>VYXH01006067.1:257962-271125 GCA_013397275.1 Burhinus bistriatus
TTTTTTTTTTTTTTTTTTTTGAGGAGGAGGAGGGTGCAGGGGATGGAACTGGCTCTGATTTTGTAATATTTAAAGGTCCAGATGTGGTAACTTCCCAGCCAAAGTATTTTTCCCCGTATTTTGCCCTGCTCTCTCTCTCTCTCTGTTGATCTCTTCTATATGCTACAGTACATCTGTTCTCCTTGGTTATTTTCACTGCAAGCTGGCAGGATTTGATTCTCTTCCAACATGCCAAGTTAAAAAATAAATAATCCTGCATTGTGTATAAAATTCATTCCCATGAGACCAACCCTCTCCTAATGAAGTCAGTTGTTTTATTTTTTTCATACACCAGATCATTTACTCTGAGATGATATTAATTTACAACTGGAATCACAATTGACACCTGGCAGTGCACTAAACAATATGGGGCTTCCAATCTACATCATTAGTTGCTCATGCTTTGCTGAATCTCTGCTCATTAAACTCCAAATCCTGTCTCCAGTGAAGTCTCAGCAGCTTGTTGGTCACTGGGGAACTCCTTCTGAAATAAAGAGGTAGGGACACTCCACAAATGCCATGAAAATCGAGGGCTGGAGCAGTGGTCCAGATGCTTGTGCCTCTAGCTTCATCTATTCTGGCAGGAAAAGCTGGATGATATGCATGATGGTGGATTCATCATTTATACTTTCCCCTTCCCTCATTTGCACCAAATCCCTGATGCACGTTGGCAGACTCAGGCTTTAAAGATGAGCTGGAGGTACCCATTACAAACATAGCCTCCTCCAATCAGCAGAGACATGTTAGCTACGGCGCAGGAATAGCTATCACTTCCCACAGAGATTAGGACCAAAGGGAGATACTTCCAAAGCTATAAAACCCAAGTAATTTGATGACGAGCCATAGAAATATAGTTCTGGAGTCAAGCAGCTGCAGAAATCTGCTTTCCTGCCTTACTGCCTTACAAATTAGCTGTGGACATAATATGTCTACAACTGAGATCTCAACCATGGCACAAATCTGAGGGACATTCATAGAGGCTGGTACTGTTTCTGTACATGTTTTGTGGTTGTGGAAAGAAACAGATGTTATTTAATTGGAAAGTAGCCCCCCTGCTAGATAGGCCTAGTTAGCTTTGTGGTCTAGTACTTGCCACCAGCGATTGTTTCTTAAGAGCAGACCTTGCAGGAACATTGAATCATTCCTTCCAGCTGAGACAAGCTATTGGCTTAGTCAAGAGATAACGTTGCTTTAACTGATGCCGCAGAGTTTTTGACTGTGCACAGGGTGTTGTTAGATTAGGTCTTACATGAGGCAATACAAAAGAACTACTTGTATCAGGATCAGCTATAGGCTAAGAAGCTCCTTTCCAGCCCAAGCGCTCTCCGGTGTTTTGTACCAGTTGACAGATACATAAGGGATAGCAGAAGTAAAATTGGATGTGCTTCATTTAATGTGCTGAAGTAATTCATGTTCACAGTAGAAAAGGTAGTTGTAAAAAAAAAATAGAAAAATAACAAAAATTTATTAAATATTGATTGCTAAAGTGAAGTGGGATTTGGAATGCAGAGGGGAAGTTTTGAAAGTGCTTTCAGAAGCAGTGGAGCTACTTGAGGACTAAAGAACAGGTACAGATTTTACACTGGTCACCTTCAGCCTTGTAAAACTGACCTTTACAGCAGGGAAGAAACAGGTGATGTTAATTAGAGAAAGTCCTTGGAAGTAGAAAGAATGGTACTTTGACTGGATTTAGCAAAAGACCTGTGAAGTGTAGGCAGTGAATCATTTTTTGTAGGTGTTTGTGTGCTTGTGTATTTAAGAAATAACTATTACAAGTTGTGAGGAATTTGTTTACTCCTGTAACATTCAACAATGACATTCAACATGGAAAAAAATCAACATTGCCTGTACTTACAAAGACTGCATATAAGGAAGGATTTTTTTACAATGAGGGAGGTGAAACTCTGGCTCAGCTTGCCCAGAGAGGTGGTAGATGCTCCACCCCTGGAAACATTCAAAGTCAGGTTGGATGGGGCTCTGAGCAACCTGATCTAGTTGAAGATGTCCCTGCTCATTGCAGGGGTTTGGACTAGATGACCTTTAAAGGTGCTTTCCAACCCAAACCATTCTGTGATTCAATGATTCTACGGATGAACTCTCATTGGACTTGTTTTCGCCACTAGAAGAGTAGTGAAAGTACTAAATTAGTTTGTAGTGAAGAGAAAATACCACAAGTAAGGACAGAAGAGTATCTGCAAAGCTAGTCATCCTTGAGATACCGAGTAGAACTGAGTGGCTGTGAATCAGTGCTCTGCAAGTTTGCAGAGGATGCATGACATACTTCTATCAGACCCATGAATGGTAAGAAAATCAAGCCTGTTTTTAATGGGATGAAATAGAATATAGGGACATCTGCTCTTTTCATAGACATTTTTTTAGGAATCTGTGTAATGATAAAATGTGGAAGAAATGGGTAAGGTAGCTTAGACATATTAGTCGCAGAAAAACTTCTTTTTTTTTTTTTTTTTTTTTTTCCACTTTTACCCTTTTTTTTTTTTAATTCCCCAANTTGTCACACTTTACACCTATTCTGTCTTTAATTCACCAAAAATATTAGAAAGAAAAAAGGAAGAAAGACTGTTCAGTGATTGTCACCTAAAACAAGTTTTGTTTTCTTAAGAATTCCAGAATTTCTTGCTTGAAATTAATTTAATTCTTTATCTGAGATAACAGTATTATCACTCCTGATAGAAAAAAGACTGATTTTCTTTACTATGTGAATGAAAATATGGCCCTAGACAGGGGACGTCAGAGGGGTGTCCATGAACATATCCTAGCCTTATGTTCGTTCACACATGCTCAAGCTTTTCTGCAAGTAATTGCACTGGTTTTGACTGGCATAGTGTTAATTTTCTTCATAGTAGCTGGTATGGTGATGTGTTTTGGATTTGTGACCAAAACAGTGGGGCTGAGATGCCTTAATGGGGTTAAACTACAACAGTAATCAAGTAAGATACTAAAGAAAACAGTGGAGCAGAACTGCTGCTAGGACTAGGCAGAAATTTTTATATATATGTTCTCCCTTTGGTCATCTGTTATTCCCATCAGTTTTCCATTCAACATTTTCCATTCAACTTTCTGGAGTACTCAGAGCTGTGGCTGGCAATTGGTTCCAGTTCACCTCTTGATAAGTAGTACATCCATTTGAAACACTTGTTACACACAAAGAGACAAAGATTATAGTTTTAAAAATCCACGGTGGCAACTGGTGCATCCTCTCTCAGCCATTTCTCTTGTTGCTGCTGCTGTCAATAGAATGGGCTCCTATTGTGACATTTCTTTCCTTTTTCCATCAATTTTTGTCTTAAAAACGGGAGTTAGAGTTGTTACATGTCACAGTCTTTACTGTGCAGTTAAAATAACCTCCCATAGATGCTGGGATTTAACTGCCTAGTGGGACTATGTCAGGCTTTCTAAGGCCTCAGAAAAGAACACAAGAGAGCAACACAGGTTTTTGGAGAGAGGTTTTATTCAAACTCGAGTAAAGTTATGCAAGACTCTTATTTTATACTTTGGATCTGATATGAAAACAAATGCTAGCGAGGGAAATTGAAGATGGCTAGCTACCGTGAGATCTTTACAATCATAAGCAAAGTAGTACACGAGAGGTGAATCTGGCTGTTGCTTTCTGTAGAAAATGTCAGTTTTGAAATCCATACCTTGAGAAATACTTTTTCATAAAATTGAAGAGTTACTTCATACTCATAAAATTGGTGTAAATTTTCAAAAAACCTCACATTCGTACTCTGGTGATATGCAAACACAAGTAATGCAGTATGAATAGCAACCGCACGCTCCCCAGACTAGCCATGTCCGAAATAATGAAGTAAATAAAAAGCCCAGCCTGAGCTCTGTTTGCTGAGTTCTGCCCTGGTATCTTAGCCTGAATGACGATACCTTGCTGATGCTATTTTGACTTTTTGTAAGCTTTCCAGGACAGAGAATATCCCTTTGGTTCCATAGAATACCATGTGTGGTGGGACCTTAATTTGTGAATAATAGATCTAGTTACTATTTCAATATGAATAAATAAAGCTAATCATGTTCCAGTAAGAAATCTTAGTTTTTCAGTTGAGTCTTGCTCCCATACGGTTGTTTTCTTTCTAGGTGTCCTGGTATTTGATGCGTGTTTTATCCTTTTGTGATCATCCAGTCTTCTTCCTGTTCTAATGCTCTGGTCACGAGCTGTGCATGCCCCTTTGCCATTGTAAGACTAGACTCGAACAGCATCCACACACGTACTGAGGAGTTATAAGGGTACCCGTGTCAGGTACCCAGAACTTGTATCCAGGAACCAGTCTAAGTGGACCTAAGAGGTAGGAATTAGGAAGAAATAACTTTCTCTTGAACAAAAAGGAAATGGGGAAAGACTAATGCTTCAAAAGATGATGTGGGGTTTTGTTTTGTTTTTGTTAATGTTGTCTCTAACCCTTAGATGTCTTCCAACTTCTGGAGAAGTCAAGGGATTTTTGATTTTGCTTACCTTTCAGTTTCCCTTTCCTGTTTTACAAAATGGTACCTTGCCGACCTATTTTGGAACTTCATGGTCCTGTCCATGGTGACAGCATCTGAGTGTAACTGTTCAAAATCGGTATCAATAACAAAGTCTCTGGTGACTATAGGGTATGGTCAGTATGAAACTGCTTTAGTAAAGGGAGTTGCGCTCAGTCTTCTCATCTCCTAAAGGATAATGTTTTCACAGGAGAACTGTCTGTATATAAATTGTGTGTTAGAAACATATAGAAACAGTCAGTCCAAGTCAGTTAATGCAGACTGTAGTCCAGTGGAACTGGGCTCAGAGATGTGATTATCTGATTGAGAATGTCAGGACATAATCATAGGTTTTGGGTGAAGGCAGAATAAGGGTCACAACACACAACTTACTAACAGCAGCACCATGGATAAAATATCCAGACTATAGAAACCAGGAGCAGGATGGTCCTGACGTAATCAAAGCCACAAAGCAAGCCTTCAGATTGCGCTAGTTAGGATTTCTATTGACATAATCAGACAGGACAGGCAGTAGTATGCGCTACTCAGATTCCAAGGTGCATGTGTGTCAGGCCATTTTATTTCTGTTTGTCTTTTTTTTTCTGTAATAAGAATATTTTTTGCTCTGTCTGAGAAAGACCCTTTCCTTCTAATAACTTATTTGAATCACAGAAAGGAAAAAAAAAAGTCATACCAGGTATGTGAAGATCTTTAAAGAAAACATTCCCGAGGAATGAGGAATGTAGTTCACTAAAGCACTTGGCTATTTCTTTATATAACTTCAAAAACTGCTGTAGATAACAGTTTTGCATTTGAAAAAGAGCGGCTTGTAAGGAAGATACTTTAGTTGAGGGCAAAAACCCCATCAACCTTCTTTACTTAGGAGTGTATTCAATCCAATACGTAGTCAGTCTTTGTTGTCATGCTGCAGGAAACTTTCTCTGCCATTCAAACTCCAGAAAATGTTTTTTAAATCTTTAACAACAGAAATGAAAACAATATGAAATCAAAAATAATTTTGTATTAAACTTCCTGGAATTGCCTGACTATAATTCTGCCAGCAATCCTGGTGGCTTGGGCTCTGCGTTCTGCTCACTGCTTACAGTATTTCTTGTGGTTTTGTGATCGCTGCCTTGCCCTGCGTGCAGTTACACAAAAGTCCTTCTGAAGCTCTGCCATGAAGCTTGGGCTCAATAACAAATGAGTGAGGTTTTGTCATTCGTGTGCCAATATGACAGACACAATAGCATGCCTGCTTCTGTGGACATTAGATTTGAAGACTTCCTCAGCCTGTGAATTGCTGTTTTCCCGCAGCACGTATGCTTTACTCATACACCTCTTGCTGTACTCCCTATCTAGTTCTTCAGGAACCCTCTCAGCAATAAGCCCAGTCTCATCCCATACCTCTTCTTTGTCTGCACTAACACCCCTCAGTATGCATTCTTGTTCATCTTATCTTACTTTCAAATGCAGTTTTGATGTAATTTTCGTGTTTCATTTCTTCTTTATAACGGCAACTTAGCTAGCATAAGTTGGGGTGAAGTAATTGGACACCCTGCACAATATTAACATGGTTTTTGAGTTAGGTGACTCTCTAGGACCATTTCCTTCTTTATACCTGTTTCATCTGTTGACATCATAACATCTCATCATTGGAACATAAGAACCTCCAATGGTGATAGCAAGAAGAAAAGAGAAATAGAAGTGTTTGTTCTGTCCAGTTTGCTTTCTGATGTTCTTGCTCCTTTCATTAAAAGTACCTGAAGTCCCAAAACGAGTGCAAAGGCTCTGTGTGTTTCACCTTGTACAACTACACAGATCCTAAACTGTTTTTCTCTTTGTTTATGGTTGGTTTATGGCAGGGCAGCTGTTTGTTTTGGTTTTGGTTTGTTTTGGTTTTTTTTTAGGGTTGGGAACATTGAAACAGCTGAGGAAATAAGTAAGGAAAGAGGAGTAAGTGACACAGAAAGCCTTGCATTTTGAGACAAATTTGGTTCTAAGGCTGTTAAAGCCCAAAGATCTTTTTTCTCTCTTTGCGTAGGTCTAAGGGAGAAATGAATTTGTGGACCATGGAAATACAACAGCAGTTTTTTCCTTACTGTTTCTTTACATGCTCTCTATCCACTGTGCAGTCAAAATAGCTCCTTGCCTTCCACAAGTCTCAAAATCTTTTCCCACTGTTTACCTAAGGTTATGCATGTGGAAGAAATCCTTGGCTATCTGGCAAAATGTGTCCCCTTCTTTAAAATTTTATTTAATTGACCCACTCTAACCCTTGTATCACAGCATTCTTATAGGCCAGGAATCAACAAATTACCTTAATCGTGGAATTAAATTATCAGTATTTGACTCAGTCCCTACATTGTCAATGGGACATAAGTACACACTCAAAGTTAAGGACATACTCAAAAGCTTTGCTAAATCAGGGACACAATTATTATATTTCACTCTTACTATTTAAAAATAATGCCTTTTCATAAATCGTGTGGTTAGACAGTACTGGTAGTTCTTTTCTAATGATTGGAAAACCAGGATAAATTTCTTTTTTTTTTTTTTCCCCCCCCGTACACTTATTTTACATGTAGGATGCTCTTTTTGTAACTGAAGAGATGCATTACTATAAAGACATTGATCCTACTCAATTTCCCTTTAGGTTCAACACAATCCTTTGTTCTTTAAACAAATATCTCCTTTGAGCTGAGAAATGGCAGGTTCATTGATGTTGTGCTACCATTACTCTTGCAGTCACTTCAGTGCTTTTCAGGTCCTTGGCCTTGAGATATCCTTATGGATAATAGAGATGGGGTTATCATTTTAATATTTGAGTTACCTACCCCATGAGTGGCTATCTCCTGTGGCATCACAATGTAGAGCAGGGAATAGTCTCCCAATTCATAAACAATAAATGTGTTTCATGTTAAACATGTGCCCAAGCATTATGACCTAAGGGTATTTGGATACCTTTTTTATTGCTGCTGCTGCTGTTGTTTTCTTTTCAGAAAGACAATCACCACACTTAAAATGCATAATTAAAAAATAATAATAATGCAACTCTTCTGCCAGAACTTGACTGGCAACAAGAACTGGGTTCTAATGTGGAGAAATCATTATTAACACACTCATTAGAGCCTCCACACAGAAACATGAGAAAACTAAAATAAGATTGCTGTTGCTCAGTGACCTAGTTTTCCCCAGTCTCAAAGATTAATTAGTTTAAGAAACAATATTTGTATTAAATGGAGAAAACAAACCACCAACAAGACAGATAAGCAAGGCAACATGCAATACCTAATTCATAAAATCTATCTGCAATATTTTTCAGTCTTTCTCTCTGGGGAAGCAACTACTAGGCAATTCTGTAGCCTTCTATTTTTCCACTACACAGGAGGTCTACAGGGATCTTCTTGGAAGAATCCCATGGGAGACAGTCATGGATGAAAGAAGGGTCCAGGACAGTTGATTGATTTTTAAGGATCACTTCCTCCTAGCTCGAGAATAATACATCATGATTTACAGGAAGGTAAGCAAAGGCGGCAGGAGTCCTGTGTGGATGAAGAAGGAGGTCCTGACAAATGTCTAACATGAAAAGGAACCATACAAGAGGTGGAAGTAGAGACAAGTCACCCAGGAGAAAAGTAAGAAGCATTGACCGATCATGCAAGGGTGGTGTTAGTAAAGCCAAAGCCCAAGGGGAGTTGAATCTCTTGAGAGACGTGGAGAGTGACAAGAAAGATTTCTAAAGGTATACCAGCAGCAAAAAGAAGACTAGGGAAAATGTGGACCTGATGCTAATGGGGTAGGGTACCTGGTGACAAAGGACACGGAAAAGGCCAAGGAATTCAGTGACTTCTCTGCCCCATCCGTCACTGGTAATACGGATATTCAGGAATCCCAGGCCACTGAGAGCAAAAGGAAAGTCTGAACTAAGGGAAACCTACCCTTGGTGCAGTAGGATCAGGTCATGGAATATTTAAACAGACTAGACATACAATAGTCCATGGTATGTAGTAGGACACACCCGTAGATGCTGAGGCAGCTCATTGATGTCAGTGACATGCCACTGTTGACCATATTTGAAAGGCTGTGTCAGGTGGGAGAGATTTATGGAACAAAGCAAATGTCAATCCTATCTTCAAACAGGGTAAAAAGAAGGATCCAAGGAATGGCAGGCTGGTCAGCCTCACTTCAGTCCCTGGGAAGGTAATGGAGTGACTAATTCTGGAAACCATTTCCAAACATATGAAGGACGAGAAGGTGATCGGGAGTAGTCAGCAAGGATGTACGACAGGGAAATCATGCCAATACTGAGGACAATATAATTTAACTTCTTCATTAATGATTTAGATAATGGGGTAGGACGCACCTGCAGTGGATTTGCAGACAATACAAAGCTGGCAGGAGTAGACAATGCACTACACAGTTGTGCCAACATTCAGAGGGACCTTGACAGGCTAGAGAAATGGGCTGATGGGAGCCTTACGAAGTTCAACAGCAGGATATGCAGGGTCCTATACCTGGGAATACCTACACAGATTTCTTCATGCCACTAGAAGAATTGTGTTACAGGGAGTTTTCCGGGGGGCGGGGGGCGGGTTGTAGTTTTGAAAGGGACTTGGACTTCTTTAGCATTAAGAAGGAAAACTGAGACTGCAGTTGCTAGAGCTGGTTTCCCCAAACACCTGTGTCCCATTTGTGAAACTAGTAGCTTTTAGATAGGATTACAAATAAAGTAAAGTGAGAAGGATTTGCTGCTTCAGGGCTTTATGTAACAGAATTCTCCATATTGGTTGATTTGTACTAAATCTTGTAGCTTTATCATTGACTTCAAATTAGCCAGCTGTTGTTTCCTGTTGAACACTACCAGAAAGTGGCTCATTGCTTAATAAATCCAGATTTTCTCTGAATGGGTTTAAAGAGATGGAGACATTCACTTGCAAAGTTGCTTGTGTATTTGACAAGTAATTGGTAGAACTTATTAATTGAGCAATGTTATTTTTCCTATCACAAGAAGAACAATCCTCTCCTCTGTGCCTGGCTGTGCTCCAACTTTCTTGTGCCATTTCTTTGTTACCCTAAACGGGGAACTAATAAAGGAGGCACAGATTTCTGTTTGCTCTCGACAAAACCAGAAAGAAAAAACACTGAAGCACTTCATAGAATCAGGGAGATGCTGTTTCAAGGGCTAATTTTCTGGTATATATATACATGTATGAGAGTATCTATAAATTATATAGCAGAAAGCTTAGGAAGAGAGTCTAGAAATGTTATAGCTTGCAGTGAGACTTTAATGTCACTGAAACTGGTGGCAGAATTGCTATTGGTTTCTGTGTTGCCATAATGTCATTCATAGGCAGGAAAAAGAAAAAGTACAAATTTGCTTCTCATTTCACAGAATCACAGAATCACAGAGGCTGGAAGGGACCTTTGGAGATCAACTAGTCCAACCATTCTGACAAAGCAGGTTCACCTACAGCAGGTTGCACAGGAATGCATCCAGGCAGGTCTTGAATATCTCCAGAGAAGGAGACTCCACCACCTCTCTGGGCAGCCTGTTCCAGTGCTCTGCCACCCTCAAAGGAAAGAAGTTTCTCCTCATTTTGAGATGGAATTTCCTGTGTTCCAGTTTGTGCCTGTTGCCCCTTGTTCTGTCGCTGGGCATGACTGAAAAGTGTCTGGCCCCATCCTCTTGACAGTCGCCCTTTAGATATTGATAAGCATTAATGAGATCCCCTCTCAGTCTTCCCTTCTCCAGGCTAAGCAGACCCAGGTCTCTCAGCCTTTCCTCATAACAGAGGTGCTCCAGACCCTTGATTATCTTCATAGCCCTCCACTGGACTCTCTCCAGGAGTTCCCTGTCTTTTTGAACTGGGGAGCCCAGAACTGGACACAGTACTCCAGATGTGGCTTCACCAGGGCAGAGCAGAGGGGGAGGATAACCTCCCGCGACATGTTGGCCACACTCTTTTTAATGTGCCCCAGGAGACCATTGGCCTTCTTGGCCACAAAGGCACATTGCTGCCTCATGGAATCTTTTGCTTATAAGGATCAATATGCAAACAGACATGTAAATGCATGAAAGATTAATTATCATTTTCTTTCACCTTGTCATTTCACAAACCAAGATGGATCCTTTCCCTCCCAAACATATCATATTGATTTGTCCTAGTCTTAATAAATCTTAAACTAGTACGGATAAGTGTATGAGAGTGTAACAAACCTTGGGCTACATCCAGTAAAAGGTGTAGGTATGATAAAAAGGGCTTAGTTAGAATTTAGGCACCTACTTCCAAGGTTGTGGACCAAAGAGCCATATGCACAGCTGGTCTTTTCTCCTTATCATCCACACTTCTCTTTTTCAGATCTTATTTTGGTTTTCACTATTTTAAACTATAAATTTCCAAACTGTTTTTCTGAGCTACAGTCTGGAGGTGACGTCAATTTAGTTGTTCAGCTAGCTGTTTGAGCTTCCTCTTGCAGGCACTTTGTTCCAAATTAAGACAGTTATCATAGAATTAATTGTTTTCTGGACTTTTTTTTTGTTGCTGGTTGTAGTGTTGGCTTGTCTTTTACTGGATTTTGAGACAGCTGAGTAGCTTAGACTTAAAAATAGAGGTGATGAAAGGCAATTTGGATGCCCAAGTCTATTTCTAAATCTAGTCCCTGTTAACAATTCTCAGCATGAATTTCTACTGATAGTCTGAAAATCTAAAAAAAGATTTAAAAAAAAAAAAAAAAAAAAAAAAAAAAAAAAAAAAAACAAAAAACCAAAACCCAAACACAAAAATGCAGGTGATAATTCATGTTTAGGACCATTTTTATGTCTTCTCTGTAGGGAAATTTCACGAATGGCAGTCAGTTTCCACATTTTAAACTGAAATTTGTTTTGTCTTGCTACAACATGGTTACCCCACGTTGGGTTGAGTCTCTCCCCACCATTATTTAACAGCAAGTTCATTGGAAGATATTCCTAATCTTCCTTTCTGATTCTTACTCAGTATCCATGATCCTATTCCCTTCTTTTATCTCCTTATAAATTTTTAATTTATCCATATCACAAACAATACCATGCTTATATTACTAATTTACAGATTAACTTCTTCACCAAAAAATTTCTTTGTTTCTGAAGTTTTATGGAAGTAGATTTCTGATGCCTGCTGTCCTTTGGTTCTGTGTTTCACAGCTGTGCTATCCTGTTTCTAACGAAGTGTCCATTCTAGCTGATCCTTTTCCTGTGTCTGGTGTGGATTGTCTGATGTGTTTCAGTTTTATTGTTGACCAAAAACTCTGGACACTTCCTCAGTGGAATCACTATTTTACATCACTCTCCTTTATTCATCTGCTGTTTTCATGAAACTCCTTTGTCCTTAATAGATTTGAGAATTTTTCCCTCTCTCACAGATAGTTGAAATTGAAAATTAAATTTTAAAGATATTTGGAAGGAGGAAAAGGGAATGACAGACAGATAACACACAGGCTGATCATAGAGGTTTCATTTTCCTAGGAAACACGTTTAAAAATATCACTGTTTTGGAAATAAATAAATAAAAATCACAACATCACAACATTTTCAATAAAATTAAATTAATATTTTCAATAAAGCTTAAAATGTGCATAAAACAGTAGCTGAGATTTCACTGGGAAACTCAAGAGACATCTAAATTTCAATATGAATATGACAATATTTTAGATTTTATATATATTTCATTTTTAATTTCCTGTTTATTCCTCATTCAACTCCTCTTAAGGTAGACATCTAAAATGGATTGGATAAATTACATTCTAGAAGTGGGCAGTTAACATCAGACATAAGTGACTGGATTTGATTGCTGACACATAGGCATCTTACATCATTTGACACTCTCATGGGTATCCAAAAAATTTATGTGGGGATGACAGACATGCACAGAACTCATGAATGAGTCACTTGTGTCTTTCTGGTGCAGTGTATGGAAGTCAGGAGTATCTAAGAGGACACCAGATGCCCATATTCAGTCATTGAAATCCTACTGCAGGGGTAGGATTCAGACTGAGACTCAGATATCTAAATACAAGTGCCTTCAATTCGGGTGCCTACATGTGAGACAAAGTGTCTAAAGTCCTGTTATACTCAACAGAGATTTAGCTAGGACAGTCAGTGAAGCCTTAGAGATATATTTAGCCATACTCGAGACATAACAACTCAACTTAGACATCTTAATTTTTGTATCTGAATTCTGTCCCCAGTGTCACTGTTTCCATGATAGATGCCTAAAGTTTGATCAGATGAATTTTCATTCATGTGTCACCACAACCATTGTACAATTTTCACGGTCTAGGTGAGGTCAGTCTTCCTTCGTGTCTATGCAAAGGAAGCAACGTCAAAGGCTGTTTTTCACCCAGCACATCCAGCCAGGACTCCTAACCTCTGAGAAGCCTTTCTGTCTTCAGATCGTACCCAACAGACCTTCCTAACTTCCCCAGTATGCTTTGGCATGAAGAACCCCTACTATTTTTCTGCTGTCCTTCTCCAAAATCAGGTGTGGTGTCCTACCCTTAGATCTACTCTGAAGAATGCATTCCTTAGGAAGCAGCCCTCTTTGTACCTCTTTCCTAGCTCATACCTGTTACAATGTATCCTGGACTTCAGGAGAGCA
>VYXH01006070.1:2904-24527 GCA_013397275.1 Burhinus bistriatus
GTCGGGTCGGTGTCGGGGTGGTTAGAGCACAGATCCCGGGTGGGGAGGGGGTGGGCAAGGTGTCGGAGGCGTCGTAGGTTTTAGTCTTAGAAGGGTTCTAGGTGATGTTAAAGGTGAAGGGTGTATTGGGGGTGTTCCCAGGGAGGAGGGACATGGGGCGGATGGCTGCAGGGGCTCCTCTGGGGGCCTGAGGGCTGCCCCGCTCCGCGGTCACGACCCCTGAGACCCCAACCGCCTGTGAGTCCCTCTGAGGGACCCCAACCATGTGCCAGTCCCTCTGAGGGACCCCAACCGCCTGTGAGTCCCTCTGAGACCCCAGCCACGTGCCAGTCCCTCTGAGGGACCCCAACCATGTGCCAGTCCCTCTGAGGGACCCCAACCGCCTGTGAGTCCCTCTGAGACCCCAGCCACGTGCCAGTCCCTCTGAGGGACCCCAACCGCCTGTGAGTCCCTCTGAGGGACCCCAGCCACGTGCCAGTCCCTCTGAGACCCCAGCCACGTGCCAGTCCTGCTCCTCCATGGTCATTCGCAGCGCTGTGGGGTTTTGGTCCAGACACAGATGGTTTTAGGCAGCTGAAAGCTTGGCTGATTGTCTGGAAAACAGTAGCTTGTGTGTAAGTGCCCCTTTGAACATACGCGGTCAGACTGGCGAAGAACTACGGGTAAATTGCCCTTTGTGTGGCCCCTGGTGTTTTACAGTTCGTGATGGGTGGACTCTGCTGGGTGTCATTCCACATTTTTATTTTCTTGCTTGTAAGCATGGTATAATAGGCCATGTGTTTTCCCCTGCTTTTATTAAAAATGACAGTTCAGATTATCTGCATTTAGTTGAGCAGGTTAAAACTAAATTCCAGATATGTGCTCCATTGCTGCGTTAAAAATTCAAACAAGTAGTCATCCAAAACCACTTACAATGGGGACAGTGCACCGTGCAGCTCAGATAAGTCATACATTAAGTAGCATTTTTGATGAAGAGCTAAAACCTTGATATGCAAGGGTGTCTCCAAAGAAAGAACCATTGTTTGAGGAGGTTTCTGCTAACAGGCATGCAAAGGGTTAAGAAATCCTGTGATAAGCTGATAGGACTGGAATGCATTTTGATGGTTTTTGGCAGGTCAGCTTGTCAGAAGTGGCTGATGTATTGTTCAGATTAGGAAGAGAGGAACTTGGTGTTTGTAATCCATAAAATAGAAGAAGAATTAGTTACATTAATTTTTTGAGTGTTGACATAAGATAAAGCAAACGGTGACAGAATATTCCAGTGATGTAAATACTAATGGAATTATGTTAGGTAATAGAGTATAGGTACCTGGAGTTAGCTGTGGGATTACATGTGCCGTATGGAGCTGATTAATGAAGGCGTAAATTACCTTCCCTGAATAAAGCGGTGCTGAAGTGGCTTTTCAGAGCTCTCCCCAAGGTGGCACCATGAGGCCTGCTGTGCCTCTTGTCTCCAAGCATGCTGGCGATGCGTGTGCCTTGGTAAGACCAACTTTGCTTTTTGTGGCAAAGAAAACGAACTTATATTCTTTTGGATTTGTGCAAACATACGTCTCTAGAACACCTTTATCTATGCATATGGAGCAAGAGGCATATAATGAATTCACCAAGCTAACAATTTGAAATAATTTTTTAAAATTAGGATTTTACTGAAAAAAAAAAAAAAAAAAGGGTGAAGGAGGTTTAGGAATCAGTAAATATTCCACCCCCTTGCCATAGTCATGGCTCACAACAATACGCTGGCCCCTTCAGAAGCGAAATTTTGAGTATCAGAAAGTGAATGATTTACCATTTATTATACAGTACAGCAGTGAGGCCTCCGTGGAATCCTTTAGCTCGCTCTTGGTCCATGGTTTTCCTGTATCTTTTTCTGTATCTTTTACTGGGCAAAACTGTCAGCAGCAAATTACCTGTTGCAGAGCTCCACAATAGTAAGAGAGTAACTGGAGGTTATGTGGAGTTGCAGAAGTCAAATTGTAAGGAAGCCAGCAGTATTTTTTGCAGGTCTGTGGTAGCTTTTGGATGTGTGGTTCTAGATGGTGGAAGCTTTTTTGATAGGAGTGTTTCTTGGGATCTTTGTAAAGTGTTTCCAGGATTTTCTGACTGGCATCAGCCTTGATTCAGGGCTAAGTTTCTACTTTCTGGGCAAAACAGAGGCAAGTGGGCCAGAACAGAAAGCTCAAACTAACTTGTTCTGGCTGCATTCAGCTGAGATCCTCTATTCTGGATGTGAATTTTTGTTTCCTCAGGCTTCCATGATGTTTGCCCAGTGCACCCAGAAGTGTGCGAGCTCCGTGCTGCTGATCGCGCTGCTGTGCTGCATCCTTTCTCCTCCAGCACAAGCCAGCAAGGTGAGTGAACAGTTTCACACACAAGCACTGAACTGTCTGTGTGGTACAACAGAAAGAAAACTGGCAGAGAAGGAACTCTTTTTTCTGTGGAAGTTCACAAAGATAAGGAGTGCTATAGTAGACGTATTTATCATACATAGAGCTGTGAATGTACGTGACAGTGGCCTCTTCCTTCTGCTGTGTTTTGAAGTTTGCATTTTAAAATTTGCTTGAAAATTACCTTGTGTCTGGAGCAGAGGTGCTCAAGACATTTTAAAACTGTGAAGTTATTGATGTGAAAGAAGCAGTACAGGAAGAAGAGACATGGTGTGAATTCCTCTCTCTCTTACAGAATGTTTTGCCTTTTCCCACCCCCCTGGGTGGTGAGGGCAGCAGAACTTGTACGCACGTGTTCACTCACTAATGCAATCTCCTTCTTGCTTCTGCAGAGCTCGGAGGACATCCGCTGCAAGTGCATCTGTCCCCCGTACCGGAACATCAGTGGGCACATTTACAACAAGAATGTGTCACAGAAGGACTGGTGAGTTGCCGGTTGAAGCCTGAGGGGTCGGTGTGTGAAAGCCAACACTCCAGAGTTTCTAGCCAGTGCTAAGGAAGTAATTCCCTGCCTGTGCATTTGCAGAGGAAGCTGTTTTGGTAGGTGATGTTCAATCCAGGTGAGGGGCGTTTTTTGAACAGAGATTGAGGAATCTAGAAGGCATGATTTCTTAAGCCATAGCTCTCAGGAGTTGTAGGGTGTACCCTCCAGTCCCTTTCACCTGGACTGGATCCCTGCAGAAGGCATTTGGACAGTCTGTCCCAGGAACTTTGGGCTATCTGAGCTGTGAGGGCAACCCTTAAAACCGGATCAGCATTATGAGCCTGACGGTAAAGCTGGGACACAGAAAAAAGTCACCCCAGCGTCCTTCCACAGAGCATTGGTTTCACCTTGTCCTGTTGCTGATTTTGGTTTCTTTGTGCTGCAGCAACTGCCTGCATGTTGTGGAGCCGATGCCGGTGCCAGGGAATGATGTGGAGGCCTACTGCCTGCTGTGTGAATGCAAGTATGAGGAGCGCAGCACCACTACCATCAAGGTAATTGTGGGTCTACTCCCTGTGGCTGGCTCCTTCTCTTTGCCATACCACACCATCCCAGGCACTGCTAGACTGGTGGGTTTCTGGAGAAGAGTCCAGAAAGGCAAAATAAAACTATTGCAGCTAGTACATGGTGGTAGTGCCAGGTGCACCGTGTCTGAGTGAGGAGGGCTCCTGGCAGTGAGGAGCAGGCTGCACGAGTGCCCAGTCTTCTTACTGAGGATGTGTGACAGTGCCAAGCACCTCTGACCAGGGACCCATCTTGTTGGTTTCCTTTCATGTGCAGCATGTGTCCTATATTGGCACAGCGCAGAGAAGATCAGCACAGTTTATACTTAACATCTCATTGGCCTTTCTGCAAGTGCAAGAGACTTTTTAGTGAGCAAAATTAGAATGAGGGAAGAGATCAAACATCAGAGGCAGCTGTGAAGGGAGCTTCCCGGCCTCTGTGGTGCTTCTTGTCTACACTGTTGATCCTGTTCCACTGTGCTGTCCTTAACTGCAGGTGATCATCATAATTTACTTGTCTGTGGTGGGGGCACTGCTGCTTTACATGGCTTTCCTTGTGCTGGTGGACCCTCTGATCCGGAAGCCAGATGCTTATACCCAGCCTCTGCACAATGAGGAGGAGAATGAGGTGAGACTGTGCTGCTGGCGCGTGCAGGGTGCACGTGGGTGGCTGCGGTAATGGTGGAGACAAGGTGATGGGATGGCAAGAGAATGGCTGACCGGGAAACAGGGACCTCATGCTTGTCTCCTTTGGTCCAGCGTAGGACCAGCACCATTGCTTTTTGGGCACTTACCACAGGTAAACATTTAGGCACAGATCTGGGCAGATCATGCTGAAGCACAGGGAAGCATTCAAAGTACAAGTTCTGTTTTACGAGCCCAAGATGAGGCTTGTTTTCTGGGGCAGGGGGTGGCTTTTTACCAAGTTGCTTGAATTTGGTATGTCCATCTAGGTGAAACCAAAAGTCAAACGGTTCCTGTTTGTGCAGCGTCCTAGGTGTAGTTACTTGGTGGTGAGCTTCCAGGGAAGGATGGGTTTAATTATTTGCTGAAATGTGGGGCTGGCCTCTTTTCGAGATACTTAAAAGGGCAGCCTGTGAGGTGCTGTTGTTTGACCCTGCTCTGGTGCTGGGCCTGTTGTATCCAGGCTCTTGTTCCTTTGTGCTTCTCCCCAGAGCAGAATTTCACTCAGATCCCATCTTTTTGGAGGACAGTGGTATATGACGTCTTGGGCAAGAAGATTAGGACACGGCATCAAAGAGGGAGCCTGTCTTTCTCTCTCTCACAGATTTTATGGGAGAACAAATTTCTTGCTGCATGAAATTCATGCAATTTCGGCATCCAGTGTACAACAGCTGGGAGAGAGGCGGTGCTTTAGGGGGAATGATCAAGTCTGATTCCAAGGGGGATTTCGGAACAAGAGCACCCTGACTTGTAAATCTTTTCTTCTTCCTCTGAGGCTTCCCTTCCCTTGTAGGGAAATACCGGAGACTGAGATGGGGGTATTGGAGGCAGAGCTGATGGCTAGTGTGGAGGACTGGAGTGGATTAGCTCTCATGCTTGATTGCAGAGCTTGATTGCTCATGCTCTGCGGGATGCAAGGGCTGTCCAAGACTTGCTGCCTGTTTGTGCAGTGTGTGGCTCTGTGACACGGTTCTCCCTGTGGCTTTCTTAGTTCAGACAGGTGTAGTTTAGCAGGGCAGAGCTGTCTCCTGGAGCCGAGTTCCTTCCCTCAGTGGAGCCCCAGGGCTGTGCTCGAGCATTGCCCTGGCTGCTGGGAGGAGACTCATGAGGAGGCCTTCCCTAGCAATTGCTGACTCTGGATGCTCAGTCACACTTTGAGAGGGGAAGCTGCAATGTTTGAAGGTACTCTCCTTTCCTAGTGTCTGAGAAAACCACTGGAATAGACTGTCCTGTTTATATTTTGTTGTAAGTATAAACTGGCCCAGTCCTTTCATACACTGGTGTCGGGAGTAGCTGCTCTGATGTGCACAGTCTATCCGTTACCTCCCTCTGCTGAAAAAAGGAGGTCCTGCAGGAGGAGATGAATTGTATCCTAAAAGTATGCTTTTGCTCCACAGGAATAATTCTGATTTAGATCTAGGTGCACACTGTAAATGCCTGATATTAGGCGAGGTTTATCTTACTCCACTGTGCTGGACTGTAAACTCTTTGGGATAGACCTTGTAATTGCCTTGGTGTTTGTGTGCCACGATGGAGCCCCATCCAAGGTGCCTTCTGACATTACTGCAGTGTAAATGTGGGTGGTTGGAGCAATCTGAACAGCAGGGCTGGACAGAAGTCCTGTAGCACCATCTGAGAAACAGATGAGTAGCTACTGTGTAAGCTAGTGTGCCGAGGACAACAGAAATTGTTGGCCCAGTTTCAGCGGGGTGATGCAGTTTGCTTTAGCAGTGCAGCTCCTTGCAGGCTCCTAGCAGTGGATTTCCAGCAGAGGTTTAGACTTAGTGCAGTTCCTCGCCTGGGGACTTTTTACGTGGGGCCTGTGACTTTACCATTGGTGGTTCCCAAGTGCAAGCTTTCCAGCTGGAGTTGAGGGGCTGGTGTTGAGGAGCTCTGAAAATGAGGTTCTCTGCCAGGACAACTCAAGCCTTGAATTGCTCTTTCAGTTAAAATTTCTCCCAGAGTCGAGCTGCCACCTTCTGTGTTTGGGCTGGGCATGCCTTGATCTCTTTCACCGTTTCTTTCCATTGCAGGATGCTCGCTCCTTGGCTGCAGCCCCCACCCCGTCTGGCGCTAGAGCCAACACAGTGCTGGAGAGGGTGGAGGGGGCCCAGCAGCGCTGGAAGCGCCAGGTGCAGGAGCAGAGGAAGACAGTTTTTGACCGCCACAAGATGCTGAGCTAGATCTTTGCTGAGCTATGCAGCACCACTTCCCAAGAGACAGGGTAGCTCTGCTGGTCGAGATGGACAGCAAGTCATCCTTCAGGACATCCGTGGTGTTTGACTGAAAGCTCTAACCCTCTCTGATTTACTGTCTTCATAGAGAGAAGCAGACCAAAATGCTTGCCTCTGGTTTTGTCCCCTTGCCCTTTACCTCTCAGCCCAGAGGCTCCTTAACCCTTGCCCGGCTGAGATCTGCGCTGATCGTTAGCCCCATGGCTGCATGTAAATGGTTGGTCGTGTGCAGCGCTGCTGCCCCAGCTCACGGGCTGACTTGAGCATGGCTGCAGCTCCAGTGCGCTGTGCTCAGCTGGACCCTGCGGGCACCACTTGCTGGGCCTGAAGTCTCCATCAGCCCACCCCTGCATCAGAGACCGGGGTCTCGGTACGGACTGTTGGAAGCTGGCTGAGTCTTCCTGGGATAAAAATAGTGGGATAATTTTTATGTGGGATAAATTATGTGGCGCTCCTCCAGGATGAAGAAGCCTTCTCCTCCTCCAGTTTGCACCGATGTTAATTGGGCATTGTAGTGCTGAGACAAGTGCATTGCATGGGGAAGAGGAGGAGGGGGTTCCCTGCCGGTGGTCAGCTGCTGCTTGCCCTTACCCTGGTGTAAACTGAGCGGATTTCCACTCTATGTTCAGTGGACTCTGTCCAGATTTACACCAGCATAACTGAGGCTGCAGCTTGTTTCTGTGCAGGTGAATGTCACAGAACTGATTAGCACATTCACAAGTAAGAGACCAACAGGTAAAGGGTGATTTTACATTTATATCTTTTCCTGCTTTAGCAGTGGATGGAAACATACTGGGGAGAAGGCTTTCTGTTTGTACCCACATTAGTAACCCCTGATGCTCTCACAGTGTGGTCAGGGGCATTTGTGTCCAAGAGAACTGGGGCAAAGGCTCTGCTGGAGCACTGTAAACACTTCTCTGGGTCTTGGGGCCCTGGAAAGGGGACACTTGTGCTACTCAACACTCCGAGAGCTCTGACTGTGCTTGGACTGTGTGGAGGAAACTTAAGTGATTCTGCAATGTGTATATTGATCCCACCGAGAACATCGATAATGTCAGGAAGGTGCTGGAGTTTATCATGTAGCATCTCTGTATTAAATGCAGACAAAGATCTATTACGTGGCTGGCTTTTTTTTCAGGGAAAAGTCCCATCAGGCCAGGTCTGGGGCTCCCAGCGCTGAGCGGCTGCTCTCCAGACTGCCTTCCAGTGCCCAGCAGGCACGTTGATGCAGGATCTCGAGACTGAGCTGTGGTTACGGCACTCGGGTGTTTTTCAGCACTGCAGGTGTGTCCCCTGGCACTGGTTTGTGCCTGTGTGTGCTCAAAGGGTGACTGTCCTGCTCCAGCAGAGCCAGGCTTAAAACACGAGCAAACCTGAGCTTGTGTGCTTGGCACAAGTTAGTGACAAACTGCTCTGAGCTGTCTTGCAGGAAGGCCGAGCAGATCAGAATTCCTCCTTGTTTGTTGAAAGATGAGCAATTGTTGCTAAAAGCCTAACTGGGAGAGGTGCTGGTCTCCGCCTTGCATACTAGTGCCAACAGCTGTTGATCAAGCTGCCTAGCAGGATCCAGCCCTCCAAGCTGATTGTGCTGGACAAATCTGAACAGCAGCTTTTTGAGGGCTTTGTGCGTGCAGCCTGCGTGTACCCCAGTCACCCTTCAGCACCTCACTGGGCTAAAAAGCACCCAGAGCTTCGCATTATACCGAGGTCACGTTTTCCTTTACCTGTCCTTGTTCCACGGTGTTCAATTGTTGGACTTTTCTCCCCCTTTTAAGAAATCCCATCTTCCCTGTCTTTCCCTCTTGGTGTGAATCCCTCTTGGACACAGGATGGGATCCCTAGGAACTGCAGCCCCTGGAGAGGGGGAAAATTTATTTGAAGGGTCTGAACACAAGCGGTGGATGGATGAGAGCTGCCGTGGCGGTTGTGCAGGGACTCAGCTGGTGCGACGAGTCCATCTGGTGGCCAGTGCCCCTCTGATCAGCACTGAGACATCAGCAATCACCAGTGGTGGGGGTCCTGCTCCAAGCGACGGGTCCCCTGCGGCCCTGATCCTGGAGGGCGAGGGGTTTGGTGAGCAGCACCCCCATATTTTCCCCTGGCCCTTCCCAGGAAATGGGATAGGAGAGGGAAAATCTGCAGGTTAGAAATCAGGAATCGGTGGGTTAGAAAACTCACATGGGGAGGGGCTGGTGTGGAGAGGTTGCAAAAAATGCCACTGCCTCATGAATTATTTGGTTTGTTAATTAGCTGATTAGCTTTGTCCTGTACACCATCCTCCCTGGGAGGAAATGTTTTCTGTTGCCCAGCCTGAAATTCCCAAGCCTCTGCTCCTCCCATACCCCCTGCGTTGCTCACTGGAGCATCTCCTGAGCAGGCATGGCCTGGTGGGCCCCGCTCCCAGCCCCATCCATGTCCCACAGCAGCATCTGCCATCCCTCTGGAGACAGTTGGCAGCGCCAGCGGGAGTCAATAATTTAACTCCTTATCAAAAAAGGGAGTGAGAAAAATAAAGCAACTCTTAGTACAAAGTCCAGCCGCTTTGGCAACCTGCCACATCCCTGCTCAGGTGCCTGCCGTGGTCCAGATGTCGATGCTTTGGATGATGAGCCATTCGCTTTGGTCCCGGGTTACCCGGATCCTCACACACTCCACGGGGCCGGGCACGCCCCTCTCCAGCCCTCGCCGCTCAAAGGTCCCCTTCTCGAAGGTGCCCACAGTGATATAGACAGAGCAGTCCCGGCCATCCGTCCGCCGCTGCCGGCCCAGCTCCAGCACCCCTGCGTGCAGGAAATCACTCCGGCGCTTTTCGGAGCCCGTGCGCACCCGGACACGGGTGATGTGGGCTGGCTGCTGGAAGATGATGGAGAAGATGCTGCCAGCTGCTGGGTCTTTCCCCCAAAAATACCCCTCTGCTGTGCTGTAAGCCTTGAGGGGCTCATAGTTCTCAAAGACAGACATGGTAGTGAATAAGGCTGCTGGTGGGTTGTCCGGAAGGTCCAAGGCATCAGCCTGGAACTCATCGTCCTCCAGCCGGTTGATGGTGCCCTGGAAAGAGGAGTAGAGGCCCATGTGCTGGAAGAGGGAGGGCTTGAAGCGGATGACATCCTTCTGGGTGAGCAGGAGGCGGAAGTGGACCAGCAGCCAGTCGCAGGGCATCTCCTGGTAGAAGAGGAGGAGGAAGCGAGCCAGGCGAGGAAGGTCACTGGAGCGGTAAAGCTTACCGATATAGCCCAGCTTGGAGAACTCAAGGGTGGCCCAGTTGGAGCCTTCCCGGGAAGCCACTGCCTTGCGGATGGCTGTCAAGAAGGACTTGGCGGACCACACGTCATCCTCAATCATCAAGTAGTAGGAGGAGAGGTTGGCGGCAAAGGCAAGGAGGAAGGCATAGTCCACGTTCTGCTTGGACCTGAACCTCACCCGCTCCTCTGGGTCATTGTAGTTTCTCTTGAGACCCTCAAGGGTGGGGTAAAACTCATGGGGAGCGTGGATAAGTAGGAGCTGGCCCAGGAGGATGTGGTGAGCAAACTTGCGGGTGATGTCGGTGGCCACGCGCACATTCCATGTGGGGTCTGCCTCGGCCAAGTGCACCACCACCACCATCTCCTGCAGCTCCTCGTCCGTCGACTGCTTGAAGAGAGACTGGAGTGTGGCCGGGAGGTAGTAGCCACGCGGCCGCCGCACTGATGCCAATCCCACCGCCAAGAATTCTGCAAGGCAAAGGAAAGGCGTTGGCAGGCTGAGGGTGACCTGGGATGTACCATGGTGAGGTTTTTCCCTGCAAGGCATGAGGAGGGGGCTCCAAAAAGCTCTCCGCGTGGCCAACCCACATGGTTATGGCCCCATGTCCAAGGCCAGTAGGTCCTTTCTGAAGCTGAAGCCCCCAGCGCTTCAGGAAGTGCCCAAAGGTCAGGGAAAGGCCAGGATGAGAAGTCAGAGGCTCCTCTGAAGAAGAAATATTTGGGAAAAACACCTTAAAAAAAGCAAAACTCGGGGAAGAAACAGTGCAGAGACAGTCTACAGGGCAGGGATGGTTTCATGGCATGACTGGACATCCTGGAAGCATGCCCGAACCTACTCCAAACCTCAAGGAGGTGCAACCACACTGGGATGAGGCACCCTCCTGCCCTCCCCACAGCCCAGCTGTGGTTGCATTTGTTCAGCTTTGCTGAAGCTTCTCTTGCTGCTGGTCTGTACAGCACCCTGCATGTACAGGACCTCTGTTGTGGCATGCGCTCACATGGGGCTGCCCTAAGCCCCTTCCCATGGCGTTTGCATGTGAATTGCTTTTTGTGCACCTGTCCAAGAGCTTGACCCACATCTCTCACACTATGCAGTTGTCGCAGTCATCCAGCCCCACCATCTCCACCTTCCTAACCGGAGAGCAGGAAACCCAGCCCCAGGGAGATGGGTCTGTCCCAAGGTGCAGCAGAAGCATGGACCACACTTGAAGCACAGACCACACTTGAAGCACGCTGACCTTCCTCCACCCATCCACCTAATCCCCAGCCCTGCCCAGTCCGGAGTTGCGGAGCCACTCACTTTTGTGGGGTGACAGGGAGCCAGCGAGGAGGTGATAGGAGATATTGTGGAGTGCAGAGAGGTCATCCGTATCCCTGAGGATGCGCTGGGCTCCTTCCGGCTGCAGCATCTGCAGGACGGTGGCTGGGGCCAAGCCCTGAAGCTCCACCTGGATGGGAGCCGCAGGCAGCCAGGTCAGACCCCAGAGCACCATGAAGACGCGTGAGCAAGGGGGGAGGACAAGGCAGGGGGGACACAGAAATGAGGGGGAGCCTCTGTTCTGCCCTCCCAGCTTCTGGATCGGGAGAGGCCCAGGTGCGCAGGGCAACCCCAGGGAGAGGAGAAGGCAGAGCTGGGGTTGGGGGGTGACGTGGGGTAGGGAAGGGAGCAGAGCTGGGGTTGGGGTCCATGTGGGGCAGGCAGGGATGGAGGATGCTCCAGTGGCCCCTCCAGCGGGACATCGCTAGTGTGGGACTCACCTCCAGGGGATCCTGTTCCTGCCGGCTGCCCCCATGGAGGAGGAGGAGGAGGAGGAGGAAGGAGGCTGCGAGTGCTGCCGTGAGGGAGCGCTTCAGGGAGCATCGCATAGCACCAGGCCGGCACGCCGAGGCCTGTGGAAGGAAGGGGTGCATCAGGTCAGGGCACAGCCCGCGGAAAACCCCCATCCCCTGGACAGGACAGTGGAGCAGCACCTGGATGCACCCCCGGGGCTGACCCCTCTACCCAGAGCACCCAGGGATGTGCACCGGGGGGCGGCCGGGGGGCATCAGGAGACACCTGGGCACTGTCCCCTTTGGGCAGGCAGGGGCAGGACACCCCAACCCAGCCAGGAAAACAAAAAAAATCAGCCAGGTACAAAAGCCACCCCAGGAGCCCTGCCAACACCCCCGGCTGCCCCGCAACACCCCACGCAGCAGCCCCAGAGCTGAAGGCAGAAGAAACGCAGGTGATACACACCTCGGGGAAGGCTTTCGAGTCAGGGTGGCGCCCCAGGAGCAGTCACCAAGACCTTGGGACTTGGCACCAAGACCTTGGGACTTGGCACCGAGCCCTGGGAAACACTCAGGTCTCAAAGGAGCCCGGGCTGCTCTTCCAGCATCACAAGGACAAAGCAGCTCCCCCAGTCCCTCCCACCTGCCCTGCTCCCCGTCTGCCTCTGGGCAGCCCTGATCACCCCCTCCCAGCCACGTCCCTTGCTTGGTAGGACAAGAAGGCTGTCCCCAAGGGGGGAGAGTGTCACCTTCAAGGAATTCGTACTGCCCTTGAGATACTTTGCCTTGTAGCAGAGGCGTGGCAGGAGGCTAAAAGGCTCCAGTGTTTGCTTGGGGTTTTTCCATTATAAATACGACCGGGTCTGCCCTGGAAGAGGGGAAAGCTGAGAGCGTGCGAGTGCCCAGCCCAGTGGGGCAGACACACTCAGCCCCATCCAAACTGCTCACAGCACGTCCGCTTGTTTGGGTCAAAGCGTCTTTGAATGCAAACCCGCAGAGGAAAAGTCCTCCCAAGCCATAAAATAAAACACCAAGAAAGCTGCCAGCGTTCCTGAATGGAGGCTGGGCTTTACCCAGGACTTCTCCTTAAATACATCACTGCATCAACTGCCGCTGTGCAGCAGATGCTCCCAGCCCACCCGCGGTCCCCAAACGGCAGAGGCTGGTGCAGCACCTCCATTGCTGCTGCCCTGGAGCATGTGCTGGGCTTATTTTAAGGAGAAAACCCCTGTTTTTCCTTCCCAAAAGTCCTTTGGGGGGTTGTTAGCATCTCAACGGGCCGGTGCACTTCAGGTCCCCCCAGTGCAGCAGCCAGTGCCGTTCCTTGGCTCACTGACCTCACTCAAGAACATCGCTCATTATCATCAGGAACATTAGTCAGAGATAAGCAATTAAAACAGAGCGAGCTGCTCTCTCCCAGGCAGGGCTGGGCTGAGCCATGGCATTAGCGAGACCCGTGGTGGCCAAGGAGAGCAGGAGCCGCCTCCCCCAAGCTTGAACCCAGCGGGTGTCAGGGAAGGGGACGCAGGAGGCTGGGCTCTGGTTAGTGCTGGTTCTTCAAAGCACTGGGGGAGACACCGAGCTCCTGGAGCTGCTTAAAATCTCTGCTCAGGTCACAGCAGAGAGTGGGGAGAACTGGAGGTGCTCACTGCCACGGGCCAGCCCTATGGCCAGCTCTTCCCAAAGCCTCCCGGCCTCTCCTTCCCCCGCAGCGATGGGGACTCAGGCTGCTCACTGGCTTAAATGGGAGCAGCTTTAGGGACCCATCCCAGGTTATGGGGACATCATGCCCTGAAGCCACCCTGGAGGTGGATTTCCAAGCCCGGACCTCCATGATCTGAGGCCACGGAGTGAGCTGGGAATGGCGAGGCTTGGCGGCCAGCCACGCACTGGGCTGGGCATATTTATACTCTGGGTGGCCAAAGGTTTTTCTGGCGGGCGGGAGGGCATCTGGCTGCCAGCGGCCCATCCTGCATGGAAAACAAGGTGCTGCTCAGCACCCGCAGGTCCCACGGCAGTGGTTTCATCCATGGAGCAGCAGCAGGGAGCCCGTGAGGAATGGGGGTGTAGCACACACTATACCCCTCCGGCATCGCTCTGCATCGGAGGCTTGACAGACTGAAAGGTAATGAACACAGCCCCATAATTAGCCCCCTAATTGGGCTTTGGATTTTTGCATCCATGTTGAAACAAAGCAGCCCAGCTAAATGGGCACAACCAGGGGCCACGCCACTGCGGGCACATCACCGGGATGCAGCATCCTCCCGGCACCTGCTGCTGCTCCGGGTACCTCCACAGAGCATCCCTGTCCCCACTCCTGCCCCAGCACCTTGTGCACCTTCCCCACACCTCAGCACCCCACTGGGGATATCCCCAAAAGCCATCCCTCTGTGGAGCCATTGGGCCGGTGGCCAGGAACAACTGGCTGCTGAGAGCTGCTCACCCAGAGCCAAACTCCTCCACTTTGTTAGGAGACTCCTGGCCAAATGGACTGCGTGACGCAGCAGCCATGACTCAGTCCAGCAGCGGAGGGGAAGGAGAACGAATAAATACATGCCTTGGTCCCGCGAGGCTGCGAGGAAGGGCCGGATGCTCCCCGTGCACAGGCGGCTCCAGCTGCTTCCTCCAGCACTGGGGAGAGCGGGGCTGTTTGCACAGGGAGGAGGGGAACGACCAGGGTTCACCGTCCCACTGCCAGAAGCTGCCACGTTCCATGCTGGGGGAAACTGAGGCACGGAAAAAGGCTGTGCATCACCCAGCAGGGTGAGCACCAGGTCTCTTTCATCAGGCGTCAGTGCCCCTCATCACCTCCCGGTGGGGGTCCCCAGGATGGAGAGGGGCAGGGTGTAACCCAGCGCCACAAACTGCCACTCGCTCCAGCAGAGGACATGGCAAATTTTTGCAGCACAATGTCCCTCATGGGCAAATTGCAGCCGTTTGGGGCTGCGGGGGACAGGGTGCTCCTGGGCCCCCTTGGGAGCCAGCCCGGGGTCCAGCCCCACACTCTGTGGGTGTCTCTGCTCCAAGAGTCATCCCGCAGGGAGGAAGGAGGGGAAAAGCTGTGTTTCAGTAGTGTAGGACTCTGGGACCCAAAGCTTTAGGTCAACCCAGGTCTCCTACCGCCCCACAGCACAGGGGGGTCTCTGCAGGCAGGTTGGTAAGGGGACATTTGGGTCTCATCCAGGTCCCATAGCTGGCAGCATGGGGACCCTCAGCCCACCACCCTGCCCTCACCCCCTCCCTGGGTCCCTAGGCAACCCTGGCTCAGGGCACCCCTTTCCTGAGCAGCCCTATCCCATGACACCAGTGGGATGGCTTGTGCCCAGCACCGTTCCGGATGTGCCCACCGAGGCAGCAGAGACTTACGGGGTGCGCGGCAGCCCGGCGCGTGGGTGCACGGCAGCGGCAGCCAGCAGCCTCACTGTCTCGCCGGGGTGCTCGGCCTTGGCAACTTCCCCAGGGCTGGCCAGACTCTGGTTTCTCGCTCGGCAAAGCCCCACCCCGAGTCCTCGCCTGCCTCCAGCAGAGGAGGAGCGTCTGCCGGCGTCCTCTGCCCCACACTGGCAAGCGGTTGGTGAACTGGCCAGGCTGGTGGGGACCCTGGGTGGGATGGGGCAAAGGGCCTCCATCCTCGCTGCAGGGGTTAGGGCAGCCTCAGCTTTCCCCCTGGAGCAGGCATCCCACGATGGCACCGGCTGTCTCCCACCCACCCCCCATCCCATTTGGCAGCCCCAGTCCCCCAGGCAGTACCAGACCCCCCGAGGGCTCTCACCAAGTCCCAGCACCCCAAACTCCCGTGCAAACCTGCCACTACAGTAGCACTGGGATGCAAACCCATCGTGTGCTGAGCTGGGAGCCTGGTGAGAGAGAGCTGTCGTGTCTTTTCACCCTCATTTATTTTCCAGCTTTTGTGCTGAGATGGCAGAAACCTCCGGGGCTGCTGAGCCAGCACTGCACCCCCGGCACCCCGGGGCCAGGGCAGAGCTGGCTACCAGGATCCCACCTGGGATGCACCCCACAGGGGCACCACGGTTTTCCCCACACACCCCAGCTCCTTGCTGGAGCGTTGGGCATCGCAGCCCTGGCTGGGGACGAAGCCACTTCCATCCCCACAAGCCAACATGGGCTACATGGGGTCCTTCCTGTGGCCCAGTTTGTCCCCAGCTCTGCCACCCTCCAAGCTTCATTTTTCCCCCACTGGTTCCCTCCTCCAGACCTCCAGCAGGAACGCAGACCCAGCAGCCTGGAGCACCCACCACGAGTCACCCAACGGCATCGCTTGCACCCAGCTCAGAGCCAGGCTCTCCTCCACATCTCCTCCGGACACGGCAACTCACCCGCAGCATCCAAACGGAGAGGAAGACCCTTCCCTTCCCCTCCATCCCATCCTCCCCATTTATCCACACAGAAGCACGGATCCCATTTCCCTCCTCTCCTCACTGGTCTGGACCTCTCCTACCTTTGGAAAGGCCCCGACGTCTCTTCCCAGGCTTTGTCTTCTGCAAATCCCCCACAATGTCTTCCAGCCCCGGCTGCTCACTGGGTTCAGATGGAACTGCTGGCCTCCGTCACACCTGTGAGGACAAAGGTGGCTGCGGAGAGATAAGGTAGGGCAGGAAGCAGGCAATGGTGCTGGGAAGGAGAGGAAGAGACGTCTGCAGGCTTCCGGATCTGCTGGCTTTCGCTTTTCCCACGCTGTTTAATTTTTAAATCTTTAAATTCCCATCAGGGGATGCCAGTGGCTCTGTCCCCGCAGGGTCCCAGGGGAGCTCAGTGGGGACACCCTGCCTGCATCGGAGCAGTCCGGTATTTGCACCCAGGCAGGGGCTGGAAGACGCCGGGAGAGCCAAGGGAGCCGGGATGGTGCAACCCAGCAGAGATTTACTGTTTAATTGCACAAGGCAAGGAACGGACGTGGGGCTCGGTGGCTCACGTGGGATGTCAAAACGACTGGGAGCAACTGCAGGATGGGGAGGGCTTTTCTCATCGCAGATGCCCCATGACCCCCATCCCTGGGCAGGAAGGAACCGGGGCTTGGTCCTTCCTGCCCTCGCAGGAAGGAAGGGGAGGGTGGGGGCCACGGCGCCCAGCGCAGCTCTGCGGTCCCCAACACTCGTGGGTGCAACAGGCAGCCCCACCATAGAAATGTGCCTTTCGGGGAACACACAGCACTGCTACGGGGTGTGGCAGAGCCACCAGAACCCCTCTTCGGTCCCCACACACCATCTCAGGGTGCAGAGCTAGGGCAGGATTTGACCCTCTCCAGGCACATCCGTGAGCCTGCCCGGAGCGGGAAAGGAATCCACAGCCAGGACACAGCCCCCAGTGCCCACCATGATGTGGTCCTGGGTCCTCTTGCCCTCCAAGCAAGTCCCGCAAGCCCAGCCCCAGCCAGCCCATCCTGTCACCCCCTTGTGCTATGGGACAAATCCCAAATGCCAGTTGCGGTGCTGGAAGAGGGCCACTCCACCCGTGTGTGTCCCCCGTGGGGGCCACGGCACAGCCTCAGCGCCCAGGCACAACCAGGGCCCTGGCACCCAGACCTGCTAATAAACCTCCCTCTGGCCCAAAATCTGGTGCTCACACTTTCTGCCTGCTGAATTATAATAATAATAATAATCGTAATAATAATAACAATAATAATATCATCATCATCATTATTATTTTGCCTGGGGCATAGAGTGGTGGCTTAAATGGGGCAAAAAGGCACATTTTTGTCCCTTCTGACTGAAATACTCTATTCTATTTTTGCTTGTTCTTGGAATAAACCGGAGAAGAGAGAGAAGCCTCACGTGCAAAGGCTGTTTTGAGATGGGCACATGACTGTTGCAGACACAGACCCAGCCCAGGGGGCCAGGGAGGACCAGTCCCCCCATCTGGGACTAGAGCCGAGCACTGGGGTGGGACAGGCAGAAGGGGACGCACCGCAGGTACCGGCCACCCTCCCCGCAGCACCCAGCCCTCGCCCTGCCCCAGCTCAGCTCCCATCCGACACTTGATCCCCAGCAAGGAGTGGCGCAGGGTGAAGCCAGGGTTATGGCCAAGCCTGGACGTTTGCCCTGGGGAAACCGGAGAGCTGGGCTGGATCCGCTTACAGCCCTTCCATTATTCAGGAGCCTGAGCAGGACAAAGCGGAGGTAAAACAGGGCCCCACGCAGCAGGGAGAGCATCGGGGCTCCAGCCATCACGATGCCGATCTGGGGCTCCGTTTCCACACCAGTGGGGACCTGTTTGAGTCATGTTCTACGGGAAAGAGTGACTACCTTACACCAAACCGCAGCCTCTCCTGCCCGGAGCCCTGGCAGGGATCGCAGAGGCCAGCTGTATCGCAGCCTCACTGCATCCCACCCCTGGAGAACACGCAAAAGGATTTTTTTGGCAAGCAGCCTTCAAGAGAGGCTGGGCTTGGGGGGACGAGGGGTGGAAACCGCCCCTGCTTGGGGCTGAGGTCTGGCCAGGAGTCACTCGCATCACTGAGCAAACCTCAACGTGAGGTTCCTGTGCTCCGGGTAAGGGAGGAAGGGGAAAACACGGTGCCCTGCAGCTCGACACCTGGGCAAGCAGAGCCCAACCTCCGCAGCATCCCTGCCGCCTCGCTGGCCTCCCCCCACAGATGACAACAGGTCCCTGATCCCTACCAGCACTGCTGATCAGCACAGCTCCATCACTCAAGTCATCGTGAGGTTTGCTACTTGCAAAGCAAAATATTGAAAATAATTCTTCTAGGTTTTATACATTTCAGCCTTGCAAAACAGTGTCAGGCTGCAGCGTGTGCCCTACTCCTCTATATTTACAGTAGATCTAAAGAAGAACTTTTTCACTGTGAGGGTGGTGAGACCCTGGCCCAGGTTGCCCAGAGAAGCTGTGGCTGCCCCATCCCTCCAGGTGTTCAAGGCCAGGTTGGACGGGGCTTTGAGCAACCTGGTCTAGTTGAAGATATCCCTGCTCGTGTCAGGGGGGTGGGACTCGATGGCCTTTAAAGGTCTCTTCCCACCCAAACCATTCTGTGATTCTAAGACTCTCATGCCAGTACCAGACGGCAGCAGTGAGCACTCCGGTGGGAGGTGTGCCCACGTAGAGGAACTCCTCTGCTTGGTGACAGAACTCCGGAAGGAGGGGAGCAGGTTGAGGAGCATCAGGAAGAGCGAGAGAGAGACAGACTACTGGAATCACACCCTACCTTCCCTGGGACAGGCCTGACAGGCAGACAGGACACGATACAGATCCCTGATCCTCTCTCCGCCTGGCTGGACATGGTGACTTAAGGGATAGGGGGGCAATGGTGACAAGTTCCTGCCCGGTGCAGCAGGCGCGTCTCCTCTGTGACTGCCCCACCATCCCTGGTGCCCTTGCATAATAGGTACGAGGCTCTGCAAGTGCAGCCGAACAATGACGAGGACGATGGTTCACGTAGCTTGGAGGCGTTGCCAAGGTTAAGTCAGCATCAAAACCGCTTCCATAAAGAAAACAAGACGGGCCATTGTCACAGGAGACTCCCTTCTGAAGGGAACAGAAGGTCCATATGCCGACCGGACCCACTCCTTAGGGAAGTCTGCTGCCTCCCTGGGGCCCGGGTTAAAGATGTGAAGAGAAAACTTCCCACCCTGGTACGGTCCTCGGATTATTATCCATTATTGATTTTTCAGGTAGGCAGCAATGAAGTTGCAACAAGAAGTCCAAGGGCAATCAAGAGAGACTTCATGGCCTTGGAACAACTGGTTAAGGGATCAGGAGCACAAGTAGTCTTCTCCTCTATCCTTCCAGTTACAGGGAACGATGAGGGAAGAAACAGCATGAGCCAGCAGATCAATACCTGCCTCCGAGCGTCAAGTCAGCAGCAGAATTTTGGGTTTTTTGGTCATGGGTCGGTTTACACAACACCAGGGCTGCTGGCAACAGATGTCTCAAAGGGGGAAAAGGATCTTTGCAGGGCCCATTGAAAGAGTTTTAAACCAGATTTGAAGGGGGAAAGAGATAAAACCAGGCTCACTAGAGATAGGCCTGGGGGCAGCACGCCAACATTTGAGGTACGGTGTGCTAGCGAGGTTCTTCAGTCTGCCGTCCCAGTGGAGGCAGAGGATGGAGATCCATGCAACAGCAAAGATGCAAGGGTTAGATGTGTTAGAAACCACAAAAGCACCTGAGAACGGGCATGTAGGAATTAGGGCTTCTTCACCCAAAAAGGTTGCAGGATCAACAGCCCAACTGAAGTGCATATACACCAACATGGATGGGCAACAAACAGGAGGAGCTGGTGCCATTGTGCAGTAGGAAAACTAGGATGTAGTTGCCATCACAGAAACATGGTGGGATGACTTGCCCAACTAGAGTGCTGCAATGGATGGCTAGAAACTCATCAGAAGGGTTAGGCAAGGAAGGAGAGGCGGTGGCGTAGCCCTGTATGTTAGGGAGGGTTTGATTGTCTAGAGCTTAATGATGGTGATGATAGGGTTGAGTCTTTATGGGTAAGAACCAGGGGGAAGGCCAGCGGGGCAGGTACCACAGTGGGATTCTGTCACAGACAGCCCAATGAGGCTGAAAAAGCAGACGAAATATTCTATAAGCAGCTGGGAGAAGTCGCACAATTGCTAGCCCTTGTTCTCATGGAGGACTTCAACTTACCAGACATCTGCTGGAAATACAATACAGCAGAGAGGAAACAGTCCAGGAGGTTCCTGGAGTGTGTGGAAGAAAACTTCCTGACACAGCTGGTGATGGAGCCAACTAGGGAAGGCGCCCTGCTGGACCTGTTGTTTGTGTTTGGATTTGTCGGGGATGTGATGGTTGGAGGCCGTTTTGGGCATAGTGATCACAAAAAGAGTTTGGAATTCTTAGAGAAGTAAGGAGGGCAGTCAGCAGAACTGCCACCTTGGATCTCTGGAAGGCAGACTTGGGCCTGTTCAGGAGCCCGGTTGACAGAGTCCTTTGGGACGCAGGAGGGCAAAAGAGGGCAAAGGAGTCCAGGAAGGCTGGACATTCTTCAAGAAGGAAATCTTAAAGGTGCAGGAGCTGGCCGTCCCCATGTGCTTGAAGACAAGCTGGCGGAGATGAAGACCAGCCTGGCTGAACAGAGACCTTTGGCCAGAACTCAGGGGAAAAAGAGCGTTTATGACCTTTGGAAGCAGGGGCAGGCCACTCAGGAGGACTACAACATTGTCATGAGGTTATGCAGGGAGAAAATCAGAAAGGCCAAAGCTCAGCTAGAACTTAATCTGGCTACTGCCATAAAAGACAACAAAAAATGTTTCTATAAACACATTAGCAACAAAAGGAGGGCTAAGGAGAATCTCCATCCTTTATTGGATGTGGGGGGAAAAACAGTGACAAAGGCTGAGGAAAAGGCTGAGATACTTAATGCCTTCTTTGCCTCAGTCTTTAATAGTCAGACCAGTTGTTCTTGGGGTACCCAGCCCCCTGAGCTGGAAGACAGAGACAGGGAGCAGAATGAAGCCCCCATAATTCAAGGGGAAATGGTGAGGGACCTGCACAAGAGACACTGAGACACACACAAGTCTATGGGGCCAGATAGGATCCACCTGAGGGTACTGAGGGAGGTGGTGGAAGTGCTCACCAAGCCATTTTCCATCTTTCATCAGAAGTCCTGGCTAACCGGGAAGGTCCCAGTTGACTAGAGGTTAGCAAATGTGATGCCCATCCACAAGAAGGGCTGGAAGGAGGATCCGGGAAACTACAGGCCTGTCAGTCTGACCTAGGTGTCGGGGAAGGTTATGGAGCAGCTCATCTCGAGTGCCATCACACAGCAACTACAGGACAACCAGGTGATCAGGCCCAGTCAGCATGGGTTTAGGAGAGGCAGGTCCTGCTTGATTAACCTGACCTCCTTCTATGACAAGGTAACCCACTTGGTAGATGAGGGAAAGGCTGTGGATATTCTCTACCTAGAATTTGTAAAGCCTTTGATACCATTTCCCACAGCATTCTCCTGGAGAAACTGGCTGCTCATGGCTTGGATGAGCATAGTCTTCACTGGGTGAAAACCTGGCTGGATGGCCAGGCCCAAAGAGTGGTGGCGAATGGAGTTAAACCCAGTTGGCGGCCGGTCACAAGTGGTGTTCCCCAGGACTCAGTACTGGGGCTGGTTCTCTTTAATATCTTTATCGACAACCTGGACGAGGGGATCAAGTGCACACTCAATAAGTTTGCAGAGGACATGAAGTTGGGCGGGAGTGTCAATCTGCTGGAGGGCAGGAAGGCTCTACAGAGGAATCTGGACAGGCTGGATCAGTGGGCTGAGGCCA
>VYXH01006070.1:24576-37686 GCA_013397275.1 Burhinus bistriatus
GAAAGGGTTGTCAAGTACTGGAACAGGCTGCCCAGGGAAGTGGTGGAATCGCCATCCCTGGACGTATTTAAAAGCCAGGCAGACGTGGTGCTGAGGGACATGGTTTAGTGGTGGACTTGGCAGTGCTTGGTTAACGGTTGGACTCAATGATCTTAAGGTCTTTTCCAACCTAAATGCTTGAATGAATCTATGGGAGAGGCATCTCTTTAGGTTAGAGACACCTGTCCACATTGAAATACCCTTATTTGAAACCAGCAAGTCTGTTGGTAGCAGGAAACATCCCATCCACCTGCCTCCTGCCATTACAGCCTGTGCCTTCCACTCGGGCTGCACCACTCAAGAACCAGCTACCCAGGGAGAATTACGGGGCTTAAACATATCCTGGACGCGCCATACGTCTGATCAGAGCATATTCCTGCTTTCACAGATGTCAGAAACACGCAGCTCTAAGATTTATTCTGTATTTCTTCTCAAAAGCAAGAGCAAGGCACAGGCTGCTGTTCCCGGTTCCCACTCAGCTGGGTCAGCTCTCCGCAGGCGAGGCCAGAGCTTCAGACAGACACCAGCCTGCTCCATCCTCCTGCCACCCAGCCCTGAGCCTGGAACCGTGTCTGTATCTTGTGCACAGCACAAGCAGCAATCACCAGGGAGACAGCGCTGGCATCATCGTGTAAGAGAGGAGTTTTCAGGGTACATAGCAGAAAAGTGTGCTCTTCAAAGCACCCTGCATCTGCAGAAAACAGGCTCTGAATGCATAAACACCAACCTAGAAGAGTGTACACCAGCCAAGAAAGAGTCCCTGCCCAAGACAACAGACAACTGTGCAAGCTGATGATGTTTCACTTACGAAGTGCCAGTGGAGAAACTCCACCGCATGACCACTGAGGACTTGTCACTGAGTTCAGCAGTATTTAACCCCACGGCAAAAAGAAGACTGTTACTCACCCGTTGCCCTGGAGCAGCTTCCTTCTGCACAGGCACTGCTGCACGGTGCACTACACTTGGACGGAGTGCTGCACCTGCAGCCTTACATGCAGCTCCAGCACTAACTTGCTGCCCGCCCTTCCTCTCCTGCACCACAAAGGCAATCGCAACTCAGACCAGGCTCCACTGTCACAGGAACCAGCTTCATTATCACAGTTACGGCACATTTTTCTTGCCCTGCATCTCTGCTTTGACCAATCTAGTTTCAAAACGTGCCTGTTGGCATCAACACATGTTCAGCAGCAGTGAAAAGGGGAACTGCGAGGCAGGAGTTTTTCCAAATATGTTTGTTTGACATCAACATCACAGAGCCTCTAATGTAGATCCAAGTTTGGAGTAGATGTCCTTGGTGGTGATTTACAGAGTGGCAAGAAACTCCCCACAGAGAGATCATGGGATATATTTGTATATTAAATTCAAACTGAGATGGCAGAACTCCCTCTCCTTCCAGGAGCTTCACTAAACATTATACATGGAAAAATGCTCAGTTACTTCTGCTTGCGACAAGATCTGATGTGAAATAGGACTGAGGAGCTAATCATCAATAGGCAGCAGAACTCAGCCCAGGTTTACTACTTCCACTGCTGCTCAGCTGCACTCCAGTACCTGCTCTGCCTGCCACCACTCCTCCACGAGAGCCCCGTCTCTCAGCAGCAAGATGTTCACCCGCTGAATTGAATCTCCAGCCCCATTCATCCTGGACATGACAGACAGGCCCCGTCTCTTGTGCCCCTCTCCCTTCTCAATCAACCCAGAGCCACAGAAAATTTCGGGGCTTCTTCTTCCTCACAGAAATTAATTTGTTTAGTCAAGAACCAGATCACCGATTGCTTCTGGGCTTTCCAGTGTCAACAGGCCAACATTGCTCCACTGCTCTCAGAAAAGACACAGTCAAGTCCTTCATCACTGCTTCAGTTATTTTAGTTTATCCCCTCCATCTCCTCTCCCTCTGTTTATCTTCTCTAAAAAACACCACCTGGTTTTAAAGGTTTAGATCTTCTTTTCAAAGAGGAAACTTCAGAGTGAGAACTTGGAGCATCTTTACATTCAAGAAAGACTTTTGCCTTACAAATCCTCTTTGAAATAATTCCTTTGTTTGATCATTTATGCTTTTTTCTTTCCTTAAACTCATATCTGTTGGACTGTGAATTAGCATTATTGTTGCTTACTGCTTCTCGGACACTGAAATATCTCACTGCTTGAATGCAATCATGCTGCAGTAAAATAAACACAGATTTTTGTTTCTGGTCATATTAAAGCTGGAAAGAAAAACCGCCTGCTTCTTCCCAAACAGAAAACAGGACCACTTTCATTAGCACCAAAAGGATTTTAAATGAACAGTTCCAGGGAGCTCCTTTCAAATCATAAAACGTGAATTTTACATAAAAGTGTGTTTACAAATAGTTTCTGCTTTACACTCAGCTCTGCCCATCACTGACCAGAAGTTATATACATATAGACTAGCTCAGTAGCTTCAATCACTTGCAAGGAGACTGTAGAATTTATTTAAGAAATAAAAATAGGATTTCCTGGCTCCTAGAAATTCTCTTCAGCCTGCCAGATTCAGTCACCTGCCAGCTCCTGCAGACTCAGGAGAGCACTAAGCTTTTGGAGAGAAGGGATACTGTGGGTGCCACCAATCCAGGAGCCGCACGCTATGCACTGGGTCCAGCACAACCTGCACTCCTTGGTCAAGGCGAGGTTTCTTGCCATTGCGAACTGGGGCGTCCTGAAACACCAGGCGCACGCGATGATGCCTCATGTCTGTGCTCACATTGATGGTGAACTGCAAGAAAAGAGACCAGGAGGTGCTTCAGAAAATCAAAGTGATGAATAAATAGAGTTCTTAGCAGTACACTTTTAGAATTTTTATTTTTTTTTAAATTCCTCTAAATTGTACAAGGCTAAGGTATTTCAGGTGCTGGCAGAGTTACACTCTGTATCAACAGGACTGGATTCAAACCAGTTCTCTCTACCTGGCAGCGCAGCCAGAATAATGCCAGAAGTGAACCTGAAAGCAAGCAGCTGTTGGAAGAAGTCTGGAACTCATTGCCCTACACTTAAGCGAGGCCAGACTGAACATCTCTTGGGCACAGGTCACTTCTGAAACCCTGACTTACAAGTACATCTGCATGTACTTAAACCCACACAAATAGTGTGGCCAGCAGGACNAAAGGTCTCTTCCAACCTAGGCGATTCTATGATTCAGTGTGTGCCCCATGCTTTACCACTCCTCTTGCCTAAGCACACCTGCCCGCTGCTGTCTGGAGCTGAGTTTGAGGAAGTTGATTCAAAAGTTGCTCTTTCTCCCAGCAATCAGCAGTCAGGGACCACATACACATTGAATGAGTTTGCTCATATAGGTTTTTGCTCTCAGAATTTATTGCAATAAGTCAAGGAGATATTTACTTGAAGAGGGAAGATCTGCTCTTCTCCTGAATCCCTATGTCTTGTACCCTGCTGGAGTACAGACAACGAACCTGACCCCAAATGCTGCACAACCACAGCTCCTTGAAGATTTTCTACATCACCTGCATTTGCTGCACCAAACAGGGATGAGCTGAGGGAAATGCAGAAGGTGAACTGAGGAGATCCTCAGCATTTCCTCTGATCATGAACCTTAAGATTCCCAGAATAGGTTTGTTGATGCAGCAATGTGATCTACACAACACCGAAGAGGCGTCCTCTTCATCTCCTTACAGAAACTGCACACACACAGTTTGCCTTGCAGATCTCTCACTTACCAAGGTAAACGTCATGCCCATGACTATTGGCACGAATATGAAGTTAAAGGTGGTGATCTGCAGTAGACAGCAATCCTGATCCGGATTTGTATGGACTTCTTCATACTGAATCGGTGGCTGAAGACCTTTGCAACACTTGCTCTTAAATCTGGGAGACTTGAAAGAAAGAGAGACTTATTTAGCTAAGCAGGAACCTATGATGAGAATTTGGCTGCTTCTCACCAGTGCTGACTAGCAGGTTCTCACCGCATTCCCATGTGTTTGGGCAGAGCATTACAAAAACAACAAAAAGCCATCACTCAGGACAGGCCATTTGCAGAACCACTTCTTTAGAGGGGAAAGCTGCAGAATTCCCAAGGTTGCCTGAAACTACGTGCTTCTCCCGAGACCCATGACTGGAGGTTTTCATTGGCAGTGTTGGCTTTCTTCACTTCTCTGCGAAATCCTTCCAATGGTAAAACAAGATCTTTCAGATTTTGGTCTACATTTTGACCACTAAAGTCAAGGGTTCTATTTTCTGGTAGTAATCAGTAGCGATGACCCAAAGATTACATTATTTGGGGTAACAAATGATCCACATCTCACAGTGGAGAAAGAATACCAAATGAGGAAATAAAAACGTATGATTCTAAACATCTTGGTAATACAGACTGAAAACTAAAAAGGCACAGTCATTCTGGTTCTTCTTTCATACCTGCTTTTTGAACTTGAAGTTGAATTCCCACATTGCTTCTTGTCTGTTCCCTTCAATCTTTTTGCACCAGAAAAGCAGACACTGAGGTGGGGGGAAAAAAAAAAAAAGAAACAAAATTATGAAACCCTTAGAGGCATCACTTCAAATAAGTTTTAGTAGACCATAAAGGCTTCCAATTACAAACACAATTGCATAGGAGCAGTTAGGAGCCATTTATTCAAATTAATTACTATCAAAGAACACACTCAGCATTTAGGTCTCCCAGTGTCAAGTTGGCCAACTCATCATGCAACTGGATGATACAACACGTAGGCATTGATGTGCTAATTAGAAAAATCCCATTGAGCAATTTGTCCCTTTCATAAGGCAGACATGAGCGGTACAGATTCACCTGTTTCCCCCCACCCACCAAGAATTCCCATTAAACTGGACTCTAAACAAGACTAGAGCAAGTAACAACTAAAAACAGAATAAGGATCAAGAAGGAGAGAATCCAGAGGGAAATGCAAAGACCAATATATGAGCTGTAAGGTGCCAGATGAGAAAGTTCCTAAGTCACTTCGGTGTCACAAGAAGATCTTAACATCACTAGGCACTAACTGTTATACTTCAGAGTATAAAAACACTGCCAGGATAGCGGAGTCTAATCAACCTACTGTCCCCCTTTTAAAAGAAACTGAGAGAAGGGCCTATACCGTCAGAGGTAACCTGCACTGCCTTCCCATGCAGACATACACCAGGAGTCCTCCAATTTAATCCACTTATCACTGTGTGGTCCACAGGATCCATCCCAGCACGCAGAACTCATCCTAGCAGGAGTCTCAGCAGAACTCCTGTATTAAACTAAGTAGGAAATTCCCTGCCTACCAGTGAATGGAAGCAACTAGCCTTCAACAGCCCAGAAAAGATTCTGGCAAGTCAGTCCAGCCACCACTGAATGTGTTTCTACACCACAGATGCCAGCTCACCACAGCTGGTCTTATCTTTTAACAATGTCAGCAGGAAAAGGAAGAATAATATGGGTAAAGATGACAACTCCCCATGACCCATACACAGTCTCTCCCACACCAAGAGAAGGCCTGCCTTGGTTGCAGGGTGAAGCACACATTTAATTTCATTCCAGGGCAGTGTGACCCCAAATGAAACAAAGCCAGAGCCAGCCTCCACCACAGGGGCTCTGTAATTAGAGACTACAGGCGATACGAGACCTTTTACTTCAACTCTAACTCATGTCCATAAATGAGAGTCCTTAAAGGACTTTTATCTCAACAATTCATGAGGTGAACAACAAAGCTATGTGGAGCCAAGCTCAGAAACATGCATCAAGTAACCTCCACCGGGGAGGAGGTGGACCTCATTTTTTTCCAATAAAAATGTTCTCCAGATCTTTTTTGACTCAGCTGAGCACCAGATGCTGCTGAGTTTAACTCCACCATCAGTGGCATTTGTAGTTCACCTGCAGAGACAACCTGGTCTAGCAACTTGTTTGGTCATGGCAAGCAGTGAAGCACAAAATGGTCAGTACCTCCTAAGGGGCAGAGGATGTCGTCCACGGGTCAGCCGTCCTGCCCTTCAGACGCGCCGTATGGCCTGCCGCTCCACCAAAAATAATGGGGGTGTCTTTAAAGGGCAAACACTTCTGCTGACACCATAACGGCTCCAGTGTCCCACACAAGCTAGGCTAGGGAAAGAAAAAAGGAAATTAAAGAGGAAAAGCTAGATTTGATAACACCCGGGTCTGGGGTCTCCTCTTGCCACATGCAGTTTATGTAGGCATTTGCCATTAGTTTCAACGACCCGTAAAGGTATAACCAAAGCCCATGAAAGCAAGAACATGGGGAGGCAATGTCAGATCCTCCTCCGTACCCACTGTGCTGAGGCATTTCAGTGCACAGTAACACAGTTGGAGCTCAGAGTCTTGCAATGCAGTAGTACAGCAAGACCAGACTCAGGACAGCTCTTTTATGCTCCAAGGGGTTAGGTCAAACCTCTACTGTTCTAACAAAGTCTCGTCACCATTTAATTTCCTTTTTTAAAAGCTGACTAATAAAAGACTGCACTTCAGGAATCTTCCTCAAACCGTTAGTACAGTAGAAGCACTAGCAGTGGGCACCAAAGCCGTTATGATGTCAACATGAATGCTTCCAAAATGCCGACCCTGCCAGCATCATCTCAGGGTTTCTAGCTGTTAACAGCCACGCTACCAGATCCGAGCAGTGGTAGGAAGTTAGACTCAGAAAGACTAAGGTTAAATTGGAATTTCCTAGAAATGTTTTGCTTTTTATTTTTTAAGAAAGGCGACACCCAAACTGCAGATTCAGGAAGAGAATGAAGAGCTCTGGATGCAGAGATAAGCCTACACACAGAACTGTGTGCTTTTCTCCTGCTCTGCAGCACCACCTGCTTGTGTCACTGCTGGATGCTCCCTAAGCAGTATGACAATTTTTTCCAGTATCCACCCAGGGAGAGGAAGGAAGAGAGGAGGGATGCCCCATACAGATAGGTGAGGTCACTCTATTTTGCATGGAAAAGAAAGTACAACTGTTAAACCAAAACCACCTCAGTTTGGCTCCAAAAACCTCATTCAACAGGTTTTTGACTTTGGATTTGGAGGGTGGAGAATTCACAGTGTTGCTTAAGCTGCTCACAGAGCATCAGCCAGTCGCGAGTTAAAACCAAACGAGAGACACAGAGGCATTTCAGAGTTAATGGTCAACAGCATTAAAGAGGAATGGATATGCAAGTGTTCCAAGCTGGGACAGCAAAGGGAATTGCCTGCCCACACCAGAGCCAAACCCTTTACAGCCCAACACAACCGCAGCCCCAGTCTCAAAGCAGACAATTGCTGCACATTTGCCATGCTCACAACTTCACTACCCTCCCTCACCCAGACACCAAAGACGATGGATGACCTACAGGAATGTAGTATGAAATGAATCTCTTTCAGAGGCTATCAGTGTCACTTCTGATCTCTCCAGATGCCTGCTATGGAGAAAAGATGTATTCTGGCAGACAGCGTCAGAATAAAGCAGAAGATACAAAAGCTGATCCTACTGCAACCTCCTTTCAGCAACTAATTTGCAATAGAGGAGGGGAGAGCTGCAAATATCCCTAGCAGTCCTGACATTCGGCAAAGCAAGTGCCGTTTTGCTGATTACAAAGCTGTTGTGGTAGGACTTAGGCACAAGTTACCCAGAAGAGTAACGAGAATCCTCTGCAGTAGCAACTATACGGATAGAAGTAACCAGCATATTTTCTAAAAAAAACCCCACTATTCAGAGTTATTAATCATCCTACACCCAAGCTTCACAACAACTGGCAACCATCTAAACATCATCTATTTTTCTTCTAGAAAGAGAACAAAAAAACAGACAGAACAACATCTCAGACATATCTAACTTCCTTAGTGATTCCACTTACTCTGGAATTTTTTAAAGTGCTGGGAGTACTGTCTGGAATAGCTGGATTCCTGGAGACTCGAGATGCGAAGGGCTCGTACATATGGTACAGCGACCGGATGACACACGCACGGAGACAGTGCAGTTTCTCCATGGATTCTGGCCGCAAGCGGAGAGGCAGGTAAGCATCCAGACTGTAGTGCCTAAAAAACCAAGGACAAACCCAACACATGCTGAAGGGTCAGAATGCCAGAGACGTGCAGAAGAGGGCTATGAAAAGATCAATGTTGAGAGAAAAATCAAACATCTGATTGATCAGAGGACCTCTTGTCAACTCTGAGTGCTTCAAGGGTTTTGTATTGCTCTACATGACATCACATGACAGTCTTAAAGACTTTACCTGCATCAGACAGGTTTCCAGCATACACATAAGCATATCATGCTCCAATTCTCCAACAATTTCTTGCAGACAGTTTGCCTAGAGGGACCAGATGGTGTTTTAGCTGCAGGATGCACAAAGGCCTGCAGATTCCTTCAGGTTCTTGAGGACTCACTTTAGCTGAAGTTGACCACGCACTTGCAGACAACTGCCCAAGCAGTCCAAATGCCTGTGCTTGAGGGTCATTCTTTGATCAGATCTCAAAGAAGCCTTTGCTAGGGAACTAAAAAACAGGAGTGAGGATGACCATGGCTGCTGTTTGCTCTGTACTCCTGTTGCTTGTGCCTCCTGAGCAACAGATATAGAAATGTAAAGAAAATGTTCTCTCCTGAAGGAAAGTCCCAAGTGACATGTACCAGCACAGAAAGATTTGTTTCAAGTTTTGACCAGCCCTTTGCTCTTCTTCTCTTACTTTATTTGTAACTTACTCCTGCCACTGAGACAGCTGCAAAACGCCTTAGTTTCTCTCAGGTCACCCTAATTACAGGAAGGTGGCCATCATCAAAGCTTGAGGCAGGGCAAGTTTTCTATCAGTGTTGTTTGTCTTTCAGTACGGTAATGGTGCTGACCTTACCGTAAGCACTTTGAGTGCTTTACACACAAAGGACACCATTACAAACAGGAGTTGGTAGGCCATGGCAAGCAGAAAAGCCCACAATACTTTGAGAATTTATATGGAGCATACAGGAATATGCCACACAGATCCCTTTCCAGATCCAAAGCAGATGCAATATAACACAACCCCTTGCCAAACGAGGCCCACATCACCATCTCAATATGCAAACATTATAGGAGCCTAGCCTAGAGGGAATTATTCCCTTATTTACAGCACTGCAGAGAGCTGGTCATTGCTGAAGCCTCCTATGAATAGTTTAAAAATTCTCTAGAGTCTCACCTTCTGTAGAGCCTGGTCCAAAAGGCGGCAGTGCAAGTAACAGTCCAGGCTTTCTTGCAAATCAAAGAAAACCGGACAATGTCTTCAGGGCGAATGTAGGAAGCCAACAATAGCCAGATATCAATGGGGTATTCTTCTCCACCACCCCCATCAGGATTTTCTAAATGCAATGAAGGTATGTTAGTGTAGTAAATAACCTCTTTATCAAGTCCCATCTAGAGGTGTGTGCTTTACTACTGCTAGCACAGGGTAAGCAGCTGAAATATACACACAGTCAGCCAAACAAGTCCAAGTTAGTACAACTTCATTACCACTGCTCCTGATTTTCATCAGCATGCACTTGCCCACCTGTGCAACCATTACTTTCCCTTTGCTGGACATATGCCATCATTTATCCCTGCTGCACTGTTTGCACAAGTGCAAAGTGGCAGATTCAAAGAATAATTCAGGCTGAAAGGGTTTCTCTAGAGGTCTCTAGTCCAAACAGCCCAGCTCAAAGCAGGCTGAATTAGATCATTTTGTTCACGATCTTGTCCAATCAAGTTCTGACTGTATCCAAGGATGGAAACCCCACAGCCTTTCTGGACCCTGTTTCAATGCTTGACCCTTTCACAGCTGAACAATAATACTTAAGTGGAGAAATAAAAATTGGATGGCAAAGACAGAGACAACTTTATGTAAAGGAGGGCCAAGCTCATGCATTTTTATCAAAACTGCTCGTTTAACAGGTCATCAAAAAATGCTTTACACTGGAAGTTCCTGAACATTAAGACATTGCCAAGCTCGTCAATTCTTTGTTCAAATGGTCACAATATTTTTTAGGAGCTCTGCTAGGGGAGGCAAGCAATTCTCTTCTGCAACTGTCTAATCAGCTGCTTTTTTTAAATCTGTAATTTCACAGAATCATGGGGGTTGGAAGGGACCTCTGGAGATCATCTCATCCAACCCTCCCGCCAGAGCAGGGTCACCCAGAGCAGGTTGCACAGGATGGCATCCAGGTGGGTTTGGAATGTCTCCAGTGTCAGAGACTCCAGCACCTCTCTGGGCAGCCTGTGCCAGTGCTCTGCCACCCTCAAAGGAAAGAAGTTCCTCCTCACGTTCACATGGAACTTCCTATGGTTAAGTTTGTGCCCATTACCTCTTGTTCTATCACTGGGTACCACTGCAAAAAGACTGGNATTGAACTTCATTAAAGCTTCTTGGATGAGAAAGCTTTGGATGAGCTTCATTAACGCTTCTTGGATGGGAAACTTTTAATGTAAATCAGATGAACAGAATGGTCTGTTCTTCCTCTCAGAAGTGTCAGAACTGCTCAACCAGAACTGAAGGTTCAGAAACTCCTTTCATTCCTGCAGTGTTCTTAAGTTAACACGACATGTTTTTCTAGACATTGCTTCAACTTTTAGGAGAAAAAATACTTTTAAAGAACATGAATAGCTAAACAATACCGAGCATTAGGAACATTAAGAAAAGAGAAAGAAAACATACAGCTTGTACACAGTGCTAACAGAAAAAAACGCTACGAGGTTTGAGAACAAGTGGCATAAAGAAGGTGTTTAAGAACTTGAGGGTGCCAGATCTAACCCTGAGACAGCAGGCTAATAACGAAGGGCAGCACTTTATCCTCATGTGATAATTGCTATGTTCATTGCCAAGGAAAGCTCTGGATGCGATCACTTTCCTACACCACTACAGATTTATGGCAATCACACCCACAACAGGCTGTAACATCCACTTTGCTGTTTCAGCTCTGACTCAAGGACCCATCAAACTACACAACTGCTGAACTGCAGAGTGCAGCCAGAAGCGTCACTGGTCTATTACCATTTTTTCTTCCCTATAAATGTAGCAGAAAGAAGTAAGACAAGGTTGTGGTAGAACAGACTACTGTCTTTCCAGGCTCATAAATCCCAAACTCTAGCCACTGAGATATTCTTATTTTCCCAGAATGACAAAGGATGTCTTAATAAGAGATAAAACTCCTATCCCAGAGGAGTGCCGTGCACCTACAGTCTGTGGTGGATGTTGATGTGTTACATAAATTAGCATCAGCATTAATAAAGTTAAGTTTTTCTTAAGCTCAAGAAACCAAGTTAAAATTTCTTTCTCAAACTAAAATCAACCTGTTATTAGAAACTCCTGCAGGATTCCACAGTGCAGCAGAACAGTCGGTTGCTTACACTGCGTTCCAAATTGCTTTCTACAGAGTTGCACAAAGTGTAAATGCCGAGGGATACACGTCCCTACATTAACTTACTATGATACCACTACGGCCAAATTCATTCCGTTGCTGGAAAAAAAAAGCCCTCTAAACCACTTGTAACAAACCACAGCCTTGGAAACATCCTGAAAACAGAGCGTGGATTTTGCCAACAAATGCATTGTGAACAGCAGCATTGTTTTTTCCCCAAAGCAAACCCTGCTTTCACCAACATGTGTTCAATGAAGTAACATGTCCAGTGGCAAAGTTTCACAACTCTTTTGAAGAGCAGCATTCATTTTCCAAGGTTGAGAGAAGTTTACTGAAAACAATGAGCTCTCAGGCTCTGATTTCATGCCCAAGGCTCTGCTTCTGTGAAAAGACAATGCCTCTGCCCAAGTGCCAGCAGGTTTAAAAGTGATCGTGCACATACAAGTTACAGAATGCCCCGAAGAGCCCCATGACTAGCCTGTACATAGCAATCATTAACATCACACACACAGAAGACGCAGAAGCAGCCCACACAGATTCCCCTAGGAGAGGCTGGCAACCATACCTTTGTGTCTTTTGCTCTTCTTTTTTCTAGACGCAGTTCGCCCATTGATGCTTTCCTTCGTATCCATTTCATCGCTGCTGTCACAAGACTCTCCCGATACAGAGAGAACTTCCTCAGCAGGAACACAAGAAGCTTCTAAACCACATAGAGATTTTACTAGAAAGACAAGCAACGACACAGTAAGTGTATCAGCAGAGAGAAAAAAGTGATCCAAGTTCAGGAGATACTTCAGTGGAACCACTGCCAGAAACGACACGCTAACTGCATTTCTGGTGAGTGACACAAGCAAGTAAATCATGGGCCCGAGGATTACCTTGTCAGAGAAAGATTAGCACGGGTGAGTGAACTGGAAACATAATTATTCAGCTTCTTTTTTTTAAAGAACGAACAATGAGGATGATTACCAGCACATTATGCAGATGATCCCATTGGTTTAGCTGAAGCTGTTTACAATTCTGAATAAAACAACAGGCTCTTTTTCTACAGTGCTAACTGGTTTCCCTGCATACCAGAGCTTCCTTGCATGACCACCCTTCAGTCTATACAGAGCCAGCACCTACTCTGTAATTGTTCTGTCAACACAGAGAAGATACACTCCCTTCTCAGCAGGATAAAGAGATCCTGTGGCTGATGACACTCAATCCATCAGTGATATAACTAAGTGCCAAGCATACAGGAACTCCGCTTATCCAAGAATTTAGTGGAGGGCAAGACTCTGGCCTAATGAGGAAAACAGCGAGTTGAATCAGTTGAGTTTGGGGTGTTTTGCTGCGTCTGGGGAGATCTTTAGATACATCCCTGTTAGGAAATACTATTTTTAAAACTTCATCTGTAAACTGCGGGCTCATTAGGGCAGAAAAGTCCACATATGAGGCAGTAATTGAAAAAGAAAGGTGCGGTCCTACATTACAGCTGCATGAGGCACTGTCATAGACAGACCAGCATTGTAACAGCATTACAAATGCCTTACAAATAGTCTGTAAAATTCATCCAAGAAAGCTGAATTTCAACCTAATGTGCTTGGATGAAGAAAACTACTTCTACCATGAGGCACCTGACCATGTCAGAGAAGGATTGCACTGCTCAAACTTTTCTAACCTAGCACAAACTGAAGCCCAGGAAGGTTTTATACATCAGAGTTACAGTCACCAGAGCCACTGGACAGCAAGATGTGCTATTTGAATTTAAGGGTCAGAGTGG
>VYXH01006070.1:41780-122964 GCA_013397275.1 Burhinus bistriatus
CCACTGACCAGTGACTGGGAGCGCAGCCTGCACCACCGACCCCAGTGCCCACCCCGCACCTTCATGGTGGGCAACACCCCGCCTGCGGGTGCGCTGATGGGTGGTCATTGGCTGCAAACTGTATTTATTTCTTTTAGGGCTGAACTGGGTGCTCGGTGCTTGTCAAAGAAGTGATGCCACCTCATGGGGGAGAAAGCGCTTAAAGAGGATCTGCAAACAGAAAACGGGAACAGCAGCCCGGAGTTTGAAGACAATTTCGGGGCCTGTGTCCCCCTGAATGCTTGTGCCACACTGAAACGGGGATTTGGGTGCCGCCAAGAGCAGATGCAGGTTGGAATTCCCAGCCAGTCCTAGGGGTGTCCGAACTGGGAGGCTGGTGGGGTCCCGCTCCCCTCCTTTGGGACTTAGACAACAGCAGAAGGGCACAAGCCCTGTCCCACTCTCCCTCCCTCGACGGGCACCAAAGAGCCCCCAGCGTCCTGCATTTTCCACCTACACCCCTTTCCTGCAAGACTGGAGGAGACGATTGAGCTCTCGGGCAGCCGAGGACGCAGCAAGATGCTTTCAGGGCTGTGACTTCAGCTTTTGTGCCTCCCCGGAGCGAGGTAATGTGCAGGGTATGGAGAAAGCCACATTTCTTCTGCTTTTCAGGAGCTAACAGTGTATATAACTTACTTCCTGACTGTATTTCTTTCTCTCAGCGTTTCTTAAAATACATTAAGAGGATTTTATCAGCAAAGAACGTATCTGATGATTGAGAAGACTTTTGATTGCCCCAGACAGGAAAAGCCATTCCTTGACAGAAATGCTGTTTCTAATTCATCTGTTTTTAAGACAATTGATATGAGTTAAGGGGAATGGCAGTTCCTACAACCAGATCCTGGCACTGATGGCTTTACCCACCTCTTTGGTACCTGAAAATGTTTTCCTTGGACTGTACTATTCATCACCGTTATTTGAGAACTGCGTCACAGTATTATTTTCAAAAAGTAGAGGTTTTCTCAGCTTGGAAAACGCTAACACATGGAAAACAGATAAAATTTTACCAGACTGGGACAAAAGCAATGTGAAGTGGTTGTTTACAAATCTGGCTGGCGTTTGGATCCAGCATGGGGGCATTTGTGTGAGACCTCCCCGAAGTCCACCAGCAAAAATACTGAGGAATGGGCGCGATGTCCGTCATAAAGCCTGGTGAAATGAAGGAACTGGTGCTGCTCTCTGATGATGCCAGTGACCCTGCTCGTCCCCTGCCACGTCGCTGAGAAGGGCTCTTTGGTGATGGCCTGGGTGAGGGATGCCTGAGGATGCTTATGGCTGTGCAAGGGTAGGAGCAGCATCTTGTCATTTCAGGGGCCCCAAATTAATTGCTTATCTGCTAACGAGGCCTCCCTGTGCTGGGCAGGGTGCTGGGGTGGGTTCGGCTGCTCCCGCTGCAGTTCTGTGTCTCAAATCCCATTTTAGGATGTGAGAGACTTTCCTCGGGGAGGGAGCCCAGGGTGATGGTACAGCCTCCCACATCCACCACCACCAAAATCAGGAGGGGGGACGTGCCCCATCCCCCCACCTGGGCCTCGGCAGGGTGAGGAGGGGGCCGTGAGAGACCATGGGGCTCACCGCTTGGCCCATCTTTGCTCCCCACACGGCTGGGTGGGAAAAGGACGCCCAGGGCTTGGCTGCCCCACAGCCGGGGCTGCTCCTGCCTCTAGGGCTGGATGAGACCCCCGGGGCAGTTTTCTGCTGGCCCCCAGGGAGTTTTCTGTCCCCCAAGAGGGGTTCCTGCCGCCCCCCCCCCCGGGGGGGATCCTGCCCCCCAAGGGCGGTCTTGCCCCTCAAAGAGGTTTCTGCCCCCCAGGAAGACTCCTGCTCCCCAGATCCTCCCCTGCCCTCTCCGCACCCCCCCGACCCCCCNGGATGCTCTGCCCCCGTGGCCTCCCCGGTGGGGCCGGGCAGGGGATGCTCAGCCCCTCTTCTGCCCCCCCTGGTGGGGCTGGACTCGGGGCCGCTTTTGACCTCCCCCCTCCCCTCCCGGGGGATGCTCTGTCCCTCTCCCGGGGATGCTCTGCGGCCACTGTGGGGCTGGGCCGGTGGGGCTTTGCTCTCCATTGCCCCCCGGGTGGGGCTGGGCTGGGGATGCTCTGCGCTGCCGTGCCCCGCAGGGATGCTCTGTCCCCCGAGAGGGGGTGTCTCAGCCCGGGGGGGGCTTTGTCTCCTACCTCTAACCCTTTGGAGGGGGTGTGCTGAGCTCCCCCGTTTCCCTGGGGTTGAGTCTGGACTGGGAGGATGTCATCCTTACCCCCGAGCTGTGTCGTGGGGGGAATTGCTGTCCCCCCACATTACCCCCAGGTCAGGCGTCTGAGCCAAGGGGTTGCTCTGCCCCCTACACCACTGGCCCCAGAGCAGGGGGCTGAGCCAGGCAGATGTGCTGCCCCATCCCCGCTGGGTGTGCAGGCAGGAGAGGTGAAGGGGTGGGCACATCCACCCTCCCGGAGCCTGCATGGTATGGCGGGTGGGCAGTGATTCCTGTAACTCAGGAGTGGAGAGGGGCGTTCCTTGATGTTCAGCTGCTCTCTGCCCCTGGCAGCCCCCCAATATGGTCCCACGCTGTCCCTTTGCACCCCCTACACCCATGCTTTCACCTTACGCTGAGGGGGAGGACAGGCATCCTGGTGAGACTGGTCTTACCCTGGCCATCTCCTGCTCCTCTGATTTCCCAGCGCTGAATCCTCCCGCTTCCCTCAGTACTGTCTCCAGCCTGCAAGCATCCGCCCTGCGAGCATCCACCCAGTGCCAAGCTCAGGGCTGGATTAGCCCTGCAAGCATCCACCCTGCAAGTATCCCCCCGGGCACCGAGCTCTGGGCTGTATCAGCCCCAGTGAGCATCTGCCTGGCACCAAGCTCCGGGCTGGACCAGCTCATGGGGGTGCTCGCTAGGTAGATGTTTGTGAGGCTCATTCGTCCCACAGCTTGGCACTAGGTAAATGCCCGCCAAGGTGGTCTGGCTCAGAACTGGGCAGATGCTAACCAATCTCATCCAGCCCGGACGCTGGCACTGGGCAGATGCCCATTGCACTCGGGGCTGGACCAGCCCAGTGAGCGTTTGGCCAGCTTCAGTAGCTCCAGCTGTGCTCACGCTGGTTCCCATCCTCTGTCGGCTGGTGCCGTCTCATAACGGCTGTGTCAAGCTGCCTCCAGACACCATGATTTTCTCCTGAATAACACCAGTCTTTTAGGGCTTGTTTATCCCCTAAATTGCATCATTATAACAGCAATTGGCTTAGGAAGCTGGGTTTTGTTAAAGCTGTGCAAAACCTTCTGGGGACGCCCTGGTTTTGGCCAAGTCAGGGTTGGCAAAGTATTTGTTTAAGCTCGTTTGCCACCATCTGCTCGTACACTGGAATGAAGTTCTCCTGGTGGGTTAGACACCACCTCGTCACTTCGCAAGTGCGAGCTGGTACAGAGGCAAGGTGTGAGCTGGAGTTTGGTACCTGGGTGAATGTGCCTGTGTGGTTCAGGACTTTCTTGGTTGCGGTGCTGCCCGCGCTTTAGAGGAGATTGAAAGCTGGTGGCTTTGTAGCTCTGATGGTCTGGGAGTCTCAGGTATCTGTGCTCTTAGGAACGCCATGATGTGCTACTCCGTGCATCTCAGGACAGTGCTGGTTGGGAAATGGGACTGATCTCTGGGGACTTCCCTGGAGATTTGTCAGGGAGCTGCCAGCACAAGTCACTGGTGCCGTCACTGTGGCACCCGGAGGTGCTCAGGTGCATGAATGACTTCCCAGCTTTGGTGCTTGCTCCTCCTGCACCTCTTTTCCAGGAGACAGATTGGCGGTTGACTGGGACTGATATCACCAGCTGGAGGATAGGGGGGAGCCCCCAGACTGCCATGTTCCTGAGACACCAGTGGTGGGACTGATGGAAAAATCTGGCTTTCCAAGGTGGCCAGCTCAACTGTGGGTTGGCAGATGTGGGATTAAATGACTCATCCATCTCCATGCAGCTTTCTGGCTTCATGGTGAGGGCAGGCGAGTCTTGCTTTGCACTGGTGGCTTAGTCCAGCTGTGCCTTGCTGCTCACCAGCAGTTGAAGTAGAGATGCCAGGGGGCTGAACTTGCTGGAGATTTGGGTTCCTGCCTGTCTCAATTGTCTCAGAAGGTGCCAGGAGTAAAAACCACCCTGAAAACCTCCTTGTCTGTATCTTTTGAGGGCCCTTGTTGCAAGCCTTGCCCTTTCAGGCAGCTTCCGCTGGGGTGCAGGGAGATAGGGACAGGGATGAAGACAGTGGTGTGAGGAGGAGGGGGCTGAGTCTGGGCCAGGTGATGGGGTTGTGGGGTGCTGGGTAGGGAGATCGTGGCCATGATCAGTGCTGGGAAAGAGCCTGACACTGTGCTGGTAGTGGGAGTTCACAGTGAAGCTGAGAGTCTCAGAGGGTGCTGAACCCAAACTGGGACCCAACTGGAAATGCTTCTGGAGGTCTTCAGTCTCTGGGGACGGGGAGTGACTTTGGCATGAGTGCCTGTCCACTGCCTGGGCAGTGCCATTTCATGTTGTCCAGCAAACCTTGAAACCTTATTTTACAATTAATTTCCTCCTAGAGAATGCTTTAGTGAGTCTGAGGCTTCCCAGATGGCTCCCAAAAGTGAGCTGGGAGGTCTCTGGGCTATTAACGGGAGGGGAAGGATGTTGGATCCTTTGCCCGACTTTCTTCCCAGAGAGGTGTTAAATGCAATAACAACCCCCCACTTTACAGATATTTTCTGTGAAATGCCAGATGCCAAGTGTGGATGTGATGGTCCTGACCAAGAGTGACGGCTCTGCCGTGGGCTCTGAAGGTGGGTCCAAGCCCTGGCCAGGCTCCTGCGGGACACGGTTGGGAATTACCAGTGCTTAAAGGGTTCTTCTGTGAGCAAATGATGCCAGAAAACTTGGAGGTGGGTGCACGTGTGGGTGTGCTCACACGAGTTGGCATTTGGGAGGGAGGAAGGGAAAATATCACATGAAACAACTGTAGCGTTGGGGGACAGGTCTGCGTTTGGGCCCATCTGGAGCAGAAGTAGTGAAAAATGATTCAAGGCTCTTTGCTAAAAAAAGTTGCGCTTATATAATTGGATTTTACTTCTGTGTGTGCTGTGGTCAAGCAGGTTAAAATCCTTGTGGGGATATCGTGAAGCCCTCTGTTTAACTTGCACAGTGAGGATGCCCTAAGGAACGAAGTGGGTGTTCATCTCTCTCATTTTTGTGCAAAGCCCTGCAAGAAGCAGCCCTGCCTGCCCCTCAGCCCCTGTGCGGCGCTGGCAGTGCAGCAGTTTCCATCCCGCAGCGGGGAGGTGGAGGGATCTTGGAACTGGGTGTCAAACCTTCTCCAAAAGACAGGGCCAAAAGTCACTGGCCAGGAGGGGACTGACCCTGTGTCCTCCAATCCTCCAAGTTGCCCTTCCTTTCCTGAATCTCCACTCTGGTGTTTTAAATCAGTTCATGGGTCCCTTTCTCCAGTGCTGTAATCCTGCAGGACTGACAAGGCTAGAATTTATCTGAAATGCAGATTTTTATTTTTTTTTTCAGCTCCCGGTTTTCAGTTTCTGCCACGCTTCTCTTAGCAAGCGCAAGGAGGTACCGGCTGGGTGGCTGCCTTTAATTGCATCAAAAAAAAAAAAAAAAGAGGAAGAAAACAAGTGGCAGATGAGAGCTCATTTCCCCAGTCCTCCTGTCGGTTGCGACCGATTTCCAGGAGAGGGCAGTTCCCAGGGTTTTTTTGCTGCGTGATGCCTCTCTCTCCTGCAGCCTCCAAGCCAGCATCAGCTGTGCTGAGCCCCTGCCGTTGTGTGCTGGCGGGTTGTGGAGGCAGTGCCATGCCAGGAAGCACCGGGACATGGGCCCAGCTCCTCCACGGGGAGGTGAGACGTTGGCAGTGTGCGGCTGATTTCTTTCACTAGCAAGCACTGTGCTGTGAGGATGTGCGGCAGGGAAGGATGCACTTCCCGCCTGGACGCTCCATCCAGCCTCTCAGAGGTGAGAGGATTCATCGCCAGGGCAGGATGGCACAGCAAGGGAAGGGACCTCCTCCCAAAATCACTGCCCATCCACCAGGCGCATTGATTTAAAGCTCTCCTTTCCACCCTTTCCTGGTCGAAATGAATTTTCTCCATAATTACAGATGGGTTTTACCTCCCCAGATAGCATTGTTTGCGATGCGGCTAATGTGCTGGGACAGAAGAAACGTGCTGCAGTGGGACTGGCGGCCGCGTGGTGTCCAGGGGGACTCGATAGCCAGGAGGTAGGAGCTGGGCTGTGCATCAGATGGCCAGAGCCTGGGGAAAGGGAGATGTTCGGCCATGCTGCCAACCCAGTGCTCGCCTTTCAGGGAGTCTCGTGAGTGCAGTGCATCTTCAAACGCATCCTCTCCTGCCAAAGCCTGGCCTTTCTGGCTTCCAAAATCGGGAAGAGTGTTTGTAGCCTTGCTGTGGTATTAACACAGGTGTCATAAACTTGACTGCAAGCTCTTAATCATGAATTAAACAGGCTTGGAGGTGGTGCCTGCTGCTGTTCCCCATGCAGAAATTCATGGTGCCAGGGGCTGTGGACAGTGAGGGGAAAGATGGGCTTGTACAAAGTTTACAACCTCAGTAATCCAGTTAATCTGCCCTGTAATTCAGTGCCTGGCAGCTGTACTAACTAGATCTTGGCCTCTTTCTAGCATCCCCCCAAAAACCGTTTTGCAGGAAGAAGTCAAAAAAGGTCCAGAGGTTATTTTTGGCTGTGGCTAATTTATTCACATGCTGATCAGCAAGGAGAGGAAGTTATTCTGGTCCCAAACTGTCCCACATAACACGCAAGTACCTTGTGCGAGTGTGATTTCTCTGGGCGAGGTTGTGAGATGACGTTCTCGTTTGAGGGAGCAAGCTCTCATAACGCACCTTGATGGCTCACTGTCCTGTGAGACCACTCGGGCAGCTCAAATCAGGCCAGAGCCCCACAATCAGGGGATATGGGCTCTGTGCCCTCCTGTCCTCGATACTTGGGGGGCATACCTGAGCCCTGTGTCCCTGGGGTGGAGGAAAGCACTGTGCCTTGAAATTCTTGCTCCATCCAAGGGAGCACCCAACTAGATTGTGGGTCTCCCTGGGTGAGATCTGGGTTTGAAGAGTGCAGGGCAGCGTTTCAAGGCTCGTTTGGGCACGGTGTCATTTTGAGGCTCAGGAAGCGCCGTGGTGTCTTGGCCAGTTTCTCTGCAGGATGAGGTAGCTGTGGTGCTGCTGAATATGTTCTCCCTGTGTTTGCTTTCCCTGGCATGCTGTGAAGCTGAGGTCCCCAGTCTCGGGGAGGGGTGGCAGAATGAAGTGTGAGGGTGGCATGGCCAGATCCTGCTTTCCTCCTGTGTCTGCACAACAGATTGTTTCCATGGGGCTTCCCAGTGTCACCACAGCTGGTTTCTGGCCAGGGCTAGTGGGGGTCAGCCAGGGTGGGCATCACTGGGATGTGGCGTTGCCGGTGCCTTTGGCATCCTGTTGTGCTGGTAATGTGTTTCCCACCCCAGCTGGTGATGGCATTGCTGTCGGCTGCATCCCTCTGCAAAGGTGCCGGCTGGAGCGGAGATCCTGTCCCCGTGCCACCCTCATAGCTGCTGCGGGGCTGGAGATGTCAGCAGTGGTGATGTCTGACCATGTGTGCACTGCTGGCATGAGCGAAGGGGGACCTGATCCCCACATCTCCTGCAGGGAGGAGGCAGGCAGGGCCGAGTCTGCATGGTGAAGGTGAGCCAGGCACTTGGGCTACGGCAGGCTGGGGAGGGTTGCAGGAGGCTTTGTGCGTACAGAGGAGCTTCGAACCCAAGCCCCTAAAGGACCCATGGAGGTGTTGAGCAATCCTAATGTTGGCTGCTGCTTTGCTGCTTGGAAAGCCTGGCTGTGCTAGAGAGCGGATGGGTGGAATTCCTGGAGTTTCCCATCTGCTTGCTAAGAGTTGCTGTCCTCACTCCTTGCCGGCATCACAGCAGCTGGAGGCAGGTGCTCACGAGCTTCATTGGGACACAGGGGACAGAGCGAGGTCTCTAAGGTCACTGCCAGCATCCCTCGGAGAGATGCCTCCCTGAACCCTTCCAGGGGCTTGGGCTCTCCAGTCACCATGTGCAGAATAACATGGCTTAAGTCACTTTAACCCATTAAGTGTTTAATTGGAGCCAGAAGGCTCATCTCTCCTCATCTGAGCTGTTTTTCCTTCAAGCCTGGATCCAGAAAGAGTTTGTTTTGCTGCTGTTACCTTTTTGATATCCAGATGTGCCACCCAGAGAGCAGCTGGTGTTTGATGGAGGGAGAAGACTTCCCTTTGCTCCTCCCCAGCATCAAAACCTGGATGATAATCACTCGATTTTTGCCAATGCTTTGGGGCAGCCCTATAAAAAAAGAGCAATTTTTTCCCCTTTTGATCATCTGCTTCTAGTTAATTTAGTTACAAGACTTTTGCAGTGACCATTTTTGGAGATGGCAATCAGAGCATCTCTGCAAGCAGAAATGGCTTTCGTTCTGCATGTCCTTTGTGTTTACACATATATAAAGAAATTTTGTCTCTTAAAATGAAGCTGAAATAAGCCTCAGCATTGCTGATCACTGCATGGCTCTTCATGAGCACTGGTGTCGCTTTCAAATCACACGTCGTCAATAAATCTAATTCTAACTGCCCTGCAGCAAATGGCATCAGCCTGCACTTTGAGATCTCTCCCACACGTACTCCCGCTGCCTAAAAATACCAGTGCTTTAATTCTCAAATGACTTGGCTATTGTACAGCCACCATTTTTTATTTAAATATTGCTGCATGGCTCAGTGCAGGACATCTGTTACGCTACAGAGGGTGAAATTCTTCTCTCGAGATCCGGTCTTTAAGTAACGCAGCGGCTGCGTCAATCTTTGGGGTAAATGAACATTCATTACTTTTACTCTCCGTGCTGTGAGGTGTGTTAGTCAGGAGTGCACCGGTGTTTAGGAGAGCAGGGTCCAAGAGGGGAAACTCATCCCTGATACGGCATCAGGCAAAATAACCCCCAAAACTCATCCTTTCACCAAAGAGATGGATGCTTAGGGACTGCCAAAGAAAATGCCATCATTGCTGGTGACCTTCCCGAGTGTGCTGGCAGTGGCCAGGGAGGGCTGTTCCCATCTCAGGACAGGACATGGGAAAGGCACTTCCAAAATCCATTCAGTTCAATTGCAGCCCATCACAGGTGCCCTTCAAGCCCCTCAGCTTTCCCTGCGGTGAGGAGAACGGAGGTGAACGGGCCCATCTGGCCAGCGTTACCCACGAGCATGCTCCTGTGTCCAAATAGCTGCATGCTTTAGGAGCTGTTGAAAGTGCAGCATGCTGCACCTCATCCCTGTTCACCCTCCATGTGTGTGTCCTGGGGTCTATTCCATCCTCTTTGCAGTAAATATATAATTTACATTTACATGTCTGGCTTTGAGATGTGGAATACAGGGAAAGGGACTGACTGCTTTGGTTTGAACAGCTGGGTCTGTCTTTAATGGGTGAATGCAGAGGGCATGCTGGTGTTCTCAGCTCATACAGGGCACTGGGCAGGGCAGTGTGTAACTCAGAAGCAAGCACGCTTTTTTCTCCAGCGGATTTCAACCTCTTGACCTTACTGGCTCGCTGGCAGGGCAGGGAGAGCTCATCGGTTAGTCTACGAATGAAGCCAAGGGGTAATGTCACGTGCTGTGGTCTTGGGGTGAAGTGACAAACTGGCTTACTGGCTTTGTGGCATTGACTGGGGGATTTTGGAGCAGTGCTGGATGCGATGGATGTGAAAATTGAAGTTCAGCATAGCTGGGAGGTGCTGAGGCTGTAAAACATGAGTGATGCTCTAAATGGATGTGTTTCTTTAGGAGACTTTGGATTGAAGGTATTTGGATTTTCCTCTCTCCATTGCCATGTGATAAACCCTTATGCTGCTGGGGGAGTTTGTTTCTGAGCTGTAATTACAGCCTGAAGCAGTGGGTGAGCACAGGCTCGAGGCACACATAGCTAACAGGGTTGGCTGGTAGCTGGGAGTCCTACACTCTGCTGCAATATGGTAAAGCCATGGACACAAGCATTCATAATTCCCCCAGTCTTGGAGGAAAAAAAAAAAAAAAGTATATTTTGGAGGCTGAAAAGGTGAGGAAACCAGCCACCAGCCCCACGGAGCTGGCAGACACTGGCCGCTTGGTTTCCTCCTCTCTCCACTGCAAGTAGGAGGAAATCCAGCCACTGGAGATGCCAAGGAGATGCTGCCACTGCCCTGGGGTGGGGACAAGAGGAAGAGCCACCCTGTCTGTCAAACCAAGATGTGGCAGATCCTCCATCACTCAATACGTGGACTTTCTCCTTCCAAGGACTCTTGGCTCCACGTGGGCTGACCTGATGTACCTCGAAATGCCAAAAACCTGTTGCAGAGAAGGAAGCAGAAGAATCTTCCCATGCTGCTGCCTTCACCCTGAGCTTTTTCCCCCCACTCTCTCCATCAGTGCAGGTGTATATACAAGGAGAGCAACCATGGGTCAGCTCCCACGTAGTTGCTGGTGAGCTGGAGGTTTACCTGAGCCTGTTCTCCCAAAAGCGTGAGATTTTGCAGGACTTATCCCCAAATGATTGGGACCCCCTTATGAGCGCCACAGTTAACCAGTCTCTGGGACAGCTGGGACCTTCATGGTCTCCTTTTGCCCCTCTCCATCCCCATTGACTTGGATTGAGTCTGATCTGCTCTGAGGTGGCTGCCAAGTGCACTTGGTGGTACCCAAAGCTTTTGTAAATCTGTGAGGACTCATGGGCACGGGACGGGTGCCAATAACACCAGTAACCAGAGCAGGCTGCCAGGGAGAGCTCGTCCGGGGCTGGTGGTGGTAAGAGGATGCTGCTAAGGAGAAGGCAATGGTGGCTGCTATGATGGATTTATTGCCTCTGAATCTTCCTCTGAAGATGATGGTCTGGGTTTGAAAGAGTCCGGCCTCTGCGCAGCCACGGCTCCCAGCCGGCCTCGACCTTGCTCCGGCAGGGAGATGTGTGCAGTTTGGCTCTTGCTTCTTGTTGTTTTCCAAAAAGCAAATATTGTCAGATTCAGAGCAACTCTGGCCATATTGTGTGCATATTAATGCAGAGCCAGAGCAAGGCTCGGCACATGTGTGTCTGCCTCCGCGGATAGCCGGGGTGGGAGCTGGGTATGTGCACATGGGAGTCTCTGCTGGGGGGGGTTCGGAGGGACGTTATCTGCAAATGCAGCTCACGGACGGCTGGGGAAGCGGTGCAGAGAGAGAGAGAGATGCCAAGAGGGGAAGCTGCTGCGGGGAATCTGAGTCTCTCCTGTCTGCAAAACCCTTCGTGCTGCTGCTTGTGAGATGCCAGAGAGGCAGATCAGCTGGGGATGGCCAGCTCGTCTCTGTGCTGGGAGCAGGAAAGGGGCTTTGTGTCAGCACTGGAAGAGCAAGAGCAGCATGACTTCAGCTCAGCCTCCCCGGCTGGGATGGAGCTGCCTTTGCTTTGGAGCGGGAGCCAGCAAGCCCGCAATGCTGCGTGACACTGATACAGCCCAGACATTCCTCTCCCCGGCCGTCACCGCCGCAGCCTGAAAAAGCCGGGGCCGTGCGAGGCCGTGCTTTCCTAACGTGGGCACTGGCTGCTGCTGGCTACAGCTGGTGGCTGCGACTCTGCTCGGCCCTGGCTGCGGCTGAAGGTGGGATGGTCCCTGGGGAGGTCAGAGGTGTGAGTGTCCCCTTGCAGGCTGATGCTTGCGGGGATGCCCGAGGGATCACTCGATATGCTTTTCCACTCGGGATTCCGGCAGCTGGATTCCCAGCTGTGCTGATGATGCTGCAAGTACCCTGAGAAATCAAGGTATCATCCACGCTCTGCTCCTCAAGCAGTCGGAGCAGGGACCCTGCAACGTGGTACAGCGGCAACGTGGCCTGGGAGTGGCAGGAGAGCAGGATGAGGGCCTCTGTAAAGGATGCTTCAAAATATGGAGGCATTTAACCGCGGCTCCTAGGGGACTCACTGGTCTGCAGTGGGATAAGGCTAGCCTGGGGCTGCCGTCTCCTGCAGCTGCTGTCACCCTCGTCACCTGCACGGCCTCTCAGCACTCCAGATTTCTCACAGGTCGCCCCAGGCACATCTCCAGAAGTCAGCCCACCACTGTAGTCACCAGGGCAGCTTTTGGAGGCAAGCGGAGCCATTCTCAGGTGCTGTTCTCCAGCTGTTCGGCTTCCCTCCTCATATCCCTGTTCTCATCAGTCATTATTTCTTTCTAGGTGAAGGCTTTTTTAATAACATCTGACATTTCAGCCATTTTTGAGTCATTTCCTTTCTTCTACCCCAATTTTTATCCTCTTCTTCATAACTAGGAAGCCTTTCTTTGTCCTCGGCCAGAGGGCAGGTGTCTGTTATTGCCTCTGTTATCATATTCCAGGAGGTTTGATCGGGTTAATGAAAATCCTTCTCTCTCTCTTGTGTGTCGCTTCCACTCCCATCTTCTTTAGCCTGGATTCTTAAGGAAATGAAACTAAAGGTCTTGCGTCATCACGGCCTTTTCTCTCCCTCTGTTCGCTCTTGAACATGTTGATCTCTCATAGCAAATCTGATGGGGTGGAGAGCTCGAAATGCTCGGGGGCTTGTGACAGCTGGTGGGAAGACAGAGCCAGGCAATGCCCCGGAGGGGCACAGTGCATGGGGTCAGTGGTGGTCCAGCGGGCTGGGGCTCATTGCCTGGAGAACAGGGCTGTGGATCCCACTGGGAGCACGAGGAGCACCGGGGCTGTATCCCCAAGCCCGTTAGCTGGTATGACAGGCTGCATCGCCTGGCTATTTTTGCTGCCCAGCTGCTTTTCTTGTGTTCAGGAAGGGAACCAGAGGAGGAGAGTCGCTCTAGCCTCGCAAATGGGGTGTCAGTCTGGGTTTTGAGAGACCTGGGCTCTGTTTTCAGCTGCAGACTCGCGCGTGGCTGTGCTCGAGGGCTCTTTCTGCAGCAGCAGGAGCTGCAGCTGGTTTAAGCTAATCTGTTGGAGTGTGAACTGCAGTGACAGAGGAGCCAGGGGAGATTTTCCGCTGCTGTCCGTGCTACAGCAGGGAGAGGCGGTAGAGCTTTTCCAGCACTGCTGCAAAATCTGATTCCCTGGTAGTAACATGGGGATTGTAGCACTACTGGTGAAGGAAATCTTGGGGGTCTTGGGAGAAGCACAACCTGCAGTCGGTAGTTCAACTGTGTCAGTGGAAAAGGACCAAAGTGCTTCTTGGTGCGTCCTTGGAGCTTATTGCCCTTTGCAGCAAGGGATGAAGTACCTCATGAGCATGTCCCCTCCTTTCCCAGCCTAGCGTGGGGAGAGGGATCATGGGGAGCTGGGCAGGAGGGTTTGCTGAAGCCCTGCAGCATGGAGATGCTCTACTCCAGCCTCGCAATGGGGAAGCAACTCGTCTGCTTGGCAATTTACCCGGGAACTTAGCTTTTCTGCGGGTAAGTTACTGCTTGTTGGCACCAAGTCATGTTGTAGAGCTGCACTCTGAAGGTTTCACCCTCGCTGTGTCCTTCACTTTGCATATACATCGGTTATTTCTTTTGGGCAACCTGTTCTGCTGTTCTCTCTTCAGCCTTTGTCCCTCAGGCCTGGAGCCTTGCTGGACCTCAGCATGGCCCCTGCCTAGTCACACTGCCAGAGAAGGAGATTGGGATTGCTGGCAGGAGCCATGCCTCATCCTCTGCCTGGTCCCACCAGGTACCTGCCTCTTCCTCTCCCTTGAGGTCCTTCCCAACGTTGGGGGTTTGCTGGGTGGCACCAACCCTGCAGAGAGCATGTGGGCACTTGTAGCCTAGCAGTGAGCGGAGTCCTCACCAGGTCCCCATGGGCTCCCTTCTCCTAAGGGATCCCCCAATATGCAATCTTATAAGGTGGGATGCACAGCAGTGGCTCTGGGTCCCAGCACATGGCGCATCCCAGCACATGGCGCATCCCAGCACATGGTGCATCCCTTTCACCTTGCTTGGCCTCTCCACCTACTTGTGGTCTGCTGGGTAAGAAGGCTTGACGGCGGGAAGACAAGACCAGCCCTGATGCCACTGTGGTCATGCCTGATGCAGATGTTTGGGGTGCGTTTCAGAGCTAGGTTTCTTAACCAACCATGAGACATAGATAAAGGTAGGAGAAGGGCTTGGCAATGGCACTTGCTCAGGAGCTGGGTGCTTGCATGGTTTCTCTTTCCAGGAAGGGTTTTGGTTTTCCTTTGCTCTTTCCAGCTCTCTGTTGATGGTAGTGAGATGGGCTCTGTAATTGAGGAGATCCCAGCTGAATAATCCACTGAGGAAGCTGCTAATTTGAAGACATGTCTGTAATAATTAAATCATTATCTGGAGGGAAGTAGAGAACAGATACCAAAACGGGGCTAATTAAAATCCAGGCCCAGGATGACTTGGGCCCTGGGCCAGAGCACAGCATAGTCTGTTGGGGACGTCTTCATGTGTAATTGCTTTTCAGAACATCAATCCCACCAGAAAACCCATCTGTTCCCCCTCACGAGACCAAGATTGACCCAGAAACCCTCTTGTCTTGTCCTGTCCTGTGTTCCCCAAACCAGATGCAAATAAAGGATGGCCATATGCTTCACAAAGGGCAGAGGGGGTGATGAGACCCAATTTGGGAGAGTATTTGGTTCTTGGGCCTCAGGAACTATATTCTTCCATATCTCTGGAAGATTTGGTCCTTATCTTTCAGCCCTCAGGCTTGACTGATGCTCCTTGGAAATACCTTGAGATCTAGAAGCAAGGTAGGCTCGTATCTATGCCTGCTCCATGCACGGAAGGATGTGGACCTGCAAAGGTGCAACAAGGACCCAGTGCCTGGGAGGAAGGTGGCTTTGGCTTTAGGGAGAGATGAGTCTTGTTCAGGTTGACTCCATGTCAGGGGTGGGAGCGCTTTGGGAGAGGTTTTTGTGTGCTGCATCACCTGTAAGGATGCAGTGCATTGCTGGATATGGGCCTGGCCCTTGAGTTATCCTTGGGTGTCAGCTCTGAATAGGTCCAAGTAGGTGGAGGTGGCTCTGCCAAGCTGAAAAGTGGTGGCCAGCAGGTGTAGTTGTGATGTTGGAGGGGAGAAAGGGTCTTTGGACAGCACTTCATGCTATGCCATGATGATGGCAGATCTACAGGGTGGATGTTAATGTGCATAGCCAGAGGTGCCATGAATGCTTTGCCTGAGACTAGTCAAGCTTGAAGTCCACCATGTCCTTCAGCAGGGTCAAGCCCTTTGCAAAGGACAGTGCTTAAAAGTCCCACCAACTGTTTTCAGGATTCTGGGTCCGGGGTAAATTCAGTCCTTTTGAGTTCCTGTGCTGGGTTGATTTTTGCATCAGGGAGGTGTTGCTGCTCTGTCTGCGTAGACTGAAGGTCCTAATGTGGGTGGTAACAAGGTGAAACCCAGCAGCAAGCATCGCTTCAGACAAGCTGGCCTTGAATCACTGTATTTCAGCAGGGAAGGGCTTGTGGCTGTGCAAACCAGGCCTCCTCCAAAACTGGTTAAGACAAATCGGAGCATTTACTTACTGGAGACAAGATCAGGGAGCTCTGTCTATCAGGTGTGCACGTCCTGAGCATCGCTCAGTGGGTGCCCCTGTATCGGCACAGCAGGTAAAGGTCATCTCAGGTGGGCTGGTGGCTGCAGGCAGCATCTGAACTTGAGAAGGTGGGAGGAGGGCACGGCACAGGAGGCCAGGCAGGGAGCCACTTCTGCTCGGGTGAGCATCCCACCAACCCCTGACACATGTTATTTTTTTTCCCCTACATTGCCCTGGAGGGACTGCAGCATTGCAGCAGCACAACACTGGCACTGCGATGGTGACGTGGTGGGTCTCGGGGATAGGCTGCTTTGGGCTGAACCATCTGTAAGCCAGTGCTGGTGGAGCTGGGTTCTGCAGGAACAGGGCACTGTAGGATGCCCAGGGTCCAAAATTGTGTCGTAAAGAAGCCAGAAATTTAAAGCTGTCTGCAAAAATGGTCTCTAAACCTTCTAGAAAATGTTGGCTCAGCTTCTATTCTTGAGTTGTGTGTGGAGAGGGACTCCCAACCCTGTGTGTATCCTGTCGGTTTGTGAGCTTTAATATGCTGCTTGCTTTTAATAGAGAGGATGCATGACATTGTCATCTCAGGCAGCAGATGCATTGCCAACGCATTGGGTTCATCCACTTCCCTTCATCCCCCTTCCAGGGATTTTAAGTTTTCCTGGCTACCACGTTTTTGAGTGCCCACAGGAGCACTGCTCAAACAGAGGGACCAGGATGGAAACCACTGCGCCTGCGTCTTTTCCAGCCAGTGATGCACCAATGTAATTACCTACATTTAATTTCTTTAAAAGCCTGCTGAGCTGCAAACACAGTTCCCCCCTCTCCTGGTGATGTCTCACATAGGTCGGCCAAATCCTGCTCTCAGCTCCTCCTGGGGCAGTTCAGGAGATCGTCCCTGCCGCCAGTGCTTGGCCATGGGACCACTTGCTGCATCTCTGTGTGCAGGAGCTCCTTGAAGTGCTGTGTCGAGGGGCTTTGTGCCGATGGGAAGTTGGACACCCTTTGGGGGTGATGGATGGAAACACGGGCCAGGCTCAGTGATGGCATTGTTGGGGCCACCACTTTTGCAGTCTTCTTGGGTGAGCTGGACATGGCTGTGGGACCTCGCGGGAAGCTCAGTGGGGACACAGGCACACAAGCTCCTGGTGCTCTCGGTGCCCATTGTGGGGCTCTACTCGAGGTGCACTGGGTGCTGCTGGCAAGGACGTAGAGCTCACTGCATTAGCTTAGCTCCACGGAGCTGACATTTTAAGAGGGAATGAGTTGGAAATTGAGCTGAACTAATGCCCAGTGCTGCTTTTTATGACAATAAATGCTCATTTGAGAGCTCTGCTGACATAGAGGAGAGCTGCCACCCTGCTGCAAACCACGACACTCCCCATGCTTTCTGGAGCAATTTTGTGTTAGTTCCCTCAGTTTGAAGCTTGCACTGCTTTTTCAAATCCCCTGAACCAGAGGAACAGTGCTGGGTCACTGCATTTCTTCTGGCCGGTCTTTCTGCTCATCAGCACTGAGCATCTCTAGACCAGGTGCTGGTGTGGTGGAACAAGGATGAAGGCAGGGCTGGGCATGCACTGTTGGGACCATGGCAAGCAGGATGGGTGCCAGGATTACTGAATTGGGACTGTGGCAAGCAGGATGGGTGCTAGGATCACTGAACAGACATGGTGATAGCATGGGCTGGAGCATGCTCACTTATCCACAGACGCCCTGTAGTGCCAGCACCTTTGCTAGCCTCTTTGGTGACATCTCAAGGGGCCATTTGCCCTGCGGAACTCCCATCCCACCTCACTGATATACCCAGACTCCCAGCTGGGGTGGGAACCCTATCCCCACTGCGACCACATTGGGTAAGGAGCTGGCTGGTGTCCATGGCTGCTCTGCCCTCCAGGCCACCCAATTCTGCTCTGCTTGCCTAAGCTGCGGGAGGTGGGCTTTCTGCCCCATGGGGGTCGTTAGCTGGGGTAGGGGCGTGCTAGTTAATGAGGAGAGAGGTGGAGGGGGCTGATGGAACTGTGTGAAACCTGTGGGGGCTCTGCTGGAAGCTCACTGATGGGTCTAACGCAGCTTGTGACATTCACAGAAAGCTTGATTTATTCTTCCCGATCTTCTCCCGTACTTGGAATCTCTGGAGGGAGCTAGGCTTGTATATCCCTTATGTCTTCCTTGTGGACTATATCTAGGAGGAATGAGCTCCAGATGGAGCTTTTTCTATGGCAGGGTATTTTTGAGATGCTCTCTGTGGTTTCTCTGATGGCTAATAAGGGTTAAGCTATTTCCTCCTACAGGGGAACAACTTGGATTTTCCTTCGACTTGGATTTTCCTTCTCAACTCAGTTCTCAAAGCACAGCATCTTCAGGACCTCCACCTCAGTGGTGTAGTGAGCTGAGAACACAGTCCTCTGCTTCACAGTGTTTGGGGGTGTGCGGGGGCAGAGTCACCACCAAAAACTCCTTCTTGGAAGAAACAAGGTTTAAAATGCAAGACAAATGCAGGAGAAGGCTTCCTGTAGCGCTGTCTGGCCGAGGCTGGCACTTGGCACTTTCCTGCTGCTATGGCTGGAGGCTGTGTGCCGGGCGAGCTTCGTCTGTGGGCTAATTTTGTATAATGAAGAGTGTGGGCTGAAAATGTGGACTTGCTCGATGCGGGTTAGACGGAAGCAGACAGAGCTCTAGTGTCTGCGCCTTGCCCCTGGCCACCTTTTAAATGTCACTGTCCTCGGATGTTCCCACGTGGCTGCTTCTGCCATGCCATGCCATGTCCTGTCGCTTGCCATGAACTGCAGGGATGAGACGCTGGGAGCTGACACCTGGCTGCCTGGGCCCTTGCAGGCACGGGCACCGTGGGAGTGGCAGCAGGGTTATTCCAGCCTGAATTGGGGGCGGATGGGGGCCGTGCTGCAGTTTGTCTCCATCTCTGCCTGCTCCTTGCTGAGATCACTCCTGCCTTCTGTCCCCTTCTGCTGGCTTCATTCACCCCTTCCAAACCACATAGGGGCACAGCCAAGATGCTGAAGGACCATGACTTGGCCAGGAAAGGGTTGTAGTTAACCCCGGTGTTAGGATGTTTGGGAGGAAGAGCAGGTTTCAACCAGGCAGGGATTTAACCCCGTGATCCTGCCTTGCCCTACACAGAGCTGAGCAACCACAGCTCTGAGATCCCATCCACCCGCGTGTCCCAGGAGGAGTAGGGCTGTATGGGTTATGTCTGGGTTTTTTTCCCTGTGGATGTTGCAGAGCTATCCTGGTACTGGATCTGGTCCGGTCATCCTTGGAGCCTGACTGCAGAGAGCCGAGAATCACACTGGTATCCCGCTCCCCACCAAGGCATGTCTGCCGCTGGGCGAAAGCTATTTAGTAATTAGCTGTGGCATCAGCAAAGGAATTAAATAACTTGCTAAAGTTACTTAGCACAAGGAAGGGAAAGCAGGAGGGATAAAGGCAAGGGAGAACCCTCCACACATCTCTTGAGTTACCAAAACCATCTGAGTTGCCTCTTGTTGGGGTCATCCAATGCCCAAGCCAAGATAACACTGCATTCTTGAATAGGAAGGACTAAAACCTCACGTATTTCGGGAGAAGGAGGAAAGCAATGTCCTGATGCATCTGGGGAGGCCGTGGATTGTCTGCAAGTGGGATGGGGAGCATGGGGAGGGCTTGGGGCACAGGTCTCACCACCATTATCTCTGCTTCTATGCTAAAGTGGTCAATGGTGAATTGCTGAGCTCTGGAGACCTCCCCATGGCGTGGGTAGTGCTCCAGGACCATTGGTTTTCCCTCTCAGGTTGTGTTGGCCACAAAACCTCCCTGAGTTTGATGCAGGGACATGTTCCTGAGTCTGCTGCAGTCCAAACTGGAGCCAGCAGCACTAGGCATTTCCATGGTCTGTGCTCTATGGCTCTGAATATCCTCTAGTACTTCCCAAATTTCACGTTGAAAGCCCAGTCTGCCTCCTCTCTGGCTCTCCAAATTACCTCCCTGGGCTCTTCCTCAACACCACTCCAAATGTGTGGTCAGGTGAAGGATAGTGGCAAAATGCTTAAGACTTGCCCAAGCAGGGTGCTACTCCGGACCCCAGGGAGCTCACACAGCTGCTTTCCCTTTCCACCGTTCATGGAGTCAGCGGCCAAATTTGATAATGGAAAATGGGCAAATGTGCAGCAGATGTGTGGGAGCAATTATTATTGCTGAGGCTCGTTGCACGGAGGGCTGTGCCTAGGGTGCGGCTGATACCTCCTGAGTGTGGAAGAGATGCCAGTGAGCTGGGCAACACGGTGGAAACCCTGGGTCTTGGGCAGATGAGGCGTGCAAGCTGCTTGGGGCGAGCGGCTGCTGCGTTAGGATGCACATGGTGTTTGCCGTGGCGTTTCTTTACAAGCAGCAGCCTCCTCTGTGCCCTGGTGTCCTGCTGTGGCGTGGGTACTGGGGCCCAGGTGGGTGAAGAGGCACCTCTGCATCTTTTCACGGGGCTCGGGTGCACCCGCAGCACAGATTTCAACAGCCCTCCTTCGTGCTGGTGACTCTTTCCCCATCACTGAATAAATTAGCACCAGCAAGTGCTCATGGTGTGTGACTAAAACAGGGCAGGGGCTGGTTTGGCAGCAAGGAGGAGAGGGCCCCCAGCTCCGGGGCGTCAGGCTCCCAGATGAAATAACTCCTCATCAAAAGTGTCATGGGGGTGGGAGGAATGTACCCATGGCAAAACCTCAAGTGAAATCATGGAAAATCACCAGCCATCCCTCCGAGTCTCAGCGACAATTGAAGTTATACCCTGCTAATGGGGAAACTGAGGCACAAAACCTCACTTTCCCAAAGGTGAGGGGACTTTTGCAGTGATGCCACCTCTGTGACAAGGGCATGATTTTCTTCCCATGGTTGTAGACTGCTTCCCCATGCCTTGTTCGCTCTCAAAGGAGCCTGCATCCACCTTGGGCTGGAAACCAGCATGATTGTGGGGATCCCAGTGCCCATCTTCACTTGCAGACTCATCTAGGGGTTGGTTCAGCTTGACATCCTGCTTCTAGAAGAGCCGTGCTGATTGCATTTCCCTCTGCCGCTTGTTTAAACTAACCTTGAATGAAGCTGAAGTCAAAGGCTTTGTCCTAACAGAGGAAAGGACGTAGGGTTTGCAAAGTTATAGAAAAAAAGGATGAAACAGCCGTGTGCACTCACAGGGACAGCGAGCAGAGCAGCTATTGGAAAAGGAAATGATTGTAACCAGCGTTGTGGCTTTTTTGTGTCGGGTCGGTTGCTGTTAATACCCCTCCTTGTCTCTGTGGATGAGTCTGAGTGCAGACCACATCCTGGAAGAGGGATGCGAGCTCGGTGTCATACATAAGGCGCATCCTTCTCCTCCCTTTCAGGGAGTCCGGCTCATGGCACAAAGTGGTTTCCCAACAGCTCACCCATTGAAGGAATCGGTACTTCTCCAGCATTGCCAGCAGTCCCGTTGTCTCAGCGATGCTGCCAGGTTTTTGTGGAAATCCGCTACAAAATGTTATCAGTGCAGGTGACTGGAGTGGGATCGTGGAGACCGGATTTGGGGGGGTTTGGTTTGCGTTTCTAATGGTTTGGGGTAACCTTTTCTGTCTATTGGGGCAGGTCTGCAGCTGGGTGAAATTCAGCTCACGGGCTTGTTACGGTGACTGTATGCCCTTGCTTCACCAGGGCTCCTACGTGAGCTCCTCGCCACACTGGGATCCTCATGGGTTTAGCAGCAACTTCAGACCTGTCGTCCTCTCTCCCCTCAGTCATGTTTTTGGCTCTTGCAAACCCAGAGATGAAGTTTGAAGGTGAGCCTGGGCTTGCTGAGTCTCTTGGCCAGGCTTTGGGATCCCACTTGTCAGAGAGATCATCCAGTTTGGAGCCCCTCCAAGGCTCATTCCCGTCTGTCATCTCACCCCAAAGTGCAAAGGCAGGAGGTTTGTGTTGGTGTGTCTTTACCCCAGCAGTTCCTTCCCATGCCAGATTCCTCCTTGCAATAAACTGAGATTACGCCTTTCTCTGGGGTCAGTTGAGGACACGTAGCACATTTTAGAAACAGGGAAACTGAGTCAGGAGCCATAACACAACCGATACAACACTCTCCAAGGGGTGACATGGTCCTATAAATTGGCGTACCTGGCCGAGTTAAGGTGCCAGCCACTGTTAAGGGCATTCACCGTCCTCTGCACTGCGCACCCCATATCTGCACCGGAGGACCCGGCAGAGATTTCGGCTCATCGTCTGACGAGCTTTTTGTTGCGGAACAATTGTGTTTCTGCACAATGGCGAGGAGCAGGTGGCTTTCTGAAAATACCCACTGGAAGTTGTGTGTAATGCCTCCCCTCCCACTGGGAACTATAAATATCGGTTGGATACTAACACTTACTTCTCCCTGCAAAGAAACAGCCAGATCTGGACATTTTTCCTCCCAGTTTCTCCTCTGTCTTAGCAGCTTGGAGTGGGCAAGGGCTGAGGATGGGACCTGCTTTTTGGTTTTGGAACAAGTCTTCTGCCCATTAAGGTAAGATATTGGGAGTAGCTGTCTTTTATTGTTTGCAGTGTCCTCTGTCCCCGTGCTTTAGGGGCGCCCACTGCTTCCCTGCCACCTCTGAGACAGCTCCAAAACCTGGAGATGATGCCCAAATGTCCTGTCTTGCCAGGGTTGCATCTCCAGCAGGGGATAAGTTGGGCATTGTCCTCTGGGGAGTGAAGGATACGTTGCTGCAGGTGTGGGGACCCCAGGTGACTTTCCGGGCCTGGACAGGAGAGGAGGCACCACTATATCTTTTCTCAGGTCTCTATCACATCCATAGCGCAGAATCTCCGCAGCGGTGACTCTCCCTCTGTGAATCCATTTCACCCTTTAGTATGTGGATCTAATCCTTTGCTGCTAAAAATTGGCACCTTATTTCTAGCCAGAATGCCTCATTTCCCTTATTATCCCTGGGTGTCCTGGCCATGGGCTGTCCCTGGCATCAGCCGGGTACCATCTGCACGGTACCCTGCTGTCGGCGGGGCTGCGTTAGGGAATGTGGAGGCACCATCACCATATGGGCTCCATAGTAAATTGGATCTTCCTTGTCCTTCTCAGGGGACTGGAGGTCCCCAGAAGCCACAGTGCATCCCGGGAGTAAATGTAAGGACTCAGGAGAGATGCTGCGATGAGGCTGTATCTGCTGATTGGTTTTCTTGTTGAAATGCAGCTTTTTCCCTGTGGATCGCCCAGGATGGAGAAGCTTGAGCTTGCAGACAGGGCTGCTCAGGTCCAGGCTTGTAAAACTATAAGAAACCTGTGGGGTATATAGATAGGGGTCTATACCCAAGCAGGGGGATAGAGAGAGGAAAGAAAGGGTGGAGAGGGGCCCTTGGAGTCTGTGGGGATGTAGAGAGGGATGTGAGGAGCTCCTGGCACATGTGGAGCTCAGCTGCCCGTCTCTGATGCAGACAAGCCTCATCCAGACACCGTGGCATGAGCAGCAGCTCTCCTGCAGGCTCAGGGCAGAAACACCTGGGGAGGTGAAATCTCAGCCTGTGGCCCGCACGAGCATGTGGCTTCTCCGAGACTTGCCACGGGTGAAGATTTCCATTTCTAGATTCTGCGCTTAAAACAGCAATTTCCACTGTTGAGCCAGGATGCTTCAGCATCCTCTTTTTCTTGTGCACAGGAGTAATCTCCATTTTCTCAGCCTCTAATCGCCACGTCTCCCACCGAGGGTAAAATGGAAAGTGGGCTCTGTGGGTTGGTGATGTTGAGGATGTTCCTGCTCTGCCATCTGCAAGCTGTCCCATGGCTCGGTGGGTCAGGACTGACCTTCCCCAGGGCAGACCAGGCACGATTGGTGGCTCAACATGGCCTGGCTGCTCCAACGTGGTGTCTAACTTCAACAAGGGTGGGAAGGACTTACAGCAGGACATGGCTCCATCTGCAGGAACAGTGATTCGGACGAGCTTGCTGGAAATGTCAGGATACAGCACTTCTCCAGCCTGTCCATGTAATCACTTTTAATGCAGCATCACAAGGAAAAGGTGAAAAAAAGAAGTCCTGCAAGGAAAAACGAACGGTAAAAAGGCATCACCCTCCTTCTTCCTCCCAAGTTTGGCTGGCAAGGGGTCAGCGCAGGATGCTGAGACCCTGTCCTCAGCTGGTTCAGCGGAGGGGAAGCCGTCCTTGTGCTGGTGAGCTGCAAGCAACAGCCGCTGGTGTGGGCTCTGCCGCCCTGACTGCGCTGCTCTTTTGAGGCCAGGTTGGGCGGCTGACGAGGATTTTCTAGGAGCGGAAAAGATCAAACTGACGTTTTTATGGGATGATCAATCTCTGCGAGCTTGTTGCCTCCGAGGTGCGCGTTAAACCCTCTTTGCCAGCTGCCTGCTGGGGTGATGATCTTGCTGACAGAGCCATGGAGGTTTCTTTCTTTCTCTTGTCAGGGCTGAGATGAGAGTGAAGCTGTTCAGAGAAAAAACACAAGCCTGTCTCTGCCTCAGTGCACAGGCTGTTTTGTGTGTGGATAAACGCTGGGTGTGCTTCTTGCCCCGGTGGAAAAGGGAAAGTCGGGGTGCTCCCTGGGACCGAGCATCCCGCAGGCAGCTTGGCTTGCTACGGAGTCGTGCCGAGCAAATGATCAGCTCAAGGGCAAAAAAAACCCCCTCTGCTCCGCGTCTGGGCACCGTCATTGCAAACCGGCCTCTCCAAGTGGGCAGCGCGTGACTGTGCTGTTTTCCATCCCAAAGAGTCGGGAAAGCATCATTTTGGAGGGGGGGGAAGGGATAGTAAAGCAAGCACGTTTTCACTGGCAACAAACCTGCTTCCAGCAAGTCTGTGCCTGGCAACCCCGGGGGACTAAAAATACCCAGCAAAGGGCTAGAGCTGCGCAGTGTCTGTTTTCTCAGCTCGCCAGCTGTCTCCTCGCATCCTCACTCCTCTACCCAATGATTATCCCATCAGTTAAGGCCCTCTAAACCCAGGCAGTAGCATTTACGTAGTTTTACCAGATACAGTTGAAAGGTTGAGATTCACAGGCAGCGTTTTGCTGCTAATTGCAAGCAAACTCAGACCCCTCTGACATCCAGTGCCCAGGGGTTGCTTTCGGTCTGCCCTCGCTGCTGCTAAAGTCACCAGCAAAGAGTGTGATGCATTTGGGCCGTCATCCACACTGAAATCCCCAAGGTCCTTAAAAGTGACCGGTTGGGCATGCAGGTCTGCCTAAGAAATGCTGGGCTTTGTTAGGCAGGGATGGCATCTTGTGTATGCAGCCGCCAGCTGGGCTCCCGGCGCAAGAGGTGCGTGGGAATGGGTGATTTTCGGTTGCTTTTGGAGAAGAGAGAAAATCCCAAGGTTTGAGGTGGTACAGAAATGAGGGGGTGCTCGTGTCGAGGGGAGCTGACCCTGGGCAGGAGCTTCCTGCACATGTGTCCCTGCACATCCCTGCTCCCGTGCACATCCCCGCATCCATGGATGTTGCTGCATGTCTGCATGTCCCTGCATGTGCGCACACCCCTGCATGCTCACCCGTGCCTGTTGCTTGCTGAACACACTTCCCTCTCCAAAAGGCTTGAAGACAGCAGATATCAAACCCAGCCTGGTCCTTGCTTCCTCACTTGGCGTCACAAATAAAACCTCTGCAGCCGCCCTGACCCCGGATGATGGTCCTTCCCATTAGCTGGGCAACTCCTGGGGCTTGTGGTTGTGCTGTTGCTCTGGTTTTGCAGTAAAAACTGCTGTGGTTGAATCCGAAATAATCGCTCCCAAGTCCATGGGGTAGGAGAGTTGCCCAGCGGTTGTTGGGGGGATGGCTCTGTGACAGGGGTGCTAGAGGCAGCTCAGTGTCTGTCTGGAGTGGTTATGGATGTGGATGGTGTCTCCATTGTGCAGGGAATGTTTTCCACGCTTGGGGTCCATCATGGATTCAGTCAGGAGATGGGCATGTGTGGCTGAATTGTCTCCAGAGCCACGCTCAGAGGTGGCAGAGCATCAGCCTGGATTTAAGTGCCAAGGACCTGCTGGCAGAGGGATGCTCACAGTGCAGCAATGTCATGGGGAGTGTGGAAAGCCCTGAAAGCCCTGGGGTGGCTGCCTACCACCTCCCTGGTGCCTTCAGGCCAGGATGAAAGGGGCTTTGGCTGCTCTTTGTGGTGGTAGAAAGTCTCATGCCTGCTTGTAGTGCTTCTCCAGCTGCAGAGGATTGTAGCAGCTCTCCTTGCCTTATGCCACAGTGCATATCCTTCATACTACCCACGCCTGGTGGCCTGGGGTGCAAGGGGAGAACATGACCACCTCCCAGTGAAGATAGTCCCCAAGCCCTGGTCATTGAGGAGCTTTGGATCAGTAGGAGACAAGTGTTGCCTGTCACGGGAGGACAGTTTTATGCTGTATCATGCCTTTGCTGAGTGTGCTCAGGAAGGCAGAGCACAGATGCTTTTGGGGACCAGCAAGATGGGATGAGTCTGTCCTCGACCAGCATTGGTGCCGTGCAAGGTGCCCATAATCCTGTTATCACCCTCCCCAGGCTGAGGTGTCCAGGCTGTGCTTATCACCCCCAGCCTCCCTTCCCAAGCACAGCAGATGTAACGGCATATAACTAACTGTCTGCAGGAGCAGGTTGCAGTGAAGCAAAGTAGCACGTGGGTTTACCCAGTCCCCCCCAACCACCCGTGCATGGGCTCAAGCGTGGGGGAAACAAGAAGAAAATCAGCCTTTGGGTGATGCATGGAGTAAATCTGTGCCGACTCCTGCACCGTGTGGGTCCAGCCCCTTGGATTATCTCCATGGGGTGTGGGGAGCTGCCACGGCGTCACTGGGACTGGTGTCTGCAGTGTCTTCTCGTGGTAAACGAGTCTCTCCTTTGCAGCGGGCGGGGGATAAATTTCCAGCCCATCATCTCTCCCATCAGATTTATGTCTTGGCCATTCCCTGCAGCATTTCCCCTCCCTGAGTGCCTGCAGAGCTCTTCCCTCCGTGCCTTGATTGATATCTCTTAAATCACCTGCTAATTCATTCAGTTCCTCACCAGCAGCTGAGGTGGGGATGTGGCCATGCAGCTGATTTTGCCATTCACATCATGCTACGGGGGGGGGGCCGTCTGGGTTTCCAGGGCGTGGACATGCTTTCTCCACGCTCAGCCCACAAGCATGAGCACAGCAGTCAGATGGGGCATGAAAGCCACCTTGTTTGGGTTTTGCACCCAAATTAATAGAACTTTGCCATGGGGTAGGGCTGATTTCTGCTCTTCTTGGCCCTGGGTCTCCATAGAACCTGGGTCATCTACCCTCCAGAAGGGCTGGCAGTGTGGCCGTGTTCGTGTGTGGGCACTGTTGGGACTGCTAATTAGGGGAAGGAGGACTGGAAGACATTTCACCTGCTTAATTATGGGGATGGGACTCATGTCTGAGTCAACCCAAGGAGACCAGGGGGCTAAAGTGGTCCATTGCTCTGTGCCTTTTCCTCCACCAGCCTCCTTTTTGCAGGGGTGCAGCAGGGACAGGACATCAGTCACAGTTATCCTTTTATCCATGTCCCAGCGGCCAAGAAGGAGTGTGAACAAGCCTCAAAGGTTTAGGACAGCGTTACGTGCCCATAACAGCTTTCATCCCACTTGAGGAATGCAACTTAAATCTGTAAAGGGGGAGAAGGTGGGACAGACACCTGTGGGACACCCTGTCCCTTGTCCCCAGCCGGCTTTCAGTGTAACACGTTGGATGCACATTGAGGAGCTGATGGTTTTGCCAGAGCTTCTCTATTTTTAGAGGTTTTTTTGTGTCAAACTTCCCATCAGCTGATGAGCCAATGTCATCCCAAGAACGGAGCTACGGTTCCCCCAGCCCCGGCAGTGTGTGTCTGCGCATCTGGGTGTGCACAAAAGCATCTCCTTGACGCACGCCGCCTTTGAACGGGGGAGAAGTGTCCCGCTGTGCCACTGAGCTGTTTGAGACATGAGCTTTTATTCAGTCCAAAGGGCCAGAACGGGCTGATCTGGCCCATGGCTGCGTGCAGGTCCTTTTTGTCCGTGTGCATATGTTGGTTTGAAAGGCGGGTGATATAAGGATATGCAGACCTAGCCTCAAGCTTTATATCTGTTGTAAAGATTTAAAAACTCAAGGGGGACTACCCCATAACCGGCATTAGACCAGCAGCCCTTGCCCCAAGCTTGTCACGTCGTGTTTTGCTGCTTGACTCGAGCAGAGAAAGCCTGGCAAAGACGGTGATATGGGGTGGGCAGGTTCCCAAGGTGGCTGGGGTGACAGCAGCACACCAAGCCTGGCTGCTGGGAACCCTCATCCAGCTGTAGTAGGCTGAAGCTCACCCAAAGGGCGGCATCAGTAGAAATCCCTGTTTGGCACCTTACTTGTGGCAGGGAAGGGGGACATCCCAGCCTCTTGTCCTGGTGGTTTTGGGCTGCGGAAGTGCAGGTGAGGCTGCAGGTAGCAGTATTGCCCCTGAGGTCAAGTCCCTGGGTCCACCCATGCTTTAATCCAGCCTAAATCCAGGCTGCTGCCCAAATTGGCAGCTCTGCCTCTGCTCTCCTCCCTGGCACTAGCAGACAACAGTTCTTGTGCTTGGGCAGTAATTCGGGAATGCTGCTGCCTCTGTCCCCTGGGTAGAGGTTTGAGCGATGGAGGATGCGTTCAGTTAACACTGAACAGCCAATCCCACCGCATCTGTCCCCACTGACACCACAGGGAGAGGGGGAGTGAACACTAATCTCATCATTCGACTCATTTGTTCCTGTGACTTCATGCCAGGTTTGGGCCAAACTCAGCTTTGAGCCGTTTTTTCTGCAAATGGAGAGTTTCTGCGGCTGGAGGACACTTGAGCCATAGGGTCCCTCAGTAGCCAAGCGCTCCATGGAGGGGATGGGATCCTGACCCAGGATATGTGAATGCCGAAGACTATTGCAGGATTTGGGTGCCGGGGATGCTGTTCCCTGCAGCTTGGTACCATACTGGATGCAGCACATGGGTGCAGGGTGGTACAGCTCGACACAGCCCATTCCTGTGGGTGCTGAGCCCCACCTGTTGCAGCCCTCCAGGGTTTGATGGGGAGCGAAGCGTGCTGGGCAGATGCCCTGGGCATTTTGAGTGCAGCAGGAGGGATCTGATCTCTGTCCCCTCTCCTGTAGGTCACCACTGTGTGTTTGAAGAGCTGTGCTGCCAAACAGAGAAACATTCCTGGACCAGCAGTGACCATCTCATCCAGCCTTGGGGAGAACAGCCCACCGCCACCGGACTCCTCCTCAGCATGCCCAGGCAGCCCAAATATGCCCCAGACCCTCTCTCTGCTGCTGCCAGCTTGGGCTTCCCATCTGGACGAGTCCTCAAGGGTCACTTTGTCCCCCTCTGAACATCCCCATGGCTCATTGATGCTCCGGCCCCTCTGAAAGGCATCAGAGAGGTGACACAAGGACCCTGGCAGTGATAAGCAGCTGAGTGGGGGCGTTTAAGACTGCGAGGGCCTTGTCAGTGCCAAAGACGTCCCTTCATCCCTGCCATAGTGATGCCAGCTTCTGTTTAGCACCCAAGAAGAAGGGATGGGGTTCCCTTCACCTTCGCCACCCTATCACCCCTTCCAGTGCTGGCTCCCCTGACCTGCAGGAGCCCATAGCAATGTGATTGGGGCCCTGTAGCTCAACAGCACCCACCGCCTGCCCCACCAGGCACCTCCAGGACCCTTGCCCACCTGTCGCACCCCGCCATGATGTGCGAGGTGATGCCCACCATCAGCGAGGGGGACCCTCTGGGTCCCCCACAGGGCTCCGAGGCAGATGCCGACTTCGAGCAGCTGATGGTGAACATGCTGGATGAGAGGGACAAGCTGCTGGACACCCTGCGGGAGACCCGTGAGACACTCTCCGTCACCCAGAGCCGCTTGCAGGAGACCCTACGGGAGCGTGACCAGCTCCAGAGGCAGCTCAACTCGGCCCTCCCGCAGGTAAGGATCTGGCTCTGGGATGAGCAGGAGCCTTCATTGAGGCATATGAGGGCAATCAGCCGCTCAGACGTGATTTTTAGCTCATGCCTTTAGGAAGGCCAGCTTGCTGTGATAGCGACGATGCTGCCAGATGTGTTGCACCTCATGCCGATAGTAAAACCTGTAGTTTCTCCCAGGCCAAGCCACAGCCAGCTGGAACATCTCCCCTTCTCCTTTGTACCCCTCATTGTTCTGTGAGTCCATGCAGGGAGGTGTGGGATTGTAATACCCCCTCTTGCACAGGGGAATGGGTATGAAGAAGGGGCAAAACCTTCCTGAGGATACCCCAGGGTGACAGGGAGGCAGATGCAGAGCCTGCGCTTGCCTGTTGGCACCAAAGAGCACTTAGGGAGCAGACAACACATTTTGGGTAGCAGATCTGGCTTGCTGCCTCCAGCCAGCTCCTTGGGATGTCAAGCAGTCCTTGGTTTCATGAGTCCCCACTGGTACTTAGAGAGTCCCTGAATGGGGACGTTAACCACATTCCTTCCCCACTGCTGGAGGGAAGCCCCTGCTCCCTTCCCTCCCTTGCTGGGAGGGATCCTTTCCATCAGCCCCATTGCCCAGTGGGGTGATGGTGGGCAATGGGACTTTCTTTGTCTCAAGTGTGGTCCTGAGCGGGGACGCTGGAGGCAGAGCTGGGTGCAGAGTGGGGATCAGGATGTCGCAATGGGCCTATTTGTTCCCTGAGCCAGAGAGGCCGGGCAGCAGGTAGGGAGGCTGCCAGAAGTTTGTGCTGAGCAAACATCTCAGGGCATGGGGAAATCGGGGCTTGCCATGGTTCCACTGGGGTTTCCGGCTCTGCTGAGAGCCTGGTTTTGCTCTGCTCCTGGCTCCTCCACCTGCAGGTGGACCCGCTCCAGGTACTCCAGAGACCTGGACCTGAGCTCGGCCTCTGCAAACAAAGATGCTCAGGTCAGAAGAGGATGGGGTGGATCAGTGTCGCAGGGCTGCGCAGGGTGGAAACGAGCTGCTCACTTTCCCTATGGGGTCTTGTGGGGCAGCACGGAGCAACCCAGGGCCCAGACTTGGGGGAAGCAGGATCTCGGGGGGCTTTTGTGCCACTGTGTTGTGGTTGTGATGTGGGGAGAGCCAGTGAGGAGCCCAGCAGCCAGGGGAAGCTGGAGGCTTTGAAGGCTTATGTCCGTGTCGACTGTGCCAGTGCTGAGACCTTGGATCCTCCTGCCTTACCTGAGTGCTGGGGTTTGGGGCACCCCAGGGAGATGGGAAATAACCAATGGATCAAAACTGGTGACACAAGCCAGGAAAGAGTTTGGGCTAGTGACTGGCCAGCTCTCAGCATCCCTTCTCCGCTCTGAACGGGGAAAGCAGCTCAGGATGAAGGCAGGAAGGCAGCCCATGTCCCCATCCACAGAGCTGGGGTGGTCCTGGCTCTGCCCAGGCAAAACATACAACAGTGCTTCCCCAGGAGTTCCTCGGGTCCCCGTGGATGAGTTGCTCTCTGCCCCTAGAGAAGTGCTGAGATGTGCCCAAGTGTTGGGTGCAGGCAGGGCCACCACCTCACATGCTGGGGGCTCGCATCCCCTCTGCTCCCGGCTTCCCAGCTAGCGTGTGCCGGAGAGAGCAAGCCAGGTCACCCTGAGCGCACGCTGCCCGCCCCGCTGCAGCCGCCTCGGATTAAGGGACCACGGGGATTTAGTCTCCACTCCTGCTCCAATAAAGGGTCCTCAGTGTGTCAGCACGGGCAGCGTGCAGAAGGAGCAAACTGGGTCAGCACAAAGGGACTCGGTGGCAGCACCTACACCCACGAGCCCACTGGGTGCCCTGGTGCAGCCGGGGCTCCCTCCAGCTCCCTGCATCCTGACGAGGGATGTGATTAGGGCGGGCAGCAGATGGGGAATTTCCTGGAGCTCCCACTGCCTCCTGCTGCCCTGCCTGTCCCTGCACGGGCAAGGGGACTCTGCGCCTGGGCACCGTGGTCCCAGGTGCCCACTGTGCTCCTCACCCTCGGGGCTGCAACAGCCGCCCTGGTGGGAGATGAAGGCTCGGCATGAACGTGGGGAGCAGACCCAAAGGTGCTCACCTGCCCAATGGGATTAATCCCAGCATGTGCATGTACCAGGTAAGCGGGATGCGGCGGGTTTCTTCCCCAGGGTGCTGTGTGGGGGCTTTCCACGGGCCTGTCCCATCCTCTTCTTCCTTCTCTGTGAGCCCTTTTGCCCAGGAGCTTATTGCAATGTGTTAGACCCCAGTGGGGCGGGATTCAAGCTGGATTGCTTGAAGAAACCCTTTTTTGGGGGTAGGGTTGGGCACCTAGGCTCATTGGTGGCTGCTCACAAGGCTGACAGCCCTTCCCCAACTTCACGAAAAGCCAAGCCCTGCCTGTGCAGATGTGCTGCCTGGGGAGGATGGGGTGGATGGGGTGGATGGGGTGGATGGTGGATGGGGGACGTGGCACTCTGCATTCTTTCAGGGCACAGTGGGATGCTGCTGTGGTGGCACGGGATCCAGAGTGCTGGCGGAGCCATCGATGGGGCAGGCAGGGAATGTGTGTCTGGTGCAGACCCATGCATGGGGCAGCCAGGGGATGTGCTTGTCTGGGGCAAACCCCTGGATGGGGCAGGCAGAGATGCTCCAGGGATGCTCCTGCCTGGAGCTTCCATTCCCCTTTGCCTGTGCAGGGCTTGGTTGCTATGTGGCCAAGCCATCCCTCAGCCCCCAAAAGGCAGAACTCCAGGGCGATTTCCCGGGGAGACTAAGCTGCCTTAATACTTCTTACATGATTTATTTATTCATGTGGGAGCACTGAATACGACTTAATCGGACTGAAAGCTCTCGGCTTCAATCCCTCTGCCCTCCCTGCTTCTGCAGGGGGCATGCAGCTGAGGACCAAACCTTAACCGGAGTCGGGGTGCTCTCAGCAGCCCCCTGGGGCCCTGGCATGGCTGCCAGCTCCCTCCCGCCTGGCCATTCAGCTCGGCTCCCCCCTGCTCTCCTGGGTGTAGGTACCACCCGGGGATGTGACATGCAGGACTCTAGGTGCATCCAGCTGTGTTCTTGGAGTGGGTTCCTGCGTGGAATGGCAATTCTCCCTGCCCTGCCAGGGCTTGTGGTTTTGGCAGGAGTCTGTGTCCCCAGCTGTGTCAGGGGGAGAACAGGCTCCCAGATTTCACAGGGGCTGCTGTGCTGAGGGCTACTGGTGGCCATGGAAATCTCCCACGGTTCTTCCTTGCAGGCCCTGCTCTGCTGCATCTTTGCTGCCTCTTGGGGCTGCCTGGGGAGCGGAGAGCTGGGCTTTTTGGGGTGGGCAGACCCCCTAAGACTCTTTGAGCTCCCTGGAGGCCCCTGTGGAACTGGGGAGGGTCCTGGCATCAAACAATCACCCCAAATTACTCCCATTTAACTTAAAAACATATCTAGAGTTAACACTTGCAAAAAGCAGTGTGAAAATAGGAACTCCAGCAGCTCCAAGCTGGGAACTCACTGGCCGAGACCTTTAAAGTGTCTCAAGATTTTAGGGAAGGATGGAGGGATCTGGTGGCTCAGCATTGAACCCTTGGAGCTGACCACCCTCCCACAAGACCAGGGTGCTGAGATGTTGGATTCCTGCTTGCTTGGCTGCACGATGCTCCTCCCCGAGCAATCCTGGGTGGAAATACACATCGTGACCGCGTGTTGAGAGGGGAGGATGCCAATTCCCCATGGACGGTCCCCTCAGAGTCATGGTGGCATGGCCAAGAGGTCCAGGATGCGCCACTGCACTGCTTGGTGCTGAGGGTGGGTGATGGTCAAAGCCCTGGGTTTACCCGGCAGGATTTAATCTTCGTAATCCCATGCTACGCACTGCTGGCATTGTGTTTATCCCCTCGACTGTGACTTAGGGCTTTCTCGTAATTCTGCACTACACCTGGGGCAGCAAGGAGAAACCGAGGTGATGGGTCTGCCAATACCCAGCATGGACAGACAGACAGACGGGGCTCTATCCCTTATGTGCCGAGTCAGCAGCACTGATTTCCCAGTGCGGGCATCCTTCCCACATCACCCTCTGTCACATGCCTGGCCCGTCAGGAGCAATTACTCCAATTAGGGGCTTTAAAATGCCATTAATCGCGCAGCTGGAGCCAGTTTGTTCCTGAGGCTTGGGTGCGTTGGAGGGGTGGCTGCGCTTCTGCCGCAAATGGGGGAATTTTGCTTGCTTTGGTGCAGTCTCGCTGCATCCCTGTCTGTGCTGCAGACGGCACAAGGAAAGGCAGAAGATGGCTCTGGGCTGAGGACTTTTGCATTTCAGCTTTTTCATGCTATGAGCCTCTGCCCCTGAGCTTCCTAAACCTTTCCTTGCTTTCCCAGCTGTCTCCACGTAGCTGGTTTCTGGCCTCCCTCCAGCTCTTCCCTGTCCCTTCCCCATTGATGCAGCCAAGGGAGAAGACCCCAAACCCCAAACGTGCCTGGCACTGACTGAAGATTCAAGCCCCGAGCCACAATGCCTCCGGGTCTCCCTCCCTGCTCCGACAGTGAAAGTAGAATCCATCCACCCACTCTGCTCCCTCCTGCCCCGGGGCTTGGGGCTGAGCCCAGCCAGTTGCGCTTTGGGTGGTTTGATTTTAATCCAAATTAGCCACTTCCTGGGCTGCTGGGCTTCCCGCAGGGCTCCCCAGGACTTACAGGTCTGTGTTTCATCATCTGTCCTTTGATTGAAGATCAAGCACCTCCCCTTCACTTTCTAATCCGTTTATAGGTGTCCCTGCTTAGTTTGAGAGTTAATCGGAGCAGGGGGCAGGCGCCTCTGCATCTCCTGGAAGGCCATGGCCAGGGCAAAGGAAAATCATCCGGATCCTCTTTATCACCACTTTGCTGGGACTTAATGCAGTGGCATACCTGCGGATGGGGGTGAAACCTGTGCTCCACGGTGTGACACTGCAACCAGGAATTGGGGACAGCCTGTCCTCATGGTCCCCAAACTCGCCTATTGCCTCCCAGTGGCCCAGAAGCAAGGTGGCAGTGCTAGGGCAGACATCTGGCACAGCTGGGGCCGATGGAGGTAGATACAGGCGGGTGTTAGATTGATTTATTCCTATATTTTTATTCCCAAAGCATCAAAATCAGGCTTGCAAGTGCCCCCAGCCCTGTGTACTTGGCTAACCGCTGCTGCTGTCCTGTCTTGCTGCAGGGGTGTTGCTATTTTTGGTGGTAAATGCTCCTTTCTACAGCATTTTCCCAAGGAACGACAGTTGTATGGTCTCTCTTATTTGCCGTGGGATGCTCCAGGCCTGGCAGCTTTGCTGCGATGCATAGCATGGGATCTGACTAGCCATTCCTGGCAGGATGGAGGGCTCGGAGAGGAACACCCCGATGGGATGGGGTCGAGCAGGAGCTTTTTGCTGTGCCTGGGAGCAGAGCCACCACCACGCTTTGACCTGCTGACCCGTGGATTGCACCGGGTTGGCCAGGGTGGGGGCTGCCTGTCTCTCTCCAGTGGATTTTCTCTCTCTATTAATCTCCTTGCCTTTTGGGATAAAAGCCTGATTGCGGGCGCAATCTGTACAGCTTGGCCAGCCCGGACGGGCCGCACAGTCAACGTGGGGTGAGGAGGGCTGAGCGCTGGCGATCACTGCCCCCAATGTGGCATCCCTCCTGGCTTGCTGCCTCCGATGCCTTGTCCCATCCGTCCCATGCTGCACATAGCCCTGTTCACCCCAGCGAGGAGAGCACCCCATGTCCACAGCCCGGGCTTCCCCTGCCAGCCATGGGGCAGAGCAAGAGGTTTCCACCCTTTGCAGATCTGGGGGCTTTGGATCCACTGGATCCCTGCCCTGGTGCTGGGAGAGAGTCCGCAGCCAGTGTGTCACATGTCATTGTAGCCTGGACTTGGAAAGATGTTCCTGGGGCCATCGCGTCTGCAAGAATGCTTTTGCTGAGCTCTGTAAGCCTTGCTGCCTGTCTCCTGGCATATTGAGGGACTGTGGGAGTGACATATCCCTAAATCTGAAGCAGCCAGCGGTGCACGGGCACCTAATCTGGCACCTCTCGCTGCCGCGCTTGCATGTTTTCCACTCACCGGCTTTCCCAGCCCTGATATAATCCGTGGGGCTGCTCACGAGCTGCTCTCTCCTGTGCGCAGAGCTTGCATAACCCAGCGGTGTGTGCACACATGTGTGTGCTGCTGGGCTGTGCCGAGCCGTAATCCCCACCGGCTGAGAGAGCACGGCTCTGGGAAAGGCTTGGCTGGCACAGTGATCTCGCGGGGAAGCTGCTCTGCACTGGGGTTCACTGCGCTTTGGGGGGCTGTGGGACGGTCCGAGAGCATGCGTGGGATGGTGCCTGAGTATGGCAGGGGCTGGTGACGAAGGTCTGAGGGGCTGTGACCAGTTTGGGGGACAACTGATAGGGACGGAGATGACCCCAGAGCTGGGGTGGTCCATGGGGAAGTGAAGGGGACAGGGATGACCCCAGGGCTGGAGTGGTCCTTGGGGAAGTGAAGGGGACAGGGGTGACCCCAGGGCTGGAGTGATCCCTGGGGAAGTGATGGGGACAGGGATGACCTGAGGGCCGGAGTGGTCCCTGGGGAAGCAACGGGGCAGGAGTGGGGCTGGAAGGGAGCTGGGGTGCTCCGGCCCTGGGGCGAGGATGTCAGGTGGCAGCAGCCCTGAGGCATGATGATGCGCAGAAAAGCAGCTATTTATGGGGACGATGACTGACTTTGCTGCGATTGCTCTTTCCCTTCCCTCAGATTGCGGCATGCTCAGGACCTGTCCTGTTGTGGTGTCTCAACATCACCAGTGACACCACAGTCCCCACCAACCCCAGGCTAAAAACCACACCAGTGCGAGCAGTTTGGGGTGGGAAGGGAGAGGGAACATCTAGTTGGGACAAACAGAGATTAAAAAGCTCTTGATTTCTTGGAGGCATGTCAGCTGTTGCGAGAGGTTTCACTTTGAGCTGAGCAGAGTATTTGATTCAACTTAAGCCTCAATGTTTTTCTTCAGTTTGAAGGGGTTTTATTTATTTAACTTGAAAATTAAAGTGAAAGGGAATTTCACGCTGTAAAACCGCTCTCAGCTCCCAGTCAAAATTTGGTTTGTTAATGCTCAATCAAATCCTTCTCAGCTTCTTCTGAAACCCTTTTCCTTTTTCAGTTCTTCTCAACAACACTGTGAAACTGGTGTAAATTCATGAAGCGTTTCCACATTTGCATTTTTCACCCCAACAAATCCCAGCTGCAAAATGTCGCTTAGTCCTGGCGCCACTTGACAACTGAAAGAGCAAGTGGGAGCAATGGGAGGGTGTTCCTGGGCTAACCCAGGTGCTTGGTTTTCATTTTTTAAGGGACAATGAACTCTCCTGCATCCTAGGAACTTCACAACAGGTTTCCTTTCCCCTCCGACACAGTCACAAGTGCAATTGCTCAGTTTCTGAGGAGCCCATCATATCCCAAAGGATGTGCTGGCTTTGCAGCTCTGCTTTGGCATCGCTTTGTGTGTGGCTCTTTCTTGCTGGCTGTCACCTCCCTGGAGGGATTGATGACTGGAGCAAGGACTGGTGGCACCTGCCACATCTCCTTCTGTGCCCCATCTCTCTCAGCTGGGAGTTGGGGCTTGGGAGTGCCCCATAAGAAGCTTGATGGGGCCCCACATGCTGTACTGGGGCAGATCTTGCTCTTCCCTTTGGAAGGAGATTTTGGATGATGCCAGGTCCTGTGCCATAGCAGAGACTGGCTTGGGGCCAGGGGACCCATCCTGGCTGACTGTTGGTTTGTGGTGAGTTTGAGCCTGATGAGATGCTCCAAGGTGGGTGCTGTGCTGGGTTGCATCAAGGGGACAGTGAGGAAGGGAGCATGCTGCTGGCCTTGACTGGGATGCTCTAAAGGCCATCGAGCACCTCTAGAGCTGTAGAGCAGTTTCTTGTGTCATTGGACGTCAAACCAAATAGATAAATATCGGAATACTGTCTTCTCCCTTGTCCGAAGCACTTAGGGAAGCCAGGAATAGATCACCTCCCAGCCTGGCTCTACTTCTCAACTGATTTCTCAATGTTCTGCTTGGTGTCCCCATCTCTCACGGGTTGGATTTGCATGGGAAATGCTTCCTTCTGGAGGTCCCAGCAGTGGGGCTGGGATGCTGGCTCTGTCTCCATCCTGCTCTCCCTGCTCATGGCTGTGCCCTGATTTCTGCAGGAGTTTGCAACGCTGACACGGGAGCTCAGTGCGTGCCGGGAGCAGCTCCTGGAGAGGGAAGAGGAGATCTCGGAGCTGAAAGCTGAGCGCAATAACACCCGGGTAAGCATACAAACCCTGCTGTCTGGCTTTCAGTCCCCAGAAATGTGGGACACTGCAGGCTGCTGGGCTGATATCAGCATCGCCAGCCCCCAGGGTGGTGAGAGCCTCATGCTTGCCCTCTTGCAGCTCTTGCTGGAGCACCTGGAGTGCCTAGTGTCGAGGCATGAGCGGTCCCTGAGGATGACCGTGGTCAAGCGTCAGGCCCAGTCACCGTCCGGGGTTTCCAGTGAGGTCGAGGTGCTCAAGGCACTCAAGTCACTCTTTGAGCATCACAAGGCGCTAGATGAAAAGGTGAGACAGGCTGCTGGGACCTCTCTCCTGGCTCACTCCGTGAGCATCCCCTGCTCAGAGCTGACCTTCTCCCAACCCTCTTCCTCCCTCCCACTCGATGCCATTTTTTGTTGTTAAGCTGGGTGGTGACATGGGGTCCCTCAGGAGGAAGGTCTTGGGTATTCAAAAGCTGCAGCACCCTTATTTTAGGAGCCAGTGGGGCTGCTGAGTGGATGCTATGGGTTTGAGGGTGTCAGGGATGGGGATCTTGCTTCTCCGGGTCACTTAGTTGGTGGTGCTGAGTGCTGGCATATGGTACCCTTGTTCAGTCTTTGCATTACAAGTCATATTGTTCCTGCTGATTCATTTACCTTGAGCAGCTCCTTGCTCTGCTAAAAGACATCTTCGAGCTGTCCTGGCCATGGGTATTCTGCAAGAATCAGTTTGGTCTGGGCTGTTCCTCTTCAGCATGCTTTTGCTCTCCCAGGTGATGGGCTGGAGCATCCCTGAGCCTGTGCCCTGCCCATGACTCCAGCTGAGCCTGGCTGTCAGCCAGACAGAGGGGGCTGGGAGCTTGCCTAGTTCCCGGGCAACCTCATCACGGATAAATAATGGCTTTTTCTGTTATCTTACATGACTGCAGGTCAGGGAACGCTTGCGAGCGGCTTTGGAGCGAGTGGCAACCTTGGAGGAGCAGCTCGTGGATGCCCATCGGCAGGTAAGAGGCATTTGGCAGCCTACCCTGGGCCCTTGCTGGGGTGCCCACTGGACTGGGACTGCTCCATGTTACATTTTTTAATTCACGTTGAATTTGCTGAAATACCACCCTCAAATGATCGCGCAGATTGGAGAAGTGGCATTTGGGCATTTTTAATGTAAGGCTTTTATTCTAAAATTGCTATTTACATGAAGGCTTGCCTGTACTTGAGGAAACCTTGTAAATATTCTGAAACTTTTGTCTCACGGGCAAGGTTTCCCCTGTTGTTTTGCTGTTCGGTGTTCATTTCACTGACAAAAGCAACCTGAACTTCAATTGTTTAAGGGGGCTCAGAGTGACTTTGCTTGTTGGCTTTCCCCCTGCCTCAGCAGAGACCCAGACCTCGCTGCTCTGAGCACCTTGTCTTGCATCCCCCATTTCCTTCCTTGCTCGGGCCCTGGCATGGCGACTTCTCTATCCCCAACATTTAGCCCGGTTCATCTTGGAGATGGTGAACCACACATTCCTTCCTGAAGTTTGTGCCCAGCCACCACCGCTAAAAGGAAAGAGCCATCCTGATAGCCTCTGCCTGGCCAAATTTTGCTCCTCTTTCCACTTCCCAGGATATATCTCGTGGTACTTCCCCAGGCTTAGTGGGGAGGCAGTGCAGGGAACTTTCCCCATCCTCCCTCAGCAGAGCAAGGTGCCATGTCAGTGGCCAGCAGGAGTAGGGAAGTGATGGTGCCCCTGTACTCAGCGCTGGTGAGGCCGCAGCTTGAGTACTGTGTTCAGTTTTGGGCGCCACAGTATAGGAGGGACATTGAGGTGCTGGAGCGTGTCCAGAGAAGGGCAACAAAGCNCCAAGGGCTCACCTTACTGCTGGGGCTCCAGCTGTTTGCGTGCCTAGAGCAAGCACCACTGTGTCCATGCAAGACGTGGCTTCATCCCCCATCAGTGTCGAGCCTTCACAGCACCTCTGCCTTCCCGTCTCTTCTTCACCCTATCCCTCCAGTTCCTCCCCAGCCATAGGCACTAGCTGAATATGATGGTGGAGGAAGCCAGCGGGAAGCCAGTTACAGACCTGGGTGCACCAGGGCTGGCTCCACCCGTGGCCAGACCAGCTGGTCTCATCTGCTTTCTCTCATTAATTAAGCCCTGTTGTCATGCAGGTGGCGGCTCTGCAGCAAGGTGCCACGCGGGAGGCCCCAGCAGGTGAACGGGATGAGAGGGAACCCAAGGAGCCAGCACAGAAGCTTCCCTGGAAGGTGAGAGCCCCAGAAACCCCTGCTCTGACCATGCTTACCGAGGACATAATTTCTCCAACCCCCTTGCCACTGGCTCCAGGGTGCTGAAAACATTTTTCCCTCTCCCGTAGCTCCAGCCCCCTGGGAAATGCCCTTCCTGGTGGATACAGGCCATTTCTAAGAGGAGGGGAATTTGTGCTCCTGCTTGGATGCTCCTAGGGGCTCTGCTCCCCAGAGATGCTCTGGGAAGCCCTCAGCCATCCCTTTTCTGTCATGCCTGTGAGAAGCCACATCCCTGGCTAGTGCAGACTGATGACAGGGGTTTCCAGAGCCCCACATCCCCACTCCCCACCATCTCACTGGGTCCCTGCAGGGCCACGTTCCCCCGTTGCGTAGCCGTAGGCAATGCCAGCCCATGCTTTGGGGCAGCCCGCCATCCGCCTCCCTCTCTGCTGCCTTGCAGCGGCTCTCCAATGGCTCTGTCCACCCGGACGATGAGGCAGGGCGGGTGGTGGAGCTGCAGGAGCTCCTGGAGAAGCAGAATTTCGAAGTGGTCCAGGCCAAGGAGCGCATCTCTGCATTGGCTGCCAGCGTCGCCGAGCTGGAGGAGGATCTGGGCACCGCCAGGAAGGATCTGATCAAATCGGAGGAGATGAGCAGCAAGTACCAGAGGGACCTCCGAGAGGTTAGACACTGTCTCCTCACACTGCCAAGCCTGCTGCAGTTGTGGAGATATTCACAGCAGCTTCCACGTTCTCTGGGCCGGGAAGGGATTGTAGCCCCTGTTGTATAGAGGGTGAAGGCCAGTGTTCCCCAAAAGAGACCACTGCCTTTGGGAGAGAATTCCCAAGTCCATCAGCAGGACTTTGCTGAGGTTATAAGCAGACACTGAGATACCCAGGTGTGCTGCAGACATGGGGCAGTGAGATGTATCTGTGCTAGAAGATTTTTCTGTGATTGCCTGACTCTGCCTTTATTCATCTCCCACTCCGCTGTCCCTCATTCCTGTGCGGAGCAGGGTTTTCATTGCATGCTTGGACTCGGGGGTTGTCCCAGGCTCACAGGAGCTGGGTGGCCGAGTTATTCCCAAATTGGTGGTCACAGATCAGGATGTGACAGCCCCATCGCTTCCCCAGGCCCTGGCTCAGAAAGAGGACATGGAAGAGAGGATCACCACGCTGGAGAAACGCTACCTGGCAGCCCAGCGAGAAGCCACCTCCATCCATGACCTCAATGATAAGCTGGAAAGCGAGTTGGCCAACAAGGAATCCCTGCACCGCCAGGTACCAAAGCTTGGACCCAAAGACTCCCCATCACCCCAGGGACCTGGGAGGGAGAAGCGGGTGCTGGGGATGGGACAAGCAGGCAAGCCTTGGTGTCGGGCACCCATCCTACCCTGTCCTGCAGTGCGAGGAGAAAGCCCGGCATCTGCAGGAGCTGCTGGAGCTGGCGGAGCAGAAGCTGCAGCAGACAATGCGGAAGGCGGAGACACTGCCTGAGGTGGAAGCGGAGCTGGCCCAGCGCATCGCCGCACTCACCAAGGCAAGTGTGTGTGGTGCTTAGGGACAGCGGGCCAGGAGAGAGCACAGAAACCAGAGGAAGAGGCAGGTCTGGCTGGTCCCCTGCAGCACAGGAGCCCCTGGCAGGCCCAAGGCACCCTGCTGTCATTCCCAGCCTCTGAGCTTTGCTGTCTTCTGCCTCCCCGTGGCTGCAGGGACAATACATGGTTTTTAAAGCTCCTGACATGTCCTGCATGGGCAGGGTTTGCTCCCTTCCCTCAGCTCCTTTCCCTAAGGCAGAGATGGCCCCATCGATCTGAGTGGTCTTCGGCTTGTGCTGGGACCACTCTGGGATAAGGAGGAAGAAGGACTCAGGCTGGATCTGGGAGGGTGCAGGCCTGGAGGGAGGTCTGGATACGGCCAGCCCTGCCCTTCCTGGGCATTAGAATGGGTGCCACGTTGCTCACAGAGCACCTCCATCTCCCATCGCTTTGCTAGCAGGGCTATTTTGGGCTCGCAGCACGCAGTGAACCATGGCGGGGATGCAGGCAGTGGGAGAGAGCGCCGCATCCAGGGGAAGGATGCGGATGCAGGGGTGGAGGGAGGTGCAGGAGGACTTGCATGGTTTTGAGGAGCATCGTCCGAGAGGGCTGCTCTGCTTTTCCCAGGCAGAAGAGAGGCACGGGAGCATCGAGGAGCACCTCCGGCAGCTAGAGAGCCAGCTAGAGGAGAAGAACCAGGAGCTGGCCAGGGTAAGCACTGCTCAGCCTGGGCCCAGGAGTCCTTGCAGGTCCTGATCTGGCCTTGGCTTCACCTTGCCATGGTGGCTATGTATCTGGGCACTCCATGAAGGATGGGCTGGCTGGTGTCTCCTAAGCAGGCTAGAGAGAGGCGCCTGATTAATCCTTTCCCATCCAGGATCTCTTATCTAGAGTCACCCAGGAGCTCATGACAGTCTGCTGTGATTTCCTCCTCTCCCAGGCATCCAGGTCTTGCTGCTGGCGTGCCACATCCACTCCTCACCCAGCATCACCTCCCAGTGCAAGCTGGAACCCCAAACTCAGGGCGGAGGAGGAAGCTCCAGCTGCTCTTCCCCCCAGCCTGGATCAGCAGCAGGGCGAGACCGAGGGGCACTGGGAGCAAAGGGTGCTGTCCCTCAAAGAGACAGGCATGTGGCCAATGTGTCATGGGACACACAATCCCTGCTCTGCTCCTTAGACAGTGGCTGGACTGTCCACACAGGAGGTTGTGATGCCCATTTCTCGGGTCACCCAGGTGGCATTACAGCGTGTGCCCCTGGGGAAGCCCCTGGTTGTTTTGGCCTGGGGCAGACATTTGGAGACACCTTTGCAAATCCAGAGGATTGGCACCCTTTGGGGTCTGGAATGTGCCCCCAGTGTGGCTGTCCCTGGCAGATGCACAGGTGAAGCTTTCTTGAGGGTCAGGCAGGCAGGATCTCTTTGGATCCTGTCCCCTCTCCTATTCATCCCTGGCTGGGAAATGGCAGAGACCAGCAGAGCCCCACTGGAGGGTCCAATCTGTGGATTTGTCCCCAAAAGCTGGGCCTGGTGGATCAGCTCTGACACCACCAGCAGGCACGGGATGGTAGGAGGGAACTGAGCCCCTTGTGGCAGGAGGAGCAGATCTGCTGGATCTCATGTGGCTGGTCACTGTTTGCTGTTGCAGGCCCGCCAGAGGGAGAAGATGAACGAGGAGCACAACAAGCGGCTCTCGGACACTGTGGACCGTCTGCTGAGCGAGTCTAATGAGCGGCTGCAGCTGCACCTCAAGGAAAGGATGGCAGCCTTGGAGGAGAAGGTAGTGGCGGGGTGGCAGGGCGTCCTCTGGGGGGCTGGTGGAGGGTTGAGGGATCTGTAGCCCCTCTGGTGTGGAGCCTCGGCCAACCACAGCACAGGAATTTGGAAGTACCTGTGCAGGGATGGAGAAATGATCACATGCAGGATGCCAGCCGGGTGCTGGGGCTGGTGGGAGAGCAGGGAAGCATGCTCTGCATCGCACCCTCGCCTCCAGCCAGCCCTTGCCTGGTAAGACTCACTCCCCACCACCTTTCACCTCCAACAGCAGCAGGATTTGTCCTGCTCCGTTTCCCTCACTTCCCTGTGTCTCTTCTGGCACAGCCTCAACTGCAGCCTGCGCCCGGCTGTCAGAGCAAAACACTACTGCATTTTGCAGGAGAAAATGCAGCATTCATCCTCTCCCACTTGCCCATCCCCTCCACATGCTGCCTTGAAACCTTCCTGTCCCCCAAGCCTGGACTGATCTGCCTTCTCCAAGCCAGGGCAGAGTCCATGAACAGCCTCCCAGCTCCCACCCCACTCCTCCTGGGGAACTGGGCTTTCCTTTGAGGTGCCAGCTAGAGTTGCTGCTGCCCCAGCGTGAATGCAATTAGCTGGGAGAGCAGGTGGCTCAGAGCAAAGATTAACCTCCCAATGCCAACGGGTGGTCAGGCTTTGATAATACACCTCTCTTTGGGTTCCTGCAGGGACCAGGTTCCCCTTAGCAAGTCAGAGCACAGAGGGGTTGCATCCCCCAGCTGATGCCTCCAGGACTGAGTCTGTCTCCCCTGCTGCTCTGCACCTCCTGTCCCCAAACAGATCTGGCTGTGCCAGCGTGTCCGGTCATTCAGCAGATAGGTCTGAGTGGTTCTTGATAAAGAGCAGGACCCAACATATGGGGCTGAGTCCAAATACCCGCCCCAGCAAGTAACAGGGACCAGAGCGGTGGCACCTTGTGAAGGGGCATTGTCTGCTCCCCAGCCTATTGCTGGTGCTGGCTCACCCAGAGAGTTTCTCCAGGTATTCCACAGGTAAAGATGATCCTCTTTGGCTGCCAGCACCTCCCAAAAAATAGCACTAGGTTAAGCGGTTGCAAACACATCTACTTTTCCCCCTGCCTATTCCCTAGCTTAGATGTAGGGGACATTTTTGCCCTTGATCTAGCTGCTTGAGGAGTTGATCTCCTCTCAGATGGATTTCCTAATCTTCAAGCCCTGGCCATCAACTCTCTAATCACCGCTTGCCCTCCATGGCCATGCCCTGGCCCTGGTGTGGGGCAGGAGTTGAGCTACGACCACCCTGCTTGAGGAGCAGGAGGTTTGCAGAGAAGACTGGTTCGCAAGCAGGTAGGTGAGGAATAGATCAGGGACCCATTGCCATCCCTCCTGCCAGGCGTCCATCACACCGTCCACACAGCGATTCCACGCTGGCCGTTCCTGGGAGGCTGCATGGCCGTTTTCTAAACGGTCTCTCTTTTTCTTTCCTGTTTTTGTTCCCTTTTCTTTTGTTTTGTTTTTCAAAGAACACATTGTTACAAGAGCTGGAAAATACCCAAAAGCAGATAGAGGAACACCAGCACGACAAGGTAAATGCCGCTACAGGGAGCCTGCCCTAGTGACTGCACTTCCTCACTCCTAATCCCCGGCTAGTGGCAGTCGCGCCTCCTAAAATACCCTAGTTTTGGAGGAGCTGGGATCCCAAAGCGCCCAGCAGCAGGAGGCCACAAACTAACCCACGCAGTGGCTGGACGGAAGCTGCCACCCACCTCCCCGGAGACCCCCAGTTCGGTTCCCTAACAGGCACGTTCAGTCCCATCTCCATATTTCTATCACACTCATCCATCCCTGACCCCTGGCCGAGGACAGCAGCGAGGCCGGGGTGGCTTCACCCATGTGTCTAGAGGAGGGTTTACCCCAGCGCTCCCTGGTGCAACCTGGCTGCGAGGGACAGTGCTGCTCAGGCAGCCACGTCCCCTTCGCCCCCAAGGCTTTCTCGACCCCCTCACTTGAACTGTGGGGAGGATCTGCTCTATGCCCAGCTTGCAGAAGGCCCCATAGGTCTTCACACCTCCCCTGCTCTCAGATACAGCATCTAAGTAGGGTCTGCATCATGGGTCCACGTTGGAAAGCTGGAGGGTTGCAGCTTTTTGAAGCAACGGGAGCTTTTGGGACATGCGCCGTGTCTCATGCATGGGTAGGGGCATCGGGGGGCTGCTTTCCCTCTTGCCCAGGGCCTCGCTCTCCCAGGTGCTCCCTGCCTGCAGCGAGGATGTACAGGCACATGGCTTCCCAGCCATGGCTGCTCAGCTCCAGGCAGAGGCAAAGCTCGGAGACTTGCCTCATGCTTGCCTGCATGTTGCCGACCCTGGTTCAGCCCGTTTGCCCACAGGACTGGATCCTACTGTGCCTGGAGGATCCCGTCTCCCCTACCTCCCTGCCCTCCCACAGCATCCCCCCTGGCATCTCCCGCAGGACAGCATGACCACTTAGTGCAGGCACGGGTTCCCGATGAGGATGGGGGTGGCAGCAGAAGGGCCAGGGCCAGCATCAAATTTGGCTAGTGGGTCCCTCACTGGCAGCCCTTTGCCAAGGTGAACATGCACGTGCAGTCCGGAACAAAACCAGAGCATCCTGGTGGGACCGATTTTCCTTCATCCCTCAAACTAGCATCGCTTCGAGCACATGTGTGTCTGTCTGTCTGTCCTGTGATCACTTCCTCCCCTCGCGGCATCGCCCCAGCATTGTCATTCACTGTCGCCTGCATGAGCTGTTTCTTTACCGATGTGTCAAAGGTGCTTTTAACCTGGGATGGGGATTTTTAAAGGGAATATATAAACCTGGAGATAGCTAAGGATGTGGATTGCCCCAAACCTGGCTGCTCTTCAGAGCAAAACCAACCCCTGCCTGTCTCTTGTCTCACCCCGAACAGCGACGGTTGTCCGATGAGATCGACAAACTGAGGCTGGAGGTCGATCAGCTCAAGACCAGAAGTGGGACATTCGTGGAGAGCGTGCATGCAAGGTAAGGGCTGCCTGCCAAAACACTATCAGCCTGTGCGTACCCTGCTTGCATCCTGCACCCACAGCTTTGAGGGCATTTTGGTTTTAGGGCCCGAAAATGCTGCTGGCATCAGGCATTTCTGGTTTTACCAAGCCTCACTGCAGGGCTGCAGGGTGGTTCATTGCATCAGGGTCAGCTCTGGCCGTGCTGTCCCCACCATGGATTTATCCTGGGGTGGGACACAGGCTGTTGAGAATAGCCCAGCCCAACTGAATGGCCCAAAATTTGCTTTTCTAAGGGCAAAAAACCACTGGGCATCATTTCTTTTTCTGCAGAAAGGGCTTAGGGCTTAATTTTCCACGAAAGCTGGATGTTCACCAAAAGCCTTTCCCCCTGTGGTGTGCTGGAGATGGGCTGGTGGAGAAGGAGGAATCTCTTTTGAGATGTTGCAGGCAAAGGAGAATGACACCACCATCCCCATTTTTTCCCCTCCTTTCTACAATGGTCCTCCCACACCCTTTCATTTAAAGCCAGCTGGAAGATGGGGAGGTCCCAGCCCGTATCACCAGGAGGAGAGGTGAGTCCATCAGGTCTCAGCCTCCGGCACTGACTGGGGTACCCAGCACCACTGCAAGAAACCAAGGGATTAGAAAAGGAGGGTGCCAGCACAACATGCACCCCACGGCATTGCTGCAGCTGCTTGGGAGACCACGTCCTCTCCTGAGCACTTTCAACATGGGTGAGAGGCAGCGAGGGATCAATGAGAGCGACCACCAGTGGGGAAAATCCTCCTCTCAAGAGGACTGGAAAAGATGGAAGGAGCCAGTGTAACCAGCTTTAAATCTGTCAGCAGCTGTGGCAGAGAGGAGAAGTCCTGGAGGCCCTGTATCTGTCATGGAGAGAGGAAATGGAGAGAGCAAGAAAGAACTTGTGAGGTTGAACGATAGCTGGGTGTCAGAGGAATGTCTGGAGCATGTGTGGGACCTCTTTGTGTGGGTCTGTAAGAACAGGATCGACGATTTTTTTATTTTTTATTTTTTTTATTTCTTGGAGGAAAAATCAACAGAAAGCTTGAGTTACAGTGGCCAGAATAATCCCCCAGCTGAAATGTCAGCTTTTGTCTGAGGTGCCTTTATCTGTTTTTAGCTCGGCAGCCGCTTGTCCGCGGCTCCACAGCTTAAATCCCCTTGAAACTCGGGCTGTGCCTTCGTCTACAAACACCAAGCTGACGCCAAGCCAAGCTGCTCCTGTTAGTGGTTTTGTCTGGGCTCAGTAGGATGCTGGGGTGGGGAGCCCCGATCTGTATCTGCACTGCAAACCAGACCCACCATGGTGGAAAAACACTGGTCTGCCTTGGACAACTGCTTTTGCTATCTTAAATGAAAAAACCCTAATGCCTCCTATGGCAATACATAGAAGGAATAATGACCCCATGCTCCAGGAAGGTGCTTTGCTCAGCTGCGTGGTTGGATCTTCAAGGCGAGGAGAAGCAACCAGGCAATGTGGAGATATGCAATGAGTGTCACGAGTGACGAAAAGTGGGCTCATGTCCAACAGCAGCTGCTGCGTTGCTCTGCCTGGTGTGGGGACCTCCTCCCGAGCACCAGCCCAAGCATGGAGGAGGAGGATGAAGAAGTCCCAACCAGTTTCTGCTGGGAGATCCGAAACACGGCTCATGTCCCCACACCTGGAAGATCTGTTTCAAATGGGATTTTGTTCACCAGAGGTTTTTTTCATGAAAATGTTGAAGAAAACATAAAAAGAAGGAGAAAAGCTCCCTGGCTGGCCCCTGTTCTGTACCATGGGGATGGAGAAGAAAGGCACAAGATGTGCTGTACGTGTTGAGAGGTGCAAGATGTTCTTGAGATGGGAGGACAGGAGAGGACTGTTGAGCCCACAGCTTCCCAGCAGACCCAGTGCACAGGATGGTTTTGGCCAGAACTGGCTGGATGCCCCAGTGGGTACTGCAGCGAAGGGGGAGGTAGCAGCAGGGCAGGGCCCAGGGCTGAGCTTCCTACACTCTGCGAGCACATCTCCGGAGCCTGGTTTTGCATCATTTCATACAGAGAAGGCAGGCATTGCTGGAGTGGGCATCCCCGAGTGGCCTCATCCTCCTCCTCTGTCCTGAGCTAGCCTGGGCTGTGAGAGGAGCAGCCTGGGGACAGGGACATCCTTGCATGGAGCAATGTCTGCAACAGGGCTCTTTCTCCCCAGGTCCCATATGGGCAGCGCCACGGACCTGCGCTTCCCACTGAGTGCCGTGGTCCATGCCCCCGCTGAACCCTTCGGGACAGCCCCGGGCCTGACTCGGGCACAGAAGGGCCGATTTGCCACCCGGCGAGAGGAGCCAGCCAAGGTAATCCATCTTCATGCCAGCCTGGTGTCAGAGTTGGGGTTGGGGTCTCTTCCTGCCTTGCACGCTGGTCTCGCCTCTCCCTGATTTGGGGACATGGGGCAATTTCCTTAACCTGGTGCGTGGAATGGGGTAATATGGTAGGAGGGATTTCCCCACTGGGGTTGAGGTGTGACTGTTGTGTGGAGACCTCCAGTTTGGCTTTTGGAGACATGGGGGTGCCATGTGGGACCAGTGGACCTTGTTCCTCCAGGACTGGGAGCAGGCCCAGGCAGGCAGCGTCCTGGCCACGGGGCCTCACGCCTTTGACAGCGACCCTGAGATCTCAGATGTGGATGAAGATGACCGCGAGACACTCTTCAGCTCCATGGATGTACTCTCCCCTGGTGGGCACTCAGATGCCCAGACTTTGGCCATGATGCTCCAGGAGCAGCTGGATGCCATCAACGAGGAGATCAGGTAGCAACCATGGCCAAAACACCACCACTGCCTTGCTCTGAAGCGGTTCCAGGGGGAAAACAAAGTGCCAGGCAGTGGGAGAAGGCTTGCTCTCATGCCCTAAAATTGAGGTCGTAGTCCAGCTTCAGCCAAGGAAATGGCTCCAGGACATCCAGCCACAGGGCTTGGCCCTTCCTGCACATGACTCCCTGTCCGTCAGCTGCAACAGTGCTGGCTCACAGAAAGGATCATTATTTTAAAAAAAGGTCCCCATGAAAGAAAACTGGTCCTCCTTTTACAAGAAAGCTGGGGAGGGGCTGTTTGCAAGGGCATGTAGCAATAAGATGAGGGGCAATGATTTTAAACTAGAGCAGGGTAGGTTTAGATTAGACATTAGGATAAAGTTCTTTACAGTGAGGGTGGGGAAACACTGGAACAGGTTGCCCAGAGAGGTGATAGAGGCCTCATCCCTGGAGACATTCAAGGCCAGGCTTGATGAGGCTCTGAGCAACCTGGTCTAGTTAAAGATGTCCCTGCTTACTGCAGGGGGTTGGACTAGATGACCTTTAAAAGTCCCTTCCAACCCAACACATTCTATGGTTCTATGAATATTAAAAGAAATTGTGGTGTGTCTCAGCTCTGGTTTATGTGGATCCTGGTGGGTCTTGCTGCCATTCCTGGAGATTGGGGGGCTCCAGTCACAGCACCCAAGGAGCAATTCCCCAGGGTAGGGAGGTCCTATGGCTGGGAGGTGTGAGATGACTCCCCAGAAAGTTGAGGAGCCCTGAGCCTTACTGCTTCCTCAGGATGATCCAAGAGGAGAAGGAGTCCACCGAGCTCCGCGCAGAGGAGCTGGAGACCCGTGTCACAAGCGGCAGCATGGAGGGCCTCAACCTCACCCAGCTCTGCAAAAGGGCTTCCATCCCCACCTCGCTGACTGCTCTGTCCCTGGCCAGCTCATCCCCACCACTCAGCGGCCGCTCCACCCCCAAGCTCACCTCCCGCAGCGCCGCTCAGGACCTCGACCGCATGGGGATCATGACGTTGGTGAGGAGGCGCACAGGATGGATGGGGGGCTGGACAGGGTGTGCACGTGGCTGCCTGGGGTGGGAGCGATGCCCCATCGTCCACACGGGTGTGCGGGAGGGTGATGTGGAACGGGGGTGCCCATGTTTGCTGTCTCCCAGCCTGGCACACCTGGCCCCGGGGCTGCTCTGCGCGGGGGTTCTCCATTAACTGCCCCCCTTTCTGTGTCTCTCTCGCTTTCCCCCTTGCAATCAGCCCAGCGACTTGAGGAAGCACCGGAGGAAACTGCTAGTGAGTGGCTCCCATCCCGTTGGGTTTTGCCCAAGCCCCTTTTCCAGCCTGCTTCTGGCTTTGTCCACACCAGGTCAGGGTGCAGCAGGCGTGGGATGGAGCTGGAGACCCCAGGGATTCAGCAGGAGGATCAGGGGGGTCCCGTAAGGTCTTTGGAGATGTGCCCACTGGCAGCCTGGGGGGTCTGGCAGGACATGGGGAGGTTCAGAAAGCCCCTAGGTCCTCAAACATTGTGTGTCCCCTCTGGCAACAGGGTGTCTTTGGGACATTCCCATCTGTGCTCCTCAGAGCCCTCTACTGAGGGCCAGCAGCTTCTGTCCTCACACCCTGACCTGGACCATGGGGCTGCATCCTCTCTCCTCCCTGTTCCCAGGATCTTGGCCAGACAGCCACATCCTCCCCATCTGCTTGGGCATCTCGAGCCATTGCCAGAGCTCTAGTTCAGGCCAATCCTGGAGCGTGGCAAAGCCTCAGGGCCCTGGTGGCTCTTTTGGCCATGCCTCCATGGAGCAAGAGAGAGGCAGGCAGCAGGGCAAGGATGGAGCTGGACTTTGACCGCCCAGCCTCATGGCTTCTCTGCTTGTTCAGTCGCCTGCAGCTCGGGATGAAAGCCGAGAGGATAAAACCACCATCAAATGTGAGACATCCCCCCCATCCTCACCCAGGACGTTGCGGCTGGAGAAGCTGGGCCACCCTGCACTAAGTCAGGAGGATGGGAAGAGGTATGTGGAGCACCCTTTGGATCTCACACCAGTGCCTGCTCTGTTGGTTTGAGGATTTACATGGGGCAAGCGTGGGATTGCGGGATGGGCTGGGGTTTGCCATGGCTTGTGCGCTGCTCAGGAATAACCTAAAGGCTTTGCTGTTCCTCTCCCTCCTCCATCCCCAGCTCGCTGGAGGAGCAGGCCAGCAACCCCAGCAGCAACAGCAGCCAGGACTCCTTGCACAAGGGCTCCAAGAGGAAGGGGATCAAATCCTCCATCGGGCGCTTGTTCGGGAAAAAAGAGAAGGGTCGCTTGATTCAGCTGAGCAGAGAAGGGGCCACGGGGCAGGGTCCGTGAGCAGCCCTATTCCCATCCGTGCCGGGCGGGTGTCCTCTCAGGCCAGGCTCTCTGCACGCCTCCTGGCACAGTCTGGATTTGGGGTGCTGTTGGGGTGACAGGTGAAGGAGCAGGGATGCCCCTGCTGGTTTGGGGATGTTGGGACCACTGGCTCTGGGCTCCCTGCAGCTTCAGGGCAGTTGCGTGCTGGTGCTTTCTGCCCCGCGGTCCTTTCTGGCCTGAGCATGGTATCAGTCTTAATGCTCTGCAAGAGCTGCGGTGAGGACAGTGACGCCCCATCACTGTATCTTCCTTTAATGTCCCCAAATCTGCTTCCCTCCCCATGGGACCTTCTTGATTTTGCAGAGCCCTTTGGTAGAAACTGCTTTTCCACTCCTAAATCCTTTACTGCTTTGATGTTGAGCATTTTGAAATGGGAGGGATGGCAGGCGGGGATCCCCTTGGGCTTCCCAGGGATGCAGGGGGGCTGTGGGGATGGGTTGGAAATGGAGACTGTCACCTCCTGTGCTGCGATTGTGCGTCCCCAACACCCTGGCATGGGAACTGTGGCAGGGCCCACACTGAACCCATGGGACATCACACTGATGTGAGGATGTCTTGCTTGCCCAACAGTGCTGCTGACCGACATGGAAGTGGGCATGCAGGACCCTCTGGGACTTGGCAAGCTGGGTGCTCAGGCCGAGAAGGATCGGCGCCTGCGGAAGAAGTGAGTGAACTTCCTTCCCTCCCCCGGCAAGAAAATGTCCTGCCTGATGGCTGAGAAGCCGTGGCATGGGGCTGGGAATTGCTGGAAAGGCTTCTTTTTTTCACCCTTTTGGCTCCTTTATTGCTTTGCTACCAGCTGGTTCTTACTGCCCATGGTCTCTTCACTTACAAGAGTTGCTCCCTTTCCCACAAGCCCCAAATAAATCACGCTTCTGCTTCTGTTCCCTCCAGGCACGAACTCCTGGAAGAGGCTCGGAGGAAAGGATTGCCCTTTGCTCACTGGGATGGCCCCACCGTTGTCTCCTGGCTGGAGGTGAGGCAGAGCATGCCCATGCATTGTCCCCATGCACCAGCAGCTTTGCAGTTGCCGTCAGTCTGTAATGTGCTCCCGTGGCAGCGGTACAGCACCCTGCAGTCCCACCATGCTTGGTCCATGCACATGGTTGGTGGTTGCAAAACCTGGGAGAGAAGAGCAGATTCCCAGATCCCTCACATGTTCTTTAGAGTTGTGGTTTGGGGTTTCCTCAAGCCCACACCTCAGCTTTGAATTGAAAAACTCAGTGGGTGCTCTTTCCCTGTGCTGTGTCCATCAGATATAGGAATGCTGGGCTGCCTGCAGGCCATCTATGCAAGGTACAAACAAAAAAGGAGCCCCACATGGGTATCCACCTTTGATACTGAGCTTCAAACAGGGTGGCCTTGATCCTACCAGAGGAAGTTAGGGTAGGTCAACACGGCAGTCACTGGCTTTGCCCTGCCTTGGCAGCTCTGGGTGGGGATGCCGGCCTGGTACGTTGCCGCTTGCCGAGCCAACGTGAAGAGCGGAGCCATCATGTCGGCCCTGTCTGACACTGAGATCCAGAGGGAGATCGGCATCAGCAATGCACTGCATCGCCTGAAGCTGCGTCTGGCCATCCAGGAGATGGTCTCGCTCACAAGCCCCTCGGCACCACCCACCTCACGGACGGTAAGTGCTCCGTGCCACAGACCCACTCTTCCCTCAAACAGACCCTCCATGGGGCAGGATGACGCACTTGTTTCCCCCCTTTCCCTGACTCCTTGAGACCACAGTGGTCCATCAGTCTGCAGGGAGTCCCAGTGTCACAGGCAAGCATGGCCATAGAGGGGGTGACTTTCCCTTATGGACCAGTCAAGCCACCACACACGTGTCCTTAGGCACAAAGATCATTTACGGCCATTGAGTGTGAAGCACTTTCCTGTCTTGAGGCACCAGCAGATGCTCTTTGTCCTCACACTCACAGGTTGTCAGCAAGAGGCTGACCCTGCTGAGCAGCCTGCAAAGAGCAAAGCTCAGGGACTGTCTGCCCTGGAGAGGATAAAATCCCACCAAACAGCACATGTGTGATTTACAGGGCCAACTCGGTTACGCACAGCCATTTTCTCAATCACTTCGATAGAAGCCTTTTCCTGGGACCATGTGAAATTCCTGGGACAAGTCAAAGCAACCGCAGATCCCAGCCTTGCCCTGGGTAGGACATGGAACGGATGGAGGGATCGTGTGTTGTGCTGGTCCCCAAAACCCCTCAGGGTTTAACAGTGCCCCAGTAATGCCAAGACGCATCTGTAGAAATGCAGTCAGCAGAAGGGCCCCAAGCATGCTGTGTCCCCTCAGACAGCCATGGCTGGGGTCACAGCTGTCGGAGAGAAGCCTGCAGGCTCCATGGGCATAACACCAAAGTATAAAGGGAGCCAAAGGGCCGGTGGTCCTTGCTGTGCTCTCTGCGGCTGCGCAGGCAGCCCAGGGTCCTCATGAGCAGTGGGGTGCCACCAGCCCAAGCTGCAAGGATGCTGTGAGATCTACCCAGTACAGCTCCAAGCACAACGGTGGCCTGATCCTCCATAAGCCTGAGCCAGGCTTGTTTCCAGCGCGGTTGTGAGCCGAAGCCACAGCTCTGTGGTGGTTTACCCTGACCACTCTGCTCTTTTCCCTGCAGTCGTCCGGAAACGTCTGGGTCACCCATGAGGAGATGGAGAACATGGCAACTTCCACCAAGACGGTGAGGCTGGCTGGCCCCACTGCTGCCGCATGGTGTATCGGTTACCGAGCTGAGCTCCAGGCGTGCATTAACACGCTAAACCCTGGGAGGGAAGGGGATCTTTGCTGCGTCTCATGTGTCAGCTCTTGGCCAGTATCATGCACCTGTTTAGAAACCATCTTTCAACCTTTAATATCCTCAAAATTTCTAAAACTGGCTTAAAAAACATCAGATGCATTTTCCTTTGTCAAGTTTCTGTGGTTTTGCTGGGTCTGGAGTAGCTTGTCTGTCAGTTTTGAGTTAGAGGAAAGAAAGGAAAGACAAAAACCAAGAGCGATCTCAGATAGATGCATGAGACTGAGTCCCACATTGGTTATCCTACACCCAAAGAAGTCACCGTCTAATCTCCCATTGACCTTAGCACACCCAAATATTGTCTCCATTGTCTTGTCCCTGCCACTCTGGCTGATAGCTTAGGGTCCCTTGGAGGGATGCGACCCTGCTCCAAAAAGCTCTGGCTCCTTTGGAGAGATGGAGCCATGTGCCCCTCTCTGCAACTGGACCCCACGTCCATGTCTCAGAGTCGGAGCAGCATTTTGGATTTGTTGTGTGAATTAGCATTTTATTGAAGCTTGTGTCTGCTGATCGAGTAGCACAGGCTTGTAACTGGCACCTGTAACTGGTGGGTGCCTTTTGGGGACGGAGAGCTCAGAGTTATGGCAGGGACGTGACACTTTTCCTTGGCAGGGTTTGTGAGGTTAAGCAAAACCAGCACAGGTTGACAAGGGAAGAAATAGTTACAAAATTGTTTGGCAAATTGGTTTGGGCAGCCCCTCTGGGGGTTGTGACCCATGAATTGAAGCTTAAGGTTTCTCTCTGCATCCATCTGTCTTTGGGGGACCCAAGAACTACCTGTATTTCCCAGGAAAGATTTGTGAGCCCCAGTGTCTGTGCCATCTCCAACCCAAGGCCCATGAGAAAAGCCTCATCCTGTATCCTCCTTACTTGACTGAGAGATGAGGTGAAACCTGGGCCCAGCGGGGTTGGAGTGTCCCCAGCACCCTGTCAACGAGGCTGAGCTCCCCGAGCCATGCAGCCATGAGACTGACGCCAGTTCCCTCTGGGTCATGCCATGCCGAGGGGTCCCATGCTCAGCGTATGTGGCACACGCTTTCACAGTGCAGGTCTGCCGGGTACTGACTTTACCTGTCCTTTCTATTGACATGCTGCATGTGTCACGTTTAGGACACAGAGGAAGGCAGCTGGGCACAGGTGAGGTCCCCGTGTCACCCTTTTCCGCGGGCGGTACGTGGGGTGGTTATGGGAGGAAGAGCTGGTCATCACAGGGCACACGGGGGATGGGCTTGGGGCATCAGTATTCGCCAAGTCCTGCTTGGAGTCTGAGCCTGCACCCTGTAGTTGCTCCTCTGAGCTCTCTCGAGCATGGGGTGGTCCTCCTGGGATCTTGCATCAAGCAGATCTTCTCTGCTTCAGGCAGAGTGACTTTTTCTGTGTAAGACACAGATCCTGTGTTAAAACCCCAACATAAGAGTGACCAGCCACCCTGCATGGGAGGCAGGTTTCCAGCTGCACAGACATTTAGTTTCCACCTTTTTGTTTTAGCCCCAAGTTCAGGATATAGACCATTTTCATGAACTGAAAAGGTGGGAGGAAACAGTCCTGCTTGGATCCATCTTTTCTGTTTTTATCACTCTCAAATGTTTCTTTTATTCTGGTGGATTTTATTTTGATTTTGGACCAGGAATGAGCTTACAGTGAAAGTGAATGGTTGTTTTGCTGCCCAAAACTGACTTCTTTTTTTTTTTATTTTGAAGTCATAAAGTGGACTTTTGGTGATTTCTAAACTTCTTAAGAATCAGTTGGGAATAAACTGAAACTATTTTTCAGTTAGTTGTTTCAGCTTTCATGAATGTGCTTTTTCCAGAAAAAGCTGGTAGTAAAGTCCAACTATCCCTTATGCTTGCTTTTTGGCTACTGCCTTGTCTCCCTGGGGGACATCAGTAGGACACAGACCATGGTCAACAGAGCTGTTTCCTCTAGCTCCTTCAGTACAAACTAGGGTTAAACTCCTCTGGCCCAGGTTTGATCCTCAAGACAGTGATTCCCAGGCTGCAGCATTGAACTGTCACTGGTCTCCTAGGAGTCTGCAGCTCCACCAAGTCCTGATTTCTTCCTAGCATCTCCATTTGCTTCTCCACAGACACTGGCTTATGGGGACATGAACCACGAGTGGATTGGGAACGAGTGGTTGCCCAGCTTGGGTCTCCCGCAGTATCGCAGCTACTTCATGGAGTGTCTTGTTGATGCACGGATGCTGGACCACCTCACCAAGAAAGATCTTAGAGTGCACTTGAAGATGGTGGACAGCTTCCACCGGTGAGTCCTCTCCTTGGGAGAGGGATGCAGTGTCTGCACATGGAACAGAGAGCAGACGGGGCAATTTGAGGGATTCTCCCCTGTCTCGGCCAGCCCTGATGCTGAAGGGTGGCTCTTCTAGGCTAAACACAACCACCTGGTCTGGGGCAGCTCATATGGGCAAATGTCCTCCTTCAGCACACTCCTTCCAGCAAAACTGCAGAGGACCAAACCTTCTCCTGGCTGTGGAGCAAACCACAGGCAAAAAAAAACCTCATCCTACCCGGTCTCCCACTGGCAGGCAAAGCAGTCATCTGCCAGCAGCCCAGCTTGGAGAAAACTTATGCCATCCCAGCCACCTTGCCCAAGCACCAGCATCCTTGTCTGCTGACCACCCAGTGCTCAGCTCAGACCAGGAATGGTTGTGGTGGGAATCATAGGCATCGTCTCATTTCTCTCTCCGGCATGCAGAGAGGAAGGGATGCAGGGGGAACACCATGGCATGGCTTTTGAGTGGGCAGATCAGCACCCCAGCACATGGGGCTGTGTCCATGGACCTGCCAGGGCCCTCCCTGCTCTGGGGATGAACCCTTCAGCCTGGAGCAGCTCCCATGGGCTGGTTCTCCCCAGCCGCTGAGCTTGGAGTATCATTGCTTAGATCCCTGCACTCTCAAGCAGGTAGAACAGAGTAAAACTGATGGAGTGGGGAATTACCATGGAAGGGAGGGATGTTCCCTGTTTTCTGACCAAGATCTTCCGTTTGGGTTGTGTGTGTGCTGACCCGACCCTGAACTGAAGCATCCTTTGGGCACATGGAGAACAAGCAGGGAAGTGGGTCCCTCTGCAGGTCCCTCCAAGCCACTTGACCTGCAATGTTGAGCTCTCCTGAGGGTCGGGTGACATCTCGTGTCCTTGCAGCACCAGTCTGCAGTACGGCATCATGTGCCTGAAGAGGCTCAACTACGACCGCAAAGAGCTCGAGAGGAGGCGAGAAGAGACCCAACACGAAATCAAAGGTCAGCAGCCACATATATGATCCAGCTCTAGAAAAGGAGATGGAAAACGTCCCAAGAGATGCCCAGCGATGATCTCTCTCCTATCCCTTGTTTTTAACACAGTAGGGAAAAATCATTATTTCTGAGCAACCGTGCCTGGAGGGCTGTTCTCCATGGGGAACAGTATTTCCCCAACAGATTGCTCCAAGTGGCTTTATGCAGCTTACTCCAGTCAGGCATGAGGAGGGAGGAAGGATGTCAAGACAGGAAAGATCCGGTCCAAGCATCAGATCGGCTTCTCCTGTCCATTTCAGATGCTCAGGACACCCCCTAGCTTGCTCAGCCTTCCCTTCCTCGCTGGCTGTCCTGAGATTCCCCGTGCATCTGGCTGCTGCTTAGATTACATCTCATTATTGATAATGCCCCTAATTACACCAGCAGCCGTGGGTTCTTAGGATTAATTTTCACAGTTGTTTTCTGCCTGTTATTTCAGCATTTAGTTTGGTAAATGGAAGTGAGCTGTTCCTGGCACTTGAGCACCCAGTATTGCTGCTGGCTTGGAAAGGAGAGTCCCAGGATCAGCCTGGGGCAGTGCCAAAGGGCTTCAGGACACCATCGGGTCCCTGCACAACCAGGAGTGTGGTTTGAGTTGGCTCTGAGACACGCCCTTGCTCTTTTGCAGACGTGTTGGTGTGGACCAATGACCAGGTCATTCACTGGATCCAGTCCATCGGACTTCGCGAGTACGCGAACAACCTCGTCGAGAGCGGGGTGCACGGGGCACTCCTGGCCCTCGACGAAAACTTCGACCATAACAGTCTGGCGCTCGTGTTGCAAATCCCCACACAGAACACACAGGTAAGAGCAGCATCCTTGGAGGATTTTGGAGGAGAGTGGCCAGCATGGGACACGGCTGCAGCGTGACTCCCCCAGTCCCACCAACCCAACTCTGCCTTTCAAAGCAGAGCGCTCAGATGGCACATGGGCTTTTTCTCTGTTGTTCCCAGGGTTTCCTGGGATGGGTTTTTTTGCTGGGAATTGTTCCCACCAACAGGGAATGCTCATTAGATGTTATTTTCAGGCTCGACAAGTGCTGGAGAGGGAGTTCAACAACCTGCTCGCCTTGGGCACAGATCGGAGGCTGGATGATGTGAGTACAAAACCTCTCCCGTGTCCAGATAATGTTGCGCGCCTGTTCTTGTGCAAGGAACAGGAGAGACAGGACCTCTGCTCTATCTCTCCTTGTCCCGTGGTGTCAAATAGTGCATTGCAAACCCTCTAGAGCAGCTGCATGAGCAGTATCAGTGGAATAAACTAAAACGATTAGACAAGGCCATGAGGAATGTGCTGCCAGGCTATGGAGGCAGTTGAGGTAGAGTCTTGTGCATCATTTCTAGCCTCATGCTTGGTGGGCTGAATTTCAAGTAGACTCACCTGGCTTTCCTTGCCAGCTGCTTTAGTATTGCCTTTTAGAGTCACACACGTTCTAGGCATGACACATCTGCGGCGAGTAAAGCTGGTGGGTTGGAGATGCCCCATTAGGCAGCCAGAAAGCTGTTCGTGTTGAGTCACTGAAGGTGGGAATTCATCTAGATCTCTCCTACATATAGCTTTTCTCCATGAGATATGACAGCAGAGCTAGTCAGGGCTCTTCTTAGAGCACAGAGACAAGCAGGCACTTCCAGATGCCCTTATCTGGCCAGGGTTAGATGCATCCCTTGAGGTCTTTACTGGGGCTTGTGTGTTGATGTCTCCAAGGCATCTTTGCAGGCAGACTGGAGAGAAGACGTAGGCAAGCTGTAAAGGATGAAGCTTATGTCATGGGATCCTGGAGAGGTCTCCTATGTCCTTGGCCCAATTTGGTCACGCACTTCTGTACTGTTTGAGTTGGTCTCCATGTAGAGGCACACCCTTAATTAGGTGGAAGCAGAGCTGGTATCTCACAGAGGCAGAAGGTCCTGGTGCCAGGCCTGTTAGCTGCTCTTCCCTCACAGGGTGATGACAAGACCTTCCGCCGAACCCCATCCTGGCGAAAGCGCTTCCGCCCACGAGACGTTCACAGCATCAACATGCTCAGCGGCTCGGCCGAGACGCTGCCCGCCGGCTTCCGTGTCACCAGCCTGGTGCCCCTGCCCCCTCCATCTGCCCCCGCCAAGAAAATGCCCCCGGAAGGTAGGTCCCCCCTTCTCCCCGGGGTCCTCTCCCACTCCTGCTCAGACCTCATGGCGTGTATGGGGAATGACGTGCCACCAGGAGAGGAGAGGGAGAGCGGCTTGCTAATCGCCTGCGATGCTGAATCCATGGGATCCTTGAGTCACTGTCTGCTGTAAATGTTTTTTTTCAGGATGGTGACTTCAAACTCTGGTCTGGTGTGTGATTTCTTGGTTTCAAACTACCAGGATGTTATGGTTTGAGAAACCCACAACAGTTTATTGTCGTTTAGACAATTATTCTCTCACCCGATGAGCTGTCCCCACCCGGGAAGGGGAATTGGGAAAAAACAAGGACACCCAGGGGTTGAAATATAAACAGATTTAATAGAATAAGACCAGATAATTAACATAAATAACACTAAAGAACCAATATTGATCCCAATACCAATATAAAATACACAAGGATTATACTCAGCCAATTATATCAGTAGGAGGCTGTGCACTCCCAGCAGGGGACAGCAAATATTGGACACTGAGTGCTACGGCTTCGGGAGGAAGGGAAGGGCTCAGGGCTCCGGCACCGAGGCAAGAAGTTCTCAGGATGGCAGCCATCAAGGGAGAGAGAGAGAACTCCTCAGCAAACTTTCTTAATTTCTATTGAATGTGCCGTTCATGGTATGAACTAACCCTGTTGGCCAGCTTGGGTCAAGTGCCCGGGTCTCGCTCCTCCTCATCCCTGCACCTGGCGAGCTCGAAAACCCTGAGACCTTGAAACCCGCACAACATGACTGGCTGTAAAGTAAATATTGTCCCCAAAGGGACTGACCTAACCAGCTCAGTTCAGTTCGAGGGCTACTGAGTAGCCACTCTCCCAGGGCTGGCAGGGACCTGCTTCGACATGCTTGCTGCCCGTGCTGCTGGCTGTCATGTCATGCATGTTTTAGCTGAGCACACGTGTCCCAGGCTCTGTCCCACCACCACACGCCTCCTTATCTTGGTCCCTTCCAAAGCTGTAGGGAGGCGCAGGCTCCAGCCAGGTCACCCCAGTTTGTCCCCTGGATCAGGTACCCTGGTGCCACTGTCCCAAGCCACCTGCCACGTCTCCAGTGGTCAGAGCTGGCTGCAGCAGGCTCAGAAATGACTGAATGTGAATTAAAAATTGGCATTTTCACCTTCTGACTCCAAGCCCCGGGCTCAGCTCTCCTCTTGTCTCCAGATTTGCTCAAATTTCACAGCTTTCCATCCAGCGGTTTGGGTCAAACTTCTGCTTGACCTTTTCCACCCCATCCCTGGAAGCTGCAATTCCCACCTGTCTGAGGACAATGAAACCTGGGACAAAATCCCTAGGTCTGACAGCACCCAGACACGGGTAGCAAGGAGCTCGCTGCCCAAGAGTAGGGATGGCAAGTGGCAACTTTCCAGATAACCTTGAAGCCTTGGGAACATCAGAGCTGGCCAATCGTCCCTCATCCTTTGACCCTCATCTTCATGTGGCTTCTAGTGCACAGATGCTGCCTAATAAATGTTTTAGTGGGAAGCCAAGGGCTAATTGGAGCAATCGCTAATTGCACACTCTGCTCTTTGACTCACTTCCAGTTGGTGCCTCTGGGTCGCCAAGGCTGGAGACCTCCACGGTCCGGACATACTCCTGCTGAGGGTCAGCATGATGGGAGCCAGCCTGGCCCTGGGTAAGTGCAAGGAGGACTGAGGCCTAGGAACTGGATGGGGACCGAGATGAGAGCACGAGGCCCAGCATCCTCTGCCCGGCATCACCCAGGCAGGGTGTCTGCCTTCACAACGGTTTGCCTTGCCCTGGAGGACCGTGGAGACCTCAGTGGTGAGGGGACAGCCCGCTGCTGCCTGAGGCTCCCAGGACCCTGAGATGATGCAGAAGGGATGCTCAGCATCCCAACCACGTACGGTTTGTCCAGTCCTTGGACAGACAGCTCCACTGGGGACCCCAGGATGCCATCCTAGATGGAGAGGCCCCACTGGGGTGAGGGAAGGATAGTCAAGCACTTCAGAGAGTTTCCTGGGACCCTGCTGTACCCTGGGGCATATCTCCCCTCTGCCAGGAGGATTAATTACCAACTCCATCTGGGTTTGTTGGCCCATGGGTGCACAGGTGGAGGTGAGCTGCATCCTCACGGGGCCTTTCCCACTTCGTTTCTCAGCACATCCCTGCTATCCACATGGCCACATGCTGGCTGCCTTTCAGGACAAGAGCCCAGCCTGCGCCTCGGCCCAAACCAACAGACGCTGCAGTCTTGCTGCCGTGGACCAAAAAGGATGCTCTCCCTTCTGCTTGTCCACCCCACCACTTCCCCAGGCTCCCCATGGCTCCCACCTGTGGCTTGTCCACCCATCTCTCCCCGCACTGGCCGGGCTACGGATGCACTGGCTGGATGCCTGCTCCGTTGCTGGCAGAAGTGTGGTACAACCCAGCGGAGCAGCAGAGACACCCTAAAAGTGGGCTGCAATGTTTGGAAACCTTTCTGCTGCCTGGTTCATGTTGCCAATATGCTGTGGGCTGCTGCACTGACTCACCCAAGCCCCAGGCATCAGGGACGCCGCTGCCTGCAGGACTTGAAGCCAAGGAAGATTCAGGCTTGTGAAAATCCTCACACTGGGGCAGCCGGGCAAGGAGCTGCTCCCAGAGGGGACCGGGGTCCGTGCTAGTGCATGGGACAGAGCAGGGACCGGCCATCGTGGGGGCAAGGAGACTGGCTGTCTGCCAAGAGGTGGGCGGTCAGGGTGCTGCATTTTGGGGTGCTGCCAGACGCCACACGGGGAGGGGAGGCTGCGCCTGCATGACGGGTCCACCAAGGGCTGCGTGGGGAAGGGCTGGAACCGCCCCATACGGCTTGCTGCCGGCCGGGACGGTGCCTGGCACCCACGGGACAGGGGACCCTCCTTGGGTGCCCAGGGAGACACAGCAGGGGCACCCACCGCCGCGGGACATGCCCATCCCTTCCCCTCCGGGTGCAGAGGAGATGCTCTTCCCTCCTGCCTCCACGTTACAGGCAGGGATCAATCCAGGAGGCTCTTAACTCTTCCCATTTCTTCCCTGTAGGGTAGGATCTCTTCGTCTCCTCATGCCACGTTTGCCTTGTGTGGCCCCTATTTCTGATGTGATATTTATTGATGGCTGGAATGACCTTATACTTATCATGTGCTGTCTGGAAGTGCAATATCTGAGAGGCTATACAGTCACGATGTCTTTTCGGTGTATTATTTGCCTAATACAGTATTAAATATTTTTTTAATTTGAAGAGTCAGTGAGCCCTTTATATTGATGCCCTATTTCTTTCGTCATATTATTGGTACTGCATGGACTCCAAACCCTGGATCGGGTCAGGAAAGGATGTATATGTGTTCCAATAAACAGGATTTTAAAACAGTGCTGGCTTGAGCCTTCTTTCTGGAGCCCAAATTAAAAGTATAATTAATCTTTAACTCCCCAGAGAGTTTTTGGGGTACAGGAGTGAGCCCCAGTTGCAAACAAGTGAAATCGCTGGTCTCTGCGGGGCTGGTTTAAGCATGGGTCATCCAGTTCCCACCGCTGAGCAACCACACTGAGGTCCAGCTGGATTTTCTGGTATCCCCAACCTGGGAATTAAGGAAGACCTGCACAGAGGGGGACAGCGGTAAAGGAAGCCCCGAGCCATTCAAACAAGAATGCCTTTATTTAAAAAAAAAAAAAAAAAAATCCAAATAAGTTAGCAAAAATAATAATAAAAAAAACAAAAAACAAATGGCAACTCCACACAGCGTTCAGTAAAAAAGCCGGCACAGGCAGCCTCCGCGGGGCGCAGCGCCCGTGGGACACCAGCCGGAGAGAGACGTTGGTCGAAGAGCATCTTGGAAAAAAACTCAGCAAGCGAACGCAGCACACACATTGGCCCCCAAAAACCGATCGCCCCTGGATGGGGAGCGAAGCAGAGCCCGATACCGGGTGGCCGCTGTCGCAGGAACCGGGGCCACCGCCAGCATGGGGCCACGGCGCTGCCGAAATCCCACCTCACCCCATCATTTTTTTTTCAGCTGGCCAAGCGGGAGCATTTCGTGAGGAGTGGGAGAGGAGGCTTCAGCAATGCAGTCCACAACGTCGGAGGGGTAAATATGATTTCCAGCGGCTGGACCCTTATGGCATCTTATTCCCACCCTGTTACCAGCTCAAAGAGCCGCTGGGATTTGTGCTGGCTCAGTTTTGAACCCGCTCCTCCTGGAACGTCACAGCCACGTCCTCCACGGCAATGCTCTCCACGATGGAGGACAGCGAGTGGAGGTTGCTGTCCTCCGCTGTGTCGTCAGCCAGGAGGTGATCTGCAAAGAGCAAGGGGATGATGACTCTGCTGGGGACGGCTCCTGGCTCCGCACAGGGGGGACCCCACAATCCCCCATGCGGCTGGAGTGACCTGGTACCCGCTCCCAGCTCCCACCCTGCGGGGGGATGAGAAGTTCCCCTGGAGACAGCACGAGGGAGTGAAACTTTTGGACATTTTTTAGGTTTTATTCCCCGTTGGAAAGTGAGATTTAAGTTTGTACCTTCTGGGGAAAAAACAGGTGGATTTGGGGGGGGTGACTGCAATAATGGAAAAAAAAAAAATGAGCAGCTGCAGAGGGGGTGCAGGGAAGGAAAGGAGCCTGGGGCAGTAATGCTCAGCAATGCTCAGCACTGCTCAGCACCACAGCGGACAAAGCCAAGCCAAGGGATGGTGATGGACGGACCCTTGATGGGGACCAACCCAACTGGGTCCCGGGCTGCTGCAGTCCATTTCCCTGGCAGGAATCTCGGGGAAATCAGGCAACGGGAGAAGCCTGAACTCACGGAGCATCGAGCCAAGGAAGCGCTGGAGGATTTATGAGCTCATTTCTCTGCAACAGCAGGGTGGGGAGAAGAGGACAAGGCTCTTTTTGTCTTCTGCTCCAAGCGTCTCCTGCTTGGAGAGGGGGGTGGGGGGGGTGGCTCAGCGGTGCTCTGCCCCAGGGCTGTGGTGTCCCCCCACTGCTGCCACCCCCACCCAAGAGCCCAGCGAGGCTGCAGGACGCGGGGGTGAGGTGGGGAGGACCTTACCCGCAGGGTTGGTGCCAAACTCCAGCTGGCTGCTCCATTCGGGGCTGCAGGATGAGCTGCCGGACCCGCACTCGCTGGCCGCCTGCAAGGAGCCGAGATACCAACCGTGGGTGTCACCTCCTCCAGCCCAGCCAAACCCCACCAGCCACCCCAAAAAACACCCCGGGGTGCCCCATCACCGGAGCATGATGCCCCTGTGGAGATGGACACGTCCCTCCCCACCTGCAAAGCAGCTGGAGGAGCCGACAGCATTTGGGTTCCCCAGGACTTTTTGGGGCCAGGTGCTTCGTTAACAATAAAGGCTGAAAAAAAACCTTTTTGGGCTCTGGACAGAGGAGAAATGGGGCCATCCGCTCACCGCAGGTAAAGAAAGTGTCTCTTTACCCAGTGACTACATGAAAGCATTAAAGACGGATAAACGTCCTTGGGCAAAACAGCTTTTTGCTGAAAATCACCTAATCAGGCTCACAAAAAATGACAGGCAGGCTGGACACCCTCAGGCCTTCCCAAGGGGATTTCTGGGGAAGATCTTTTAGCAGTCTGATTTGTGGATTTGGGGCCGAACGACTATTTCAGAAAAAAGAGCTGACACTCTGAAAAATGAGAGCGTTACTCAGCAAAGCTCTGAATTAACTTTCTTTTTTTTTGATGTGTGTCTTTATCTAGAAGTGCCACCTCGGGTTAAACCCAAAATATGATTTATAGGAGCTCATGGCAACACAAGCTAATTAATTAGCACTTAGATTTATTTCCCACTCAAGTAAGAAATTCTTACAGATACGATTTTTTTTTTTTTCCCCAAAAAATATTGGATTTCGCAGTTAATATGTGAAGCCCCGGGAGAAGGGACAGCTTGGAGCAGCAGTGACGTGGGAACTGCTCAGCACGGGTTGTGTTTTGAGCACATTTGCAGGGGCAGCCAGCAAATCCACCCAAATCAAAGCTGAGCGGATACACTGGGAAGTCCCGAGAGTATATGGGATGGAGCCTAAAAACTTTTTCAGTCCTTTATTCAGCTCTAAATATTGGGCTACCTGGATATCTGCTGGTTTGGTCCTTAAATCCCTTAGACTGAAAGGAGATAGATCTCTGTGATCCCACTTTTCTGTGCCTGTTATAAAGTTCTATATCCATATCCATATCCATACCATCTATACCTATTTCTACATCTACATCTACATCTATCTATATCATCTATCTCTATATCGTCTCTATCTATATCACCTATACCTATAGCTATCTATATATTTCACTATATGAAGCCTTAGAGTGGCAGGGAAGTGTACGCCCAGACATCTCCTGAGAAATCAGAGGGCAGATACAAATATCTCTCAAAAACTTGGTTAAACCACCAAAATCTTGCGGTGTGACGGGGCCTGGCTTGTAACATCTCTGCTCGGGGCTGCGGCAAGACGCAACCTCTGCAAGCATCCTCGCTGGCTCTTGAATCGACACCTTCCATCCCAGAAACCGGAGGTGGCCCCGCGCCAACCCCCTCGTCCCCTGTGCTGTCCCCTGCCTGGGTGCGCTGTGCCACGCCAGCCATCGGAGAAAGTCCCCATGCCCCAGCGTGTCGTGGCACTGGCAATCGCATGGCAGCAGGGAGAGGGGAGGGAGGCTGCGGGATTTGCTCCCAGGAGCATTGATCCCTGGGGGATGACGCGGGAGGCAGCCGGTGGTAACCCCTCAATGGTGTTGGGTCGGCGGCTGTCGGGGTTGTGTCACTTTGTAGGGAGAAATAAGGAGCGTGTGCCTGTATCTGTGAGCAGGGGGATTTAATTTTATTTTATATTTTATTCATTTCATTTTGGTTTGGTTTATCTTATTTTTTAAATTTAATTTTATTTAATTTAATATTTTTTTTTAATCTTGGTTTTGCCGTTATTATCCCCCTCAAGCCCAGGCGCACGTGCCACGCTCAATGCAGTGTCCAGCACTGGACCGTGCAGCCCCCGCTGCATCCATCTGTAAATATATAGATAGGGAAAGACCGCTGCCGGCCCCTCTGTCCGAGGATCTGAGAGCCCGGCTGGGCCTGCATCGTCACTGCCCCGAGCCTTATGCAGGACACATTTACTAACCCGTGACAGCAGCATCTGCCTTGTCCCCAGGGCTGAGGATCCCGCTCCCACCTGCAGGACCCAGTGCCCCAGAGCAGCCCGCGATGCCTCTGCCAGGGATCACCCCCACAGATCAGCACCCCCATAGGGCATCACCCCCATAGGACATCACCCAGGGAGCATCACCCCCATAGAGCATCACCCTCAACAGGGCATCATCCCCATAGAGCGTCACTCCCATAGGGCATCATCCCCATAGAGGAACACCCCCATAGAGCATTATCCCCGCACTGGTCCCCAGCCCAGGTTTGGGGACCCCAGGGGATGCACAGAAGCACTTACTCCAGGCTGGGGAGCAGCTGGGCGGAAGCGCAGGTCCCTCTGCTCCCGCTCCTGCTGGTTGAGGGTGCTGAGCAAGCTCTGCAGGCGCTCGATGTACTGGATGGCGCTGCGCAGGATCTCCACCTTGGGCAGCCGCTGGTTGGGGTTGAGCAGGGTGCTGCGTTTCAACGCCTCGAAGGCTTCGTTCACCTTCTTCAACCTGCGTTTCTCCCGCAGGGTGGCTGCCCGCCGCCGGTCGATGGAGACCGTCTTCCGCTTGCAAACCTTGCAGGCCCAGGGCAGGCATTGCCCAGGGCAATGCTCGGGCAGGGCTGAGTCCTTCTCCTCCAAAGCCACCCTGCCTTCGGGACACAGGGCCACCTCGGGCCGCTCGGGAAATGCCGCCGGCTCATAGCCCTGCAAGCGGGAGCCCAGGAAATTTTCCCCATCGTAAAACCTCTGGTCCGGGAAAAAATAAGGGTTGGTCTCGAAGAGCTCCATGGTCGCGCGGGTGGCTCGGGGACGTGTGCACGGGTCGGGGACGGCTGCTCCCTCTCCTCACACCAACTGTTTGGTGCCATTTAAACCCCAGCGCTGGCATTAAATCATGGAGATAAATATAGAAAAACTAAAGGAAACCTGAGCCCGCCCTAAGCTGCTGCCTCACATCAAAACTTGTCCATCTGATTTCATGTGCTCTCCCCGCAGGGATTACGCTGCCTGGACCACGGCTGCGCCTGGGGGGGTCTGGGGGAGCTGGCACGGTGGGGAGGGCAGCTCGGCCGCCCCACGAACAAGGGCTTTGTTTGAGCCCAGGGGTGCCACCGGGGATGGTGGGTGGCTGCCAGCTCCCCCCCCGGCATTCCTGCGTCATCTGGTCCCTTCAGTTACGGCTGGGTTGGGGGGAGCCCACGGTGGCCTCGTGGCCAGCCTGCCCAGCCACGGCACCTCATCCCTTCACGGCTGCACCCCCGGAGCCCACGGCACCCCGGATCTGTGCCTTCCCCACGGTCGGACCCGACACCAGCCCAGCATCCTTCGCCGCTCAGCCTTTCCCACCTTTCCACCCCACTCTGCCCCACACTGCTCCCGCTCACCCCCCATGTTTCCCATGGCCCCATCCTGCCAGTGCACGTCACAGCGTAAGGGCCTGATCCTGCTTCTGCTGAAGCTGTGGGGAAGCAGAGGAATCCAGCCAGCCCCGGGAAAGGTGTCCTGATGCAAGGATCATCCCGGGGTCCAGCCCTTTCCCCGTTGGCACCCCTGGCCATGCAGCACCCACCACAGTGCCAGCCCCGGTGCTCTGCTGCCCAGCCCTCCTGTTTGTCCCACAGGAACAGAGTGGGCAGACAGGAGCAGGCAGGACAGCACCAGGCTCAGCCTTTCCTCCACCATGGGCTTCCTGAAGGTCCCTGGCCAAGTCCCTTATCCCAGAGCAGCATTTTTGGCACAACATCCATGTTCATGGCTTCTCCCATGCACCAAACCCAAAGGACACCTTCTCCCATGTGTCTCCACGCCCCAGCAGAGGAGCCAAGCTGGACGGGATCCCCTCCCACCCCAGCTCTGGCTCATCCGAGCTCATCTCTGGTACCATCCTCTGTACTCAGGGATAACCAAAGCCTCAACCCTCTCCCAGCAAAGATGCATTGCTCCCACCTTCCCAATGGGGAAACTGAGGCACACTCAGGGGTGCTGCATGAGCAGCAGCGTGGGCAGGATTTTAACCCAACCCCAGCCCTTCCCTACTGACTCTGACCACTTGACTGCGTCTCTCCAGCTTTGTCTTTAATTCACAAGGGATTTTTTTTTTTTCCCCACCAGGAACGTCAGAAACCATCTCCCATCTCCTCCTATTCCTGCTCCGGGACAGATTCCAGCCGAGGGATCGGTCAGTGGAAAGAATGTCAGCAAAGAACAAGGCCAACCCTGCCGGGATTTTCCTTCCCCAAATCCCCCCTCCCCAGAGAGGCTGTGCCACAGCACATTCCCTGCGCGCACTACCGGCACCCTTGCTCACTTTGGGTTGATTTCTAGCCTTTTTGGATGTTCTTCTCTCTTTGTTGTAATTTCTTTGGGGCCAGGAGTCTTCTAGCACATCCTCACCCTGATTTCAACTCTCCCAGGGTCTCAGCCCTGGGGATTTGCTGTCCCCATGGTTTTAGCACCTATAAAAAATCTGCAGTAAGGAAAGCAGGACCTGCAGCCGTGAGGTTCACCCTTGGCACAGCCCCTGTGCTCCCCAGGGTCAATCACACCCCCAAAATACCAAAAAGGCAAGAAATCGGAACACCATCTTGGCCCCTGCGTAAGGTGAAAGCAGTAAAACAGTTAGGAAGAGGCAGGATTCATCCCTGAGAGTGCGCAGAGGAGCCAGCGGCAGGGATGAAGCCATTAGGAGAGGACAACCTGAGCCCAAGGAATTCACATTAGCTTCACATCATCACATCAAGCAATTTGACTCGCTCGTGGGGACCTTTATCGGTGGCACTTGCTGGTGGACATGACCCCTGGAGAGCCCCTAGAGCTGCAGCCAGGTCCCTGGGCGAGGGATGCCTGCAGGACCACCCTGGCTCTACCATGTAAATGTGCTTTTTTTAATCGCAAGAGTGTGTTTGGAGGATGAGGAACCCGGTGGTGACATAACCGGCTCCATGGGGCACGTGGCGGACCCGTACAAGAGAGCGGTCAAGCATTTAGCACTTCATAAAACAGGGGCAGCATCGGCGGAGCAGGCGCCGGCCGCGGCGGTGGCCTTTCCCCGGCCAGGAGAGGAGCAGGGAGGGACGTGGGATGAGCCAGTCCCAATGGGCCACCGTGTCCCCATGGCTGAGTGGGCAGCGAAGGCAGGAGGCGGCCCATGGAGAAGGGGAGGAAAGGGCACCACCAAGTGCCAGTGCGGAATGGGGACTGGGGAAGAAGAACCCCACGCTGGGGTGACAGCCCCAGGTCCTTTTGGGGGGGGGTTCATCCAGGCTGTCCACGCTGCCACCTATATGGGGAGCCGGAATAACACTGTGCCCACCCAGCCACGGCTCTGCTCCTCCATCAGACCCTCTTTGCCAAGGATGACCCTAATCCCAGACACAGTGGGGGAACACAGCAGCCTCTGGGGTCCGTGCGTCCAGCGGGCTCATCCCGGCGGATATCAAATCAGGGATAACGACAGCCTCCGGGCAAGTAACCATCACAGGGGGATGCCAGTGTCTGGACTACCGCGGGGCTCCTGTCACAGCCCAGACCACCCTGAGCACCCTGCAAAGACGACTGCCGGGGGACAGACGAGCGCGGCGGCTTTTCCCAGGTCCCATGGGTGCCCATGGCGGCTGCAGGCTGCGCCCCGGGTAATTCGGAGCCGGTGGGGGATTAGGGCTCTGCTGCCGGCTGTCAGGTTAGCCCGTGATGGATGGTGGCGGCTGGGAGGCACACAAAGGCGACGCTGTGTGAGCCCCGGGCAGAACGTGCTGCGATCCGTCATGGGGTGACCTTCCCCTGACTGGCGGAGGCCTCGTGGGGACGACTCACCCCGTCACAGCCGGCGGGGACGGGCAGCCACGAGGCCCGAGCTAAAAATACCCATCCATTGAGAAAAATCTCAGCAAGGAGGGTTTGTCCTTGCTCCTCCGGGGTGGCTTCCCAAGCTGGTGGCCAGATCCACGGCACAGGGTCGCGAAGAGACACCCAGGGGTTGCCCCAACTATTTTGCTTTCCCACCATGGCTGACGGTCTTGATTTTCTGAGTTTTGGGGAAGCACATGAGCACGTTGCAGCCTGGTGCATGTCCCTGCCTGGTGCATGGAGCTGCATGGCTCCCGCACTGGAGCAGCGATGGTGGGGATGGTGCCAACTGGCTCCTTCCATCGGAAAGGGCAGAAAAAGCAGCAGATTTTAGGGGCTGGCGAAGCCAGCCGGGTGGTGGAGGAAGCACCTGGGGTATGGACACCATCCTACTGATGGGGAAAGAGAGGACAGGGTTGGCCAGGACCCAGCAAAGAGACCATCCCACTGGGATTTCAGCACAGGAAAGGAGTCCCACCAAAATGCCACTTCCAATGGGACCCACCTTCCCATCCCCCTCCGGCACCCCACTGCCCGGCGTCCCCTCTCACTTTCCAGGCTTGCCGACATCCCTTCCTGCTGCGGTGACAAGTAGTAACATATTTGGGAGCAGCTGCAGGCGGCGGGGAGATGCTTAGCCCTCTCCCCGCTCCCGGCCGAGGAATGCAGAGCAGACCTCTCCTCCGACACCCGGGATTTCCGACATGCCTGCTCGCCGGAGATTTGGGATGGCGACAGCTGCTCAGCCAAGATGGGGCTGCAACAGATCCTGCCCCTTCAACCCTGTCCCCACCAGCCGGTAGCTTTGCACAGCCATGTCTCAGCCTGCTGGGAATTCAGGATTGGGTTTAGGTGCAGCCCATGGGGAGCAATGGGGGACAGTGTCCTGCTATCTGTCCCTGGCTGGGATGGGAGCAGTGGTGGCAGGACCATCTGACAACCCCTTCCTCACCCGTATGTGCCAGCTTGCCCAGTTTGCGTTCGCTGGTGGGCTGGGAGGGTGGTGGGACAGGGCTGCTCATGCTCCTGCAGCACCATGTCCCCATGGGGCTCAGCGTCCTCGGTCCCTGCCTCACCTCTCATCCCCGCAGCCCCAGGCACCAGCCTCTGTGCCTCAGTTTCCCCATCATGAAATCAGGGATAACGATGGTGGTATAAAGTCTGTCTGGAGAATGGTTGTATCTTGGTTATTAATTATTGTTCCAGGTTTGATCTGGGATGGGGGGGTATCAACAGGGAGGTGCTGGTAGTTGAGTGGCCCCCAGCCCACTGGATCCCAGTCTGGGGACAATACTGGGTGCCCCAACATACCAATACACTGGATCACAGTCTGGGGACATTAGGGGGTGCCCTGGTGCAACCTGTTGCAATGGCCTGTTCCAACCGTCCTGTGTGCCCTGACCCACCAGTTGCCAGGATCCCAGTCGGGGGACCAAACCAGGTACCCCAACATACCTGGAGTCTGCTGGAGCCCAGTCCAGGGACCATACTGGGTGCCCTGACCCCCCCTGCTCGCCTACACTCATCAGGTGTTGCTCTGCCCCACTGCCAGCACTAAACCTCCTGCATTGCTGCCCCACCGTGGGCTCCATGACCCCACGGCCTGGACACAGCCCTTCCCCTTCCCAGCCCCCAGCCCCAAATTGTAGCCAGAGGAGGGAGTCACCCAGCAAGACCCCCACTAACGAACCCCACCCATCCGGATTCCCCCCATGCCAGGGGCATCCCCAGCACATGAGAGGCTGCTCCAACATCCACTGGATGGTGGCACTGGCTGGGCTGTCCCCACATGTGTCACGGAGGGACCGGGTGGGGGGGACTTGGATTGTCAACAAGGGGCTGTTTTCCCTGGAGGGGGAGAGTCTGGCTCAGGCGAGCTGGAGGACAGGTGGGTGTTTGGAGGAAGACCCATGAATCCGAAGGATTCAGCAGCGACATATGGTGGCTATCTGACCCCCCGAGTGGGACAGCTGTCTGGGCCAGGGGGATGGTGCAAGGCCCAGGGATGGGACCTGGGGACAACAGTGTCCCTCGGCAGGGGACAGCCCTGAGATGGGATGCCTGGAGCCACACGGGGACCACGGAAGGGGCCGGGAGGGAGCTGGGTGGCTGCACGCCAGGTCTCCTGGGTGGGTGACCATCATCTTGTCCCCATGGTGGGCACTTTCCTGCTGGGGTTCATCCAGCCTCTGTGGCCCAACCCGGGGCTGATGCTGCGGGATTGGGTTTCGGTGAACAGGGGGAAAAAGGAGTCAGTGATGCTGATGTGGGGCTTTCAGGACATAAACTGGTGACTTCTGTATTTCTCTGCCTCCACCCCATGGGACAGCAAATGTCGGCACAAAGAGGGATGACCCCCCCAATGTAGGACTCCCCAAGGTAATTTGGAGAGCCGGCTGTGGGGATTTCCTGGCTTCCGGGTGGGATGCCCAAGGGAAGAAGGGATGGCAGACCCTCCCGTTGACATGCCAGCCGTGATGCCAGACAATCCGGTCCCCAGGGAGGGGCACCCAGCCCTTCCGGAGGGGCCTCACCCTACAAATTCCCATCGTGGGGGACAAGGCTGCTGACTCAGCCCACCCCATGAGTGTCCAGGCTCGGTCCCTCCCCCTGCCCCCCCACCCCAGGCTGGTTTCCCCCCTCTCTGGGGTGTTCAGCCCCATGGGGGAGGCCGTGCCTCAGCAACACTCCTGACTCCCGCTCGCATGCTCAGCTGTTCGGCCGCTCCGGCATGTGCTGTCAGGACCGGTCAAGTGGCTGGAGGATAATCCCGACTCCGCAGCGGCGAGACCCAGGGCCGGGCAGGCAACACTGCACCCCACGGGGTTCCCTGGGCCACCCACCGTGGGGATGCCCCTCACCCAGCAAACGGATGGAACCGGACCGCAGCCAGGGGAGAAGAAAGTCAGGAGGATGAGGAAGCGCTGGGAGGGCTAAGGAAGGCTGGTGGGTTTTGGTGTAGGGAACAGAAATGAGGTAGATGTTTTTGGGGTGCTCCCACACCCCATCGCAGGGGGGCCAGCTCCTTCCAACCCATCTCCACTACTGAGCAAATGCAACCCCCGGCTGCCTGCGAGGAAAAAATGCCTTGAAATGCAAATTTTTGGAGCCCTGAGGTTGTGACCGAAGGTAAACACCCCCCCCCTTCCTTGGCCGGGTCACCCAAGGGTCCCAGGGGGCCGAGGGCCGAGGCCACCCGCTCCTTGCCAGGGGGATGCAGAAACCATCGTTCCCCCCCAGCCGCTGCAGCCGTGCGGGGCGGCCGACGGGAGAGGGCACCAGCAGCCCGGTTATCCGCACGTTGAGTCCGGATTTAGGGTTTTGGCACACCCCAAGTCAGAGACCAAAAGCATCTCAGACCCCTTTGCACCCCTTTTTTTAGGGGGGTGGAGGTGGGGAAGAAAACTCCACCCCCTCCCTCTGCAGGGTCCGGGGTGCAGACCCAGCCCTTCGCCCGGGGGCCAAGAGGGGGGATTGAGACCTGGAAACCCTCGGGGTCCCCCCTTCACATCCGGCACCGATTCCCCATCGGGGATGAGCCCGGCTGTTCATTTTCTGCCCCCCAGGGAGAAAATCTCGAGGTTTGTTTTTTCCCGCGGCGTAATGACCCCAGCAGGTGCTTTTCCTGCCCAAGGGCTGAAAATAGCTCCCAGGGTTTGGCTTCCTCCAGTTCCTGCCCCCCTCCCAGTCCCCTCGTTCATCTTTTGGGCCAAAACATCCCAATCCGGGGAGGGGAGGCTCAGGGGAAATGGGGGGACTTCCCGGAAACCCTTTCCTTTGCATTTTTGTGCTCGGCTGGAGGTGAAATCGTCCTGGGGAAGGAATTTCTTGTCTCAGCTCTAGCAGCCACACTTGCCCTCAAGTCTCTCTTGGGGAGCAGCTCAGCTTTCATCCCACCGGGAGGGACAGGAATGTGCTTTGAGGGTTTTTTTCCCCCCCTTTCTATTTGTCCTGCAGAAGCCGTGTACTCTGTCCCTCTCAGGATGCTCTTGCCCAGTGCCCATGTCACATCTGGTCCCTTTGGCCCCATGGATTTAATTGCTTTTGGGGAGTGAAATGGCTGGGAGGGAGCCAAACCCCTCAACCGCTGCATTCGTATTCATCTTTGCCATATTGAGAGTATTTTTTTGGGGAAAATAAAGTTGAAACTGGGAGTCCCAGTACCCCTGGGCAGGTCCGTTGTCCCCAGGAGGTGGGGTGCACCTGGGGCAGTACCTGGATTTTTCTTTCCCAGTGCCACTTCCGCAGTTGTGCTGGGTCCCAGCTCCTGTTTAAAGCCAGGGGATACACGGAGGCGCAGCATCCCAACTCCTGGTCCCCTGGGACATTTTGGGAAGGCCCAGAAGGCGTGAGCTGAGGTTTCACCCTCCTTCATCCCCGCAAGAAAACACCAGGGATGGGGAGGTGGGGGGGAGCTTTCTTCCTCTGCTCCACCCCCGCATCTCCACCCTGGATGGAGAAGACGGACACAGACAGCAAACACCGCTTCAGCCAGGGCTTTTCGTGGGAAAGGGCTGCTCCCAGGGGGGAGAGGAGAGGAATTTTGGGGTTATGCACCCAGCTGCCTTCACAACGCCTGTCTGAGGTCTCCGTCCTTCAGCCCGGTGCTCTCCTGGCTCATCCCTCCTCTCAGCCTTTCCCAGCAAGGCGATGTCTGCATGCCCCCTCACCCCTTCTCTGCCCCCCTGGAGAGTATCTGGGGGCCCTCAGCACCCCAAAAGTTGCATTCACCCAGCTGACACCCCTTGGCCTCTGCAGCACTGAACCTCCACTGATGGGTCCCCACTCCTCCATCACCTCCGAGCCCCGGAGCCACACAGCATCCCGCTGTGGCTGCAGGTCCCTGAGCCATCACTGTGGCAAGTCACCTCCTCCCAGGGCACAAATTCATCCAGGGGCTTCCCACCCTGAGGCTGGGTGAGCCCCAAGCTGGGTTCTGCACCCCAAATCATCCCCACCCACAGGAGCAAGGGGAAGAAAGGCAGCCAGGCTCCCTGCCCTGGGTCCATCGAGGCTGATACACTCCAAGCTCGTGGCAGGGAACTTCTGGTCACGCGTCCCCAAGGAAGGCAGCCAGCTGTGGGAATGTCGCTGCCGACCATCTCGAGGTTGCTCTGTGCAATGCAAAATGTCACATGTCCCACTGCAGCGTCACCGTCCTGGAGAAGCCATCCCCCAGGGACCAGGGCTGGGAGGCTGTTTTCGCCGGCACTCAGACGGTTCGGGTAATGTTTGTGCTGCTCTGCAGCCGTGGGGAAAGGATCCCAGCTGGAAAAGAAGGGGAACGGGGCAGGAGGTGGATCCCCTCTGCTGATAAGGAATTTTCCACGTCTTCAATAGGAATCTGTAGGTTTAGGCACGTGGGAAGGCTTTAAACAGCTTTTCCTGCAATATAAAGGACCTGGCCAGTGAATTTCTGTCCTGACTTAATTTCTGGAAAGAAAATATTCTTAGATTGGTTGGAAGAAAATAATTCAGGCAGCGGCAGAGCACAGGGTTTGGAGGCGGCAGGAGTCGGATGGAAGAGCGTTTGTGTTGAAGGGTGGAGATGTGGTTACGGTCTGTAAGTGTCTGAGTGGGGAAAAAAACCCCATGTTACTGAAATCAAGAGCTGCCCGGCCAGCAGAGAAAGGTGTCATAAGTGACAGCTGGAAGCTAAAAGCAGAGAATTTTAAAATAGAAATACAGGATGTGTTTCTAAAGCGAGAAATACAAACTTTGGGAGAAGCAGCCATGGGGACATGGCTTTCCTTTACACCCCCACGTGAGGGGGCACCTCTCCATCCTCACCCCAGAGGCCCCGAACCAGCCCAGCCTGGTCCTCCTCAGCCACTTCCCTCTGTCTCTGTCATTCCTTCATCCCCTGCTTTCTCCTTTACCCCAAATCCTCATCTTCCACCGTCCCTATGGAGTGTTGGGAGTAAGAGCCCATGTCCCCAAGTCACCGCAGCCCCAGGTCTGGGGGTGGCCCTGGTATCTTCCAGGCGCAGCACCCACTCGTCTCTTCATCCCTTCCCCAATATTTCCCCAAAAATCAATTAGAAAATGATTATACCAGCTCAGAGATCCATCAAAGGCAAAGGTTCCCCTCCTTCATCTCCTGTAGCACATCAGGACTTGCAGAAGCCACATTTTTCCTTTTACATTTCGCTCCCCCTTTTTTTTTTTTTTTTCCTTTCCTGGGAAGTCGCTGTTTCGCACGAGTCTTTGCCCCAGAAAGATCTGTCATCGCTGCTGCATGCTTCAGAGCACTTACACCACCAGCCTCCCTCCTCCCTCCCCATGGGCACGGCTCGGTGCCCACAGGGCTGGAGGTGGCAAGCACCATCCTGCCTTTCCATGGGCTGCTTCAAATAAAAAGAGAGGCTAAACAAGCACTGGGCTTGTTGAAAAGGTGGCCATGGAGTGGGGGCAAAGGGTTTTAACAGTCCCCTAAACTGGTTTGAAGGGATGGAAAGGTTTAACCCCCTCCTGCGGTGCCGAGCCTGCTGGAAGCGGTGGGCAGGAATAGCTCTTGGCCGGCAGCCTGCCTCGATAACACTCCGGGGGCTCCCTCGGGATTAAAATAAACTCAGTGCGTGGTGAGGCAGATGCAACGGCGAAGAGGCAAAGGGCCTGGATTGGGGCGCAGGGGCAGACATCGGCACCCCGCTGCAATCCCGGGCGTGCCGCAAAGCCGGCGAGCAGGACAGACCTCTGCTCTACCCGGCTGCTTTGCCAAGGATGGTGCTGGCAGAGAGCTTGCTGGGGTTTGGACACGTTTTCTCTTCCATCGAGTGATGTCTCAGCAGTTCTTCCCTGCCAGGGAAGTGCAAAAGCCCGTTAGCATCCTGCCGTGCCAAGGCACCCGGCTTGGCTGCGACCCAACTGCCTGCAGGCAACATCTGGCTGGCATCTGGCAGGGTACCGAGCAGGGCTTGGCCCCTTTGGCCGCTGTGTGGGAACCCCCAGCCTCATGAACATGGCATCCCCCCAGGGCGGAGGGGAGCTGGGACGCGTCCTTGTGCCGGCATCCGCTTGCTGGGTGACCACAGCCACCACCCGTGACTCAGTTTCCCCCTTGGCATGTGGGCAGCGTTGCCAACCTGCCTTAAAACCTGCTCTGGGCTGCAGGGCTGAAATGCGCTTGGTGGAAAGGGTCAGCCCACAGGGAGGCAGCCATTCCTCCGGGATTTGCTGGTTTAAATTGTCTCCTGGGAATTTTTTTATATGCTGTGTTGTTGCTGCTGAGTATCTGCTGCAAAGCCCAGATGGGGATGCACCACCCTGCAAAGACCAGTGCTGCTTGCTCCCCAAACGGCTTCCCAAGGGCCATGGATCCCGTTAAATGGGAGAGAAACCGGGCACAAGTCATGGAGCAGCCCTGTATCCTGAGCAAAGTCCTGCCAAGGCTGTGTCTCACCCGGCACACATGGACGGGTGGCCCCAGAGCTGGTGTTATGGGACGAGCACCACCCCGCAGCATCTCAGCACAGCGGAGGAATCCTTGGAAAAGCTCTGGGTTTTCCCTTTGTTTGCTCCTTCTTTTTTCACCTTGTGCCATCTTGTCTGGACCCACCGGACCATAGCATTTGGGGGGTCATTCATCCTAATTAATATCTCACAGAGACGTGAGCCCTCCAAGCACATAGCCCTGCACTGCTGGCACCAGCCACGCTCCTAATTAACTTTCCTAATTAAGAGGCCCCTTTCCATGACCAGAAGGACTGTGGGATGGTTCTCATGATGGAAGAGGTGGAGAAACCCTCAACTACTCCTGCCCTGAGCACCCAGGATGGCAGCGTGGAGCTGCTTTTCATGTAGGTAAACTGAGGCAGGAAGGGGAAAGCTCAAACCCCCAAGAAAGGTGAAGACGGGATGGGTGGAAATGAGCTACCCACGCCCTGACTTGTCTCCTTGGAAAAGCATTTCTCGGTTGCTGCCGAGCCCTGGGGGTGTTCAGTCGGGGTTTGGTCTCGTCAGCCAGGCAGGCTGGCTCAGCCGGCCCCGACATGCCAAACCCTCCGGTGCATCACGCTGGCACAGAGCCGGACTCCAACCCTTCCCTCCTGCCCTGGCCAAGGTTTGGTCCTGCCTCCATCTCACGGGAGGCGGCGAGGTGGAAAAGCCGGTGCAGGAATATTGAAGCCACGCCATGTCGTCTCTTTGCCCTCCTTCATCCCAACCTCTCCCACCGTGCCGGGGATGGCAGCGGGTATTGGCCTGTAGCAGCATCATCCGACACTTCTTTGGGATCATCACGACCTGTTGCAGCTCTCAGGCCATTTTCTCCTCCCAAACCCCAGGAAGAGCCTGGAAGACCTGAACAACCTGCCGGGTGCCTGATGTTCACCAGAAAATTACTTTTCATGGGTTTTTAAGGAACTTCCAACACTCGTCCAACACAAGCCCTAGCCTGGTATCCAGGAGAACAAGCAGACGACGCCATGTCCGCCAGGAACAGGCTCTGCGCAACCCCCTGCAACGACCAGTAACCACATTTGCTCGTTCAATCTTTGCAGCCTTTGCCACAGCGCTGGGACGGTTTGCTTGGGCTGGTGGGAGAGCTGCTACCCCCCTTCGGCAGACACCCAGCCAGGCAGCTCATTTTTTTGGCATAACATGGGGTTTTTTAGGGGTGCTGCTAAAATTAAGTATGTTGGGGCATGAGTCCAGGAAGGGGGAACAAACTGCAAATCCACTAAGGAAAAGGAGTGGTTTTTTAATCGCCGTGTTTGGGAGATTTGCATACAATTAGGCCGGGACCTGCCCGCGTTTGCTTCCGCATTGCACTCCCGTGATGAACCTGCCGGTTTTCCTGCTCTGCTCCCAGCCAGAGGTTGATTGCAAGGACATTCACCCTGGGAAGCCGGTGGGCGAAGGGTTTTGGGGTTCTCTGGGGATGTCCTTTCTGCTCCCCATGCCCTGTCCTGAACATACCCACCCCACGTGTTGCCTCTGGCTTTAGGGCTTCAGCCCCATAGCGGGGTAACAGCTTCCTCCCCGTGGTGGAGAATGTGTGAGGAGATGCGCGGTGGGATGCTCCAGCAAACGCCTCCCATAAATAGCACGGTGTTTACGTGAGCCTGCCATCCTCAGTTCATTTTTCTCTCTGCAGAGCGAATAGATGGTTCAAATCCAAATAAGCTCTCCTCACCCTGCTGCCGGCACAGCCCAATGGCCGGAGGTGGCACATTGCCACAATCCCTGGCCGGTCCTCAGATGTTCGACCCCCCCTAGCCCTATGCTGGCCAGTTGGCCAAGGAGGTGAGGGGGAATCCCACGGACCATCAGCTGATGGAGGAGTCCAGCACTGGGTTTGTGATGGTCCCACAGCTGTTTCCATCCCTGTCTTGGGATGTGCAGGCTCCGATGGAGGAGAGGGTTGAAGGTCAGCCCCTAAGTGACATATCCAGGCTTTGTGGCATCTTTCACTGTGGCAGAGCAGAGCAGGAGGGGACAACCCCAGCCCCAAGTCCCACTAGAGGAGGGAGAAAGGACGGGGAGAGGTGCAGATGGGGTTTAGGAGAGTTCCCCTGCCCCAAATCTGAGGTCGCAGAGGTGCCTGCAGCTCCTTGGGAGGGACTTATGCAGGATGAGCCTTGCAGGTGTCTGGTCCACACTTGGGGGGGTGGTCCTGGGCTTGGCTGGTTCAGCTCCATCAGGCAAATTGAGCCCCCACACCCATTGCCTCTGTGCTACCCAGATCACGGGGAAATTTTGGGCGTGGCCATTTTTCCCTAAACTTCTCCCAGGACATTAAACAGCATTCGTTCCAGCCTCAGCACCAATTTGGGGCCACCGTGCCTCCACCCACCTTATCTGGAAAGACCCTCCACCTGCCCCAGCGGCTTTTTCCCACCCACGCAGCCCCCTGCGCAAGGGATGCTGCCAGCCCTGCGCCTTCCCCCCTCCCCAGCACGGGGTCCACCCTCACCCCCCCACCCAGGGGTGCCGTTCAGAGGACAAGGGGTGCTTTGGGTCTCCCCCCGACCCACCCCAGCAGTGATTTTGGGTGAGACCTCGTCAGCCAGAACCCGGGCAAGCACCCCAGCTCTTTGGGCCAGTTGTGGTCTGACTTGGGGGTGCCGGCCCCGTCCTCGGGCTGGACCCGGAGCAGCGACTGCTGCGTGCCCGGGTGATGCTCCGGGTCCTCGCTCACCCCCAGCTCGGGCTCTGCCTCCCCGTTTGCTTCCCCTCCCCGCATCCTCCGCTCACACCCCACTTCCAAAACCCGTTCTGGTGCTAAAACCGGGGATCAGACCCGTGTCGGGAGCTTGGGGCTGGCACCGGCTCCGCTGCTCCCCACCTCTGCCGGCTCTCACCCTGCCACCCCCCCGCCCGGCTCCCCACCCTCTCCCGGTTCTTCCCGCACCCGGCGAGCCCCAAATCGGGTCAGTCGCTCTTTAAACGCCTGGAAGGCTGCACCATGTGATNCCCCGCAGCTCCCGGAGCCGTTGGGAAGCGGGATGGAGGTGGGTGTCGGATGAGCCCCCGGGGCGGGGGGTGGAGGGGGGGGACGGGACACCGGCGCCCCAGGGGACGGCAC
>VYXH01006070.1:123025-163927 GCA_013397275.1 Burhinus bistriatus
CCCCACCGCCTCCCCCCCCCAAACTGCATCCCGGCTCACAGCCCAGTTAAAGATGCCAGTTAAACCACCTCCCTGTGCCTTTGCAGGTGACCGAGGGACCCCAGCGTGAGTTGGGGGGGGGCCGGAGCATCATGGCACACTCCGTCTCAGCCTTCCAAGTTGCCTACATCTCCATCGAAGTCCTTATCGCTTTGGTGTCCGTGCCGGGGAATATCCTGGTCATTTGGGCTGTGAAGATGAACCAGGCGCTGCGGGATGCCACTTTCTGCTTCATCGTTTCGCTGGCGGTGGCCGACGTGGCCGTGGGGGCTCTGGTCATCCCCCTGGCCATCATCATCAACATCGGACCCCAGACAGAGTTTTATAGCTGCCTTATGGTGGCCTGTCCCGTCCTCATCCTCACCGAGAGTTCCATCCTGGCGCTCCTGGCCATCGCTGTGGATCGATACCTGCGGGTGAAGATCCCTGTCAGGTAGGAAAATCCGTCGGGATAGGCTCTGTGGAGGCTGCTGCGGGGGTTAAAAGGGAGCGAGGATGCCCCAAACTCTTGGAGAAGCACTGGGAGAAAGGCCTTCCTCCACACTGCTGGCCTGGGCATACCTGACCACAGTAGCAAGTGGGGCAGGCTGGGCTGGAGGAGGGCGGGGTGGGGGGGGTGAAGCCTTTGGCAGCTTTGCCTGGGGGTTCAGGGGGTGCCGGGTGTACAGGCAGAGATTGCATTGCGGCAGCCGGCAGACAGGGCAGGGCAGCCCTTCACCGGGTCCCAGTGTCTGGGACGAAGCGTGTCCCACCGCACACGGGAGAGCACCGGCTGGGTGCCTCAGGGAGTGGCAAGGGGACGATAGATTTGTCTTCGGCCCAGGTTTTCCCTTTGCTGTGGGGAGCCCGGGGGTGATAACCTGCTTGCTCATGGACATGTGGGACACAGCTTTGGGGTTTTGAGGGACCAGAGGTGACAGCCTGGCACATCTCCTGCAGGAGGCTCACCCAGGAGAGACCCCTGGCTATGGGGCTGTCCCACATGTGACTCCTCTCCCTGTTTTTCCCCTTCTCATCATCTGTATCTGTTGTCAAAGCCAAGCCCGTAGCAAATACCATGGGGCATAAATGGGGGGGATGCACTTTATTTGAACTCTGCTGCTTCTGGAGGAGATATTTAACCACTTTATGGCTGACTACCTCCCTGCTGGTGCGGTGCTGCAGCCCCTGGGGCTGGGGGGAGGCAGCAGTGGGGCCAGGATGCCCCAGTGGGACCGGGAGCGTCAGCAGGGCTGGAAGGGGATGTGACACCCAGCGTTGGTGCCGCTCGATTGCAGCCCGCACGTCCCGGCTCAGCTCCTCGCTGTGCGGTTGCTGTCACTGGTCCCCCTTGCTCTGTTCGAGGACATGCCCCAGGCTGCAGGGCCACCTCTGCCGGGCTCCTCAGCTTGGGAAAGGCTCCCGCTGCCAAGACCATTGCTGGAAAACTCAGCCCAACCAGGACTGCTGAGCACACACACAGCTCGGGTCACCCCACTGACGCCTTTGCAATTGGGACGTCGGCTCCAGCCCCTTTGCTGGAGGGGTCCACGACCCTTCATCAGCACAAAGAACCCCCCTAAAGGTACCAAAGCCCCTTGTGTTAGGTGCTGCTCAGACTTCAACAGGTATAGAACCCTTCCCGGGGCAGAAATCGCCTTCCTGTACAGGGAGACAGGGACAGGAGGCACCTGCGTTGGGATTAACTGACTGCTCAGGACTGCTTGGCGTCCCCGGATCCACTGGATCCGGCCAGAGGTCTGTTGTTTTTGGGATTTTCCCCCAGCCGTGGCTGGCACAGGCTGCTCCGTGAAGGAACATAAGGCAGAGGGGGGGGGGGGCACAGGATAAAACCACTGTCCCTGCCCACCCCCTCCCTGCCGCACACGATTTCGCAGGCTGTTCCCAACTTCCTCTCTAAGTGTGATTTTTCCCAGGCTGAAAAATCCTCGTCTTCCAGTCCGTCGGTGTATCCGAAACGATTCTCACCCTGTCATTGCTCTCGGTGTTTTTTTGGTCCGCCTGCATCCCCTTCGTGGTGGGGATGGGTTCAGGTGTGGGAGGACTGAGGCTTTATACATAGCAACGCTGCCTAGCTCATGTCTGTCATTTTTCTAACAAACCCAGTCTTTTTTTCCTCCCTTGCTGCCTCTGAGCATCAAATGGGCCTTTTTGGAGAGATTTCTACCCTGAGCCCAGGAGCTTTCCTGGGAACAATATTAAGTTAGACACCGCCCCGTATATAGTTTGAGTGGGTTTTTCTCGTGCAATATCGACCCTGAATTTGGTCATTCTGTTTCATGCCCGACCACTTGGCATGGTGACATTTTCTTCTGACTTTTTGTAGCCTGCTTTAATATTGAAAGGCTTCGTAGCCGCAACAAGAAGGGGTTCGGCTTTGCCAGCTCTCCTGTTCGCTTATCCCTGGGTGTATCCTTCTTTCCCTGGCGTGAATTCCCAGCAGTTGGCAAATGCAGTGATTTCAGGTGATTTTGTGCCCTGGACACAGCAACAGCAGAACAACATTGGAGATCGCAAATAAGACTGAAAATGCCACTAAAGAATATTCCCTGAATCTGAGATGCCTCAAGTTTCTCCCAACCTGTTGCTAGATGCTGAGAGATGACACTGAAAACATTTTTACAGTGCTGACAGCTCAAATCACGGCTTCGTGGTGTCATTCCTCACTGTGACACTGAACCCACTGCTGTGCAAATTGGTGCTGGGTGCTGAGAGCCTGCGGCACCTCGGCAGGACTCAGGTCCCTGGCAAGACACCCATCATGGGGCTGCGTCCTTTGTAGGTGCCCTGGAAGAACCCAACTCCCTCTTTAGCAAAGCTCCCCCTAAGCCCGTCACCCTTCATCTTTATATTTGGGCTCTGTGGCCAAGTCTCCGTGGATTTGGGATCTCCCCAGGCAAGGCCAAGGGGAAACAGCAGAGGAGGAGGAGACGTCCCATGCCCACGCATGGCTGCTCATGCATGGGAGACACCAGGGAGAACTACTAATTCCCTGGAGGTCCACAGGCAGAAGCAGTCCTGGGCAGCGATGGCATCCCATAGAGATTTGCAGGCAGGTGGGGAGCGATGTGGGGGGATCTCTGCCTCGGCCACATCCCTACGGCAGCCAGGACACAGAACAGGGACATCCCCTTCGGCACAGGGCCAGCCAGCGTCAGGCACGCAGGGGGCAGGGTCAGTAGACGGCGTGCACGCCACAGCCTGCTTCTCTGCCAAAGAAAGTTCCCAGATAAGCCTGGCACGGGGTGGATGCTCGCCAGCGTGACCCACGCATGGCCCGGTGTGGCCGAGGGGGTCTCGTGGGCTGTTGTGCACAGGATTCCCCATGTCCCCGGCCATGCTGTCTGCTCGCAGGCAGCACTGGATCTGCCGAGGCTCGGAGAGAGGGGACAGCGGGGAAGGGAAATAAATGCATTTCATAGAGGCAGCTGACAGGGACTGGAAGCAGCAAGGAGAGAGGCTCCATGCATCCCTGCTCCGTCCTCATGCCGACCATCCCACAAATGCCATCTCTGCTCCAGGGGGTCCCCAACAAGTCACCACTTGCATTTCAGGTTCTATAAAGGTGTCTGCAAGGGTTTCCACGTCCCTGTCACGTACTGGCCAACTGGGGGAGATGACAACAGGATTGTTGGCTGGGAAGGGTTGTTTGAAGGAGAAGCAAAGTCACCACTGGACTTTCTAGGGTTTCTATTTAATTAGGTGGAGCGGGGACTGGAAGCGCAGCTCGGCAGGGAGGGGGAACATAGTGCATGGCAGCCTGGCTCTGGCCATGGACACGCTGGCCCTGGAGACTGTGAGCTTGGGGGAACAGCCTATAGGTTTGCTCCTTTTTCCAGCAAACACATGGATCCATCCACTGCCCATGGACCTGGCCGGAGAGCAAGCCCTGGGGGAAGATCAGGAGCTTTGCAGTCCCTGGGGGTGGGTGTTTGCTGGCAGCATGTCTTGAACAAATGGTGCCCTGAGACATTGGTAACGTGTCTGGGGATGGCAGCGGGAGATGCCCAAGTGGCATCTGATGCTTCATCTCAGGCACCCTCCTTGCTCCCATGGTCATGTTGCGCATGGACACAGAAACACAGAATGTGGGCCACTCGTGCAAGGTGGAGGCAGATTTTGCAGGATGGAGAGGGGTCTTGCATGGCTCTGAGTCAGCATGTCCTTACTCCTGCTCTTGGAGGTAAAGTCAGTGCACACCTGGCATGGTTGGGATATCCCACTGACCCTTATCCCTCTGCCCCAAACCACTGGGTAGCATCCCCCCTGGCTGCTGGGGTCCGAAGGATGCTGCCTCCCCCCAAGGGGCCTTTTCTTGACTCTGGAGGGATGCAAGAGCATCACTTGGGTTGAGCAGGCTGGAGCAGAGGGTACTATGCTCCCCAGCCTCCACAGGAACCACTCTAAACAGCTGGAAACCACCTAAAATAGGTTAGCCACCTTCATGCTGGTGGAAAAGCTCACATCTCCCCTGTTGCATCCTTCCTCCCCAGCTGGTGGCAAGGCAGGACCCTCGTCCTGTCGTCCCTCCCAGCCAGGCACAGCGGGGTCTCCCAGCCTAGCCCAAACTTTCCTCTCGCATCTTGGGGAAGATGAAATGAGTTCAAAGGGAGGGGAAGCAGCTGACCGGGGGCGTCTGGCAGGAACCGGCCCCTCGGCATCCCCGCGGTGGCAGTTGGCGGCAGGATGCTGGAGAGGATGGGGCCGGAGGGATGTTTGTAGGGGGATGTAGCTCCTTCGGCACCAGCCTCCGCTGATCCAGAGGCCCCCGTCTCTGCTCTGAGATGCTGTGTTGGGCTTTTTGGAGCTGGTGTCCTTGGGACATGTGAACCACAGCCCCTTGGCCAGGGATGCTGAATGTACAGATGCAGCCTGGTCCTGTCATGGCATGTCCTTGGGGGTCCTCACCTTGTCCACTTCACTTGGACCACCAACTCTTTCCTCAAGTGCTTTGAAACACATGCCAGGAAGCTAAAAACTGGAGAAATCTACTGGTAGCAAGAACCCTTGTACATGGGGTCTCTCACTTCACAGCAGGGACCTTGACGCTCTGGGCCTGGGCCTTGACATTGGGGTGCTCCTTCCAGCCCTGCCCTTCCCACCCTGTGGCATCCCAAGGAACATCCCACCAGGGCGAGCTACATTTTGTGTTGCTGAAGGTTTCGAGTGCACACACGAGGCTGCAGAACCATGGAAGTTAGACCAAACTAGGCTGGAAATTGCTAGGAAATGGGAGGGGAGGGGGGAAGGAGGCTGGGGAGCAGCAGGGGGAGAGCCCAGGGTAAAGCAGAGTCTGTGGGTGGCTCTGTGGACAGCGTGGGCATTCTCCAATGGTTCAGAAGTGCCCTGTCCTGAGCCTTATGAGATAAAACAAGTCAGGGATGTCAGGAGCATCCCTCGACCCTGGACTGCAGTGGCTGCAAGCCAGGAGATGAGGAGGACTTGCAGGTAGCCTGCTTGCTCTTGGATGGACCTAGTGGTGGAAGAGGGAAGCTTTCCCCCCTTGACTCTGCTGTTTTTCAGGCTCCTGCCTGATCTCAGGGTCTTGCCAGGATTGCAGCGCTCTTTCCCCTTCTCTCCAGTCCTGCCAAGGGCTGCAGGCATGGGGCCAGCTGGGGCTGGGTCACAGGGAAGCCTAGGAAGTCTCGTCACCCTTGACCAGCTGGGTCGCAGAGCAGGCCATGCATTCAAGATTGTTTTCCCCTCTTTCCTCCACTGAGAGTTCATGGAGGGTCTTGGCAGCAGAGCAATGGACACCCTGCTGCCATGGGAAGGGAAATGAGGAGGACGCTGAGATGAAACCCAGCTTTGGCCCAAATTTCCAGGCACCAAAGCATCTAAGGGCCCATGGGAAATCTTTCCAGCATTCCCAACACAGGCCAGGAAACTTCTCCAGACTCTTGGGCTCTGAGACCCAGCATATGTGACCGGGATGGAGATGGGGAAGTTTCAGACCAGGGTGGGATGCATAGTGGTCCCAGTGCCTGTGGGAGCTGGTCCCCTGGGGACAGTACCCAGTGAAATGGGGAGGTGTCAAACTTCAGAAGCTATTTTTCAGGCTGGCATGAGGGTTTCAACCCAGAGCAATGGGATGAAGTTAAGAAAAGGAAATGTATACTCCATCTGAGGACAATTTGCTGGCCAGGTGATGGGTTTCACATGTCTCCAGGGAGGCAAGAGTGACTGGAGATGTCTCTAACCAGCCTTGCCAAAACAGCAGACGATAGGTGAGGGCAGCAGCGAGTGATCCTACCCAGCCAGCCAAGTGAATAAACCAAACCGTGGCTCTTCCAAGGCTTATTTTTAAATTTGGAGGAAACATTTCAAAAGCATCCAGATGACTCAGAGCTGGGAGGGAGCGTGAGCTCAGAGAGCTGCAGGGTGGCTCTCGTGCCCAGGAGCTCATCTAGGTTTCTTTCAACCTCTGTTAGTCAATGAAAAGATGCCATCCATCCTTACAGGTCCTGCCCCTGCAAAAGACGACTGCATTTCCAAGGAAAACGTCCCCATTTTACCTAAACCAGAGAAATTTAGGGGACTGGCAGGTCTTTGCAGCTACCTCTTTCTCAGAGTGATTTTCTCTCTGCCTTTCTTGCCCTCCACCAGGTATATTTTTAGCAAACAAGGGTAACCTGTGGAGACCTTCATTCCCAAGGAACAGGCAGATCAGAGCCAAGGATGGAGAACAAAATGCAGCAATCACAGTCCAGAGAGGTTTGCTGGAGACTTTGGGCCATTTCCAAGCTGTGGTTTCCAGCACCCTGCACCAGCTCAGCGTGTGGGTGCCAAATCAGAGCAAGCATTTCACCCCGAGCTCTGCTTGAACCAGATCCGGGGTGCACGGATGAGCTGTGCCGGTCCAGGACCAGGACCTTAATTCTGGTATCAGAGAGATACTTAGAGCCTCGGAAACGGGAAGGGATTTACCAGCAGGTTGTATTGGTCTTGAGATCCTGGAAAATACCCAGGTGAGCTGGTTTTCAGCATGACTCTGATCTGCAGAGTAATTTTCAGCCAAGAACAGGCTAAGTCAGAGATCAAAGCCATGAGGGCTCTTCCCTCGGCGAGGGGAGGTGTGGATTAGGCTCGGCAGGAACACGCACAGCTGCTGCGGCAGCACCACGAGACGTTTACCGACAGACGCAAAATCAGGTCACTCAAAAAAGCTACAGACGCTGCCATGCCAGCCAGAGGGAAGCAACTTGGGCTGTAAGCAGTGTCCCCAGCTCCCAAGCTTTTAGGGAAAATGCTGGGGTTTGCAGGTGTCCCCCCACCTTGGGATGCAGCGAGGGTCTGACCACGGGATGCTCTGTTCTCAGCAGCACAGAGGGAACGGGAGAAGAGCGGTGAATCCTGTGCAGGGATGTTCCAGACTTGCTGATATTTGAGGTTATTCCCAAATTTTCTAGATTAAAAGGGCAAGGGGAGATGCATGGTCTTCAGAGACCCTGGGTGGGCTTCCTGGGCAGCAGTACCCCAGCTCATCCCAACCCTTCTCCCATATCTCTGAGTGGGGCAAGACATGGTCCTCGTGCTGGGTAATCTGCCCAGGGTATCATTTCGCCCTGACCCCGTTAGCTGCGAGTCGACATCTGTCCCCTCCGCACAGCTTATGTCTGCCTGCGTCGCGGTGCAGGGTGATGAACAAAAACCAGCTCTTTCTTGCTGGTGTTCACCCACTACACCCCAAAATCATGCTCTGGGAATATTTTCATCGGGGTTTTTTTTCCCCATTTCTACTGATTTTCAGGTTAGAGCATTGACCCTTGACAATGCACCACCAGTAAATTTGAAGGCATGTTCCCAGTAAGGGCAGTAGGACATTTGCAGACAGGGAAACTGAGGCACAGAGAAGCACTGTGGCTCACTCAGGGTGAGCCCACCAGGCAGGGACAGAGGCTGGGCACAGTAGGTTTGGAAGCTGAGATACGCCAGGACAACCTGGCCTGTCTCTTCATGCACCGTGCAGTGATCAGCTGTCACGACTGTGCCCAGGGCACCCAACCAGCTCCTCCATGATCCCACCCCATGCCACGTCATCTGTGTAGGAGTAACTCAATGAAACGGGGTTATCCAGGAGGCCAAAGGGTTCTCCTGGGCTGCAGGTCCCTGATCTGCGGAGCCTGGAGTCAAGAATGCCAAAAGTCACTTTTGCCAGCAATCAGTCCTGAGTGACAACTTCTCCATCCACTGAGAGAGTCAAAAGGGGCTGGGACACATCTGTAGGGACGATGCCCTCAGCAAGGGGCCTCCCGCCCAGGAATCTGTCCTGCAGGGAACACAGACATCAAACCATCTGGAGATGGGTGGACAGAACCCAGCAAGGCTCTACCACCTTGTCCTGGTTTGCGTGACACAGGACTAATTTATCTTCTAATGCTTGGGAAAACTGCACTTTTAAAAGACTCTAGTGTCTGAATTTGTGACAATATTTACTTTACAGCCAGCTATGGTGTGCGGGTTTCAAGGTCTCAGTGGTTTTCGAGCTCACGAGGTGTCGTGACAAGGAGGAGCGAGACCCAGGCACTTGACCCAAGCTGGCTGGTTTATTTCATACCATGAACGGCGCATTGAATATAAATTAGAAAGTTTGCTGTGAAGTGCTCTCTCTGCCTTAATGGTTGTGATCCAGAGAATTTTTTTGCCCCGGTGCCGGAGCCCTGAGCCCTTCCCTTCCTCCCGAAGCCATAGCACTCGCAGTGTGTGACATTTGCTGTCCCCTGCTGGGAGGGCACAGCTTCCTACAGACAGAATGGGCTGAGTATAATACTGTTATATTATATATTGGTATTGGGATCAATACTGGTTCTTTAGTGTTATTAGTGTTAATTATCTAGTCTTACTTTATTAAACCTATTTCAACCCCCAGTTTTCCTTGTTTTTTTCCCGATTCCCCTTCCCGAGTGGGGAGGGGTCACCAGGTGAGAGAATAACTGTCCAAATGGCAATAAATGGTTGTGGGTTTCTCAAACCATAACACATCTCCATAGCAGTGATTCAGGTGTGTTGGGTACTATCAGCCCAAGAGGATCTACTCTATGAAGTGGACAGATGGGACACTAGCTAGCTTGCATTTCTTCATCCCATGGCAATATAAACTGACCATGAGGTCCCTATTGAGCAAAAGGTGAGGAGGACCAACAGCCAGGGCCACCTGGATATGGTGGAATGGACAGCAAGGTGCCTGCAGTGAGTGAGGTGAGGTGAGTGATGGTCCTGTGTCCATGGTACGGTAGTCCATCAGACCTGTGGTTGAGCAGCAGAGCCCCCAAAACACCTGGGAACACCCAGACAGACTGTCACACTTCCAACAGCACCACTGAGCACTTTGGAGATGGTTTTCCCTTTTCTGGAGTGACTGGGGTGTTTCCAAGGGTGCTGCGTTGGTGGAGGTGATGGTGATGTACATTGGGGCTTGGTGTCCAGTGGTTTCCAAGTACCCTGTGCAGCTGCTGGCAATAAGACAAATGAAAAACCCTACAGAAGGAGACTCTGCCAAAGCAAAAGCTGCTGATTCAGCCTGCCCAGTCGCCACCAGCCCAGCCTGGCCCTGCAGGCAGCATGTCAGGAGTGAGTCAGGACCAGCTCACCATGGTGTGTGCCGTCACCACAGCCATCCAGTGCTGGAGCTGGCTCGGTGCATGCAGGAGGCTTTTGATGGGGGTCTTGGGTCTTCCCCTACACCTTAGATGGAAGAATGTGACTCCATCAACAAGAGGTGTCATCATCACCTGGTTGCTGAAATGGCGCCCACCTCCGCTCCATGCTGGCTGGAGCAGATGACAGAGCAGAAATAAGTGACTCACGGGGTCAGGGCTGGGTGTGCAGGCAGGCTCAGGTACTCCTCTGCTGCAGAGCTGGCACCAACACCCTCCCCAGCCACCGGATCTGGAGCTGCAGGCTGGTCTCTGTGTCATTGCCCAACCCTTGGCACATGCATGTGGTGTCTGTCTTGCTCTGGTCAGACATGTGCCATGTGGCCATGTGCACCCCAGGGTGCATCACAGCAGGGTTTGTCTAGTTCGTTCCCCATGTTAGGATGATCTTAACTGTGTCTTAAAAGTGCCAGGTTGACTTTGTTGACCAGAAAGGGGATTTTGGCCAGAAACTTGGATTGAGACAGTTGGGAAAAAGCCCACCAGACTCCGTTTTCAAAGTCTGATCTGGAGGGACCCCCAGACCCACAGCTGCAGTTTGCAGTCAGTGAGGCCAGACCCAACAAGATCTCCTGTCTAGGACATCTCAAAGCAGCTTGTACCTAAACACAAGGGACTACTGGACATGAGGACGGGCTCTGAGGGGACACAGCAGCCAGCTGGGTGGGTGGCCTGGGACCTGCAAGTCCCTGGGACTTCAAGGCAGAGCAGGCAGGGCTGGGCAAAGGCTCAGGGACGGGAGCCATGGAACCACTGCATGCAAATGGCTGTGCTCAAAATCAGCCTGACAGCAGGGAGGAATGACTCATCCCAAGGAGTCACAGTGCAACCTTCGGCATGGAGAGGTATTTCGGTGGGACCTGTCGGAGCAGACGTGAGGGAGTAAAGAAGGGTCTGAAATTCAGAAAGTCGGTGTATTGGCAGGTCTATATTCTGGTGTGGAGGCAGCGGGGACAGAAAGGTCACTGCAACACAGAGGAGGATGGAAAAAAGGAGGAAAACATGGAGGAGGCACTGTGGTGAAATGACCTGGGAGATGAGTTTCTTCATGACACACACGGGAGTCATTTCAGAGAGGAAAGAAACTGATGGGCTGGAAGAAAACCTCTGGCTGGAGGAAGGACAGGGAAAAACCCTGCAGGGTCCTGCCCACGGGAGTGTAAGTGTCCAGGGAGCTGGTCCCTGCAGACAGTGGGACACGGAGCACGGAGGAGACCACACAGGTGAGAGACTCCTGGGAGGGACGAGGACAGCTTGAGAGGCTTGTCCCCTTGGAGACAAGAGCACCGTCTCAGAGCCTGGGGAAATGACAGCCAGCACAGCTGAGCTAATACAGACAGTATTGGTTTATCCTGGGGATAAATTAATGATTTTTCAAAGTGACCCCACTGGATACAGCAGGGATGGATGCAGGAGCTGAGAGCCGGAGAAAGCCCAGCATGCGGGTTGCTGATGGGCTGGGAGGAGTGGTCCCAGGGAGCTGGTCCATTTGGGACACATCTCATCCAAGGTGCCCTGAACTTTCAAGCCCATGAAATGGTAAACCAGCCGTCCCAGGGGCTGTCCAGGCTCCTGGCAGGGAGATGCCTTCTCTGGCAGCACGGCTGCCCAGCTGCCGGGGCAGGCACGCAGCTCTTGCGCGGGATGCCCAGTTGCAAGAAAAGAGCAATTGATGCTCTCCAAGGTGGCCACAAAAACGCCCCACAGCCAGCGGGGTGTCCTGCAGAATAGCAATGAGCTGAGCACCTCCTGCTCCGCCAGCACCCAGCGCCACTGCAGCCTGCCACCAGGCACGTAGCCGCCTTTCCAACTGGAGGACGGCTGAACGGGCAGGCCTGGGTATTAAGGAGACATCATTGGTGATACCATCAGCAAGAGAGTATAAAATAACCCCAAGGGATTGGGATCCTCCTTCCTATAGAGCACAGGCAGCAATCGCCTATGGGCTAAGGGCCAGAGGGGTGATGGGTGGCAAATAGGGGAAGAAGGACCGTTTTTGGTAATGTAGGGCAGTGCAGAGCAGGATCAGCCACTGGAAAGTTTGCAGCATCTCAGTTTGTCCTTCATTGCACTGAGCCCGGTGGGACCTAGGAGCTCCCCTTTACGCCCTTAGCCCATCTCTCACTGCCTTTTCCATCCTTCCCCCCATCCATTCCTTGCCTGGGCTTTGTTCCCTGGCACTGAGCAGGGACCACTTTCAGCAGTCGCTGCAGTCTTGGGTGGATTGGTTGGATATTTGTTAAGAACAAAAGTCTCTGTTCACAAAAAGGAGCTGGAGCAGGAATGCGCATCTGCTCCCCAGCCCCATTCCCTTGCCTTCCTCGCCAGCCTCCGTCCATGCTGTCCCTGAGACTGGCTGTGGTGCTCTTGCACGCAGATCCCTGGGTACCAGCGATACCCAAGCAGGACCGCAGGGACACAGAGGCAGAGAGGTGACATGTCCCAGTCCCAGACACTGCCTGGGGTGACAATAACACCTTCCCATTGCTCCTCAAAGGAGGGCCAGAGGACAGAAAACCGGGACACCACTGGCATGGCTGTGTATCCACCTCTTCTTGGCCATTTCTCTCCCTGCCTCCAGAGATCAGGATGATTTTTCTTGGCCTCCTTCAAGTAAGGGAACTGCCAGCTCCTGGCACCAGGAATGCTTTCTCGTTCAACTCAGTTCATCTTGCTTCACTTGGCATGTCATACCCCCCCCTCTGCGACTCAGTTTCCCCATCTGTTCACAGAGGGAATGATGCTACAAACTCTCCGAAAGCACCGAGAGGCCGATGCTGAGAAATGCTGTCTCAGACGTAGCCATAATTAGCACAGTCTTACAGACTAAATTATTTCTTTCTTTTCTGCACTGGTAACAACAACCAGTGACTTAAACCTTGTAAAACGCCAGAATGAGACACTCATTTTCCTCAGTGCGAACGGCTCTGTTCGCCTGCAGCACCGAGCGGTCGAGACTGGGAGAGAGCTCAGAGCACGTCCAGATGGACGCGGTGAAGCCCGCGCAGAGCCAGGCGGGCGCCTGCGTGGGTGCAGGCGAGCGGGGTTTATTTTAAGGGAGATCATTCCCCACGTTCAGTGCTTTACGGGCTCAGAGAGCTCTGTTTGCTCAAAGGGAGCTCGAGGTGCCCTGATACCAGCAGCCATCCCCGTCTTGCTGCTACACCCACTGCTATGATGCTCCAGCATCGGCGATGCAGGTGCCCACCCTCCATAGGGTCATCCCCCACCACAGCAAAGCACCTTCATCTCCAGCAGCCTGGGGACCTTCCTGCACCGCTGCACGTCCCTCATGCACCAGGGAAGGGTGATGCCGGGTCCCTCTCAGGCTTCACAGGGACCGGCACAGTCCTTGTGCTTGGGGAGGACTCGGTCCTGCCTGGTCCATGCATCCTTCATCTCCATGCCCTGCGCCAGCCAGGCTGCCTGGGCAGACCCAGGCTATGTCTGCCCATTGCTCCTTGCCTGGATTTAATTGCCAGAGTAATTAGGAAGATGCACGGGGTGTAATTTATGCCTAGCTGATGCATTTTACTGCAATTCCTGGTCTTGGGTCTCAGCTCTTTCTCTCCGCCATCCTGATGGAAATACTGAGCTGCTTCCTTCCAGGGAACAAGGTTCAATCAGTTTTCCTCCACGGGAACAGATAATCTTTCAAATCTGAAAGAGGAAACAGAGTTTAAATAATAAACTTCAGGTTTGCTTTGCAGTTGCACTTTTTATTTGTTTTCTTGGCGAAAGATCGATTCTCTGCGGTGAGGGAACATTTGATTGCAGTGTTAACTGGAGCCTTCACTTTCAATTTGGCATTTCATTTGGCTGATCAAGATATATAGACCTGGACAGATTCATCTCAACATAAATAACACTATGGTTTGACACATATGTACTCTGATCCTCACTTCTCCCGTTTCTGTGGTGTTGTGGAAGGGTGAATTACACAGGTTTTTGTGGCAAGTTGTGTTGGACAGAAGTTGGAAGTCAACTATAGCACAGAATGACATCTCCCAAATGATTTTCACTAATTGAAAGTACATATAGCCAACTCATTAGCAAAAAAAAAAAAAAAAAATTTAAATTAATCCAACTGCTTTTTGCATTTGAAATTGATCTTTTAATCAAGGGAAATATGCATTGGACAGAAGATGCTGAACTGATTGTTTTGGGTTACTGTGTCCTCTGAGGTTTAGAAACGGTAGATCTCATCGGCACTCCTAATTCTCATTTAGACATTAGGCAGAGAAAACAACCTCCCTCGTTTTGCGAGCTTCCAGCCAATTTTTCAGTCTTGAATGTACTAATCTCCTGAACTGGGCTAAGTGCAAGAAGGGAAATGTTCCCTTTGCTGCGACAAATTGTGCTGTGAGGATCCTGGACAGCAATAACAAGTTGTAGCCTAAGAAACTGAGGAGTCCAGTCGTTGACTGCAAAATCGAGAGTCAGGTTAGCAAGCAGAGGTGTAAAAACCAAGAAATTAAAAGACAGCCGATACTAATCTCTTGTTCCAGATGTAATTAGCTCTTTTCCTCAAGCGCCCTTCTGCATTGGAGGGATAAAGATCCACCTCAGCCCCGCTTCGTGGCTAGGTTAATGCCTCTTCACAGGAGATGCTATCTCCAGTTTCCTGCCTCCCATTCATCCAGGGAGCAGAACTCCATGTCCTGTCAAATGCAGATGAAATGCCAACAGCAGGTCTCAATACCCCTCTTATTTCCCTTCCAGTTGGGATCTCTGATCTGCTCCTGCCTTTTAATGGCTCTCGGTGCTTTTCAGACTCCCCTGGTTGGAGGTCTCCTCTGGGTACCAACCTGTCCTTTGATTTAGCGGCTTTCTCAGAGCATGATGGTGACACGCAGGGAAGGACTGTGACAGTGGGCAGCCCGCTCTGGTGCTGTACAGATAGCACCAGGCGCTTCCTTAGCTGGCATCTTCCTCCTAGCACGGCCGGCTTTCTGCAAGCCACAGCATTTTGTGGGATGGAGTATGAGCCATAGAGGCTCTTGGAGCCCAATCACACCAGGCGTTTTGTATCTGCCCTCTCATTTCAATGTCTCATAGAGCCCACATTTGACAGATTTGGCATTTTAAGTGGTTTTTAGAGCTGTCTTCTTTCTTCGCCCTCACCTCTTCCCCCTCCCTTCTCCATTTTGGGACCTGGCTTTCAGAGTCCTCATTTCTAAGAGGTTCTTTTGCATAAAGAACAAAAATATGCAAAGCATAGAAAAATTCAAGTACAATACAAATAGTAATTGAAAAAACACTGCTTTTATCCAGCAAAGTCCTGGATTTACACTGAAGATAGCCAAAGCTGCATTTTATCCCTTCTACTTTGTACTACATGAGTACATCACCCTGACTTCTCTGATCACACAGTGACACGTGGAGACATGCAGAGACATGCAGAGACAAGCAGGATCAGCTGCTGAGCCAGGCCTGGGCAATCAGCTCCCAGCTAATCGCCACGACAGGGACAGGGCTGATGTGTGAGAGCCTTTGAGGTGGCCAGATCCACAGGGTGATGGTCCAGCATGGTGAGGGCAAATGACCTGAGACTCCTGGCCAGGCGCATTGATTTCCCCACCACGATGCTGGGTGAGAAACACCTCCAGCACACTGCCCAGAGAGGGATGCACGTGGGTTTTGAGCGGCTCCTCCCAAAACCTTCTCACCCTGCAGAAATTCCCTTCTGCTGGAGATGGGGTTACTCTCAGCATAGCAGGGGCTCAGCCGTGTGATGAGGGCATGCAGGACTCGCCCTCAGACTCAGACCCATACTCCTCTCCAAGGAGATGTTCGCATACCACATTTCTATTTTTGACAACAAAACTGTTTAAATGCTAAAAATGTCCAGTAAAGTTATTGCACAGGGGTAATACTGAAACCAAGTCCATCGTGCCCATCACGCTGTCCATCGGCAATGTAGCCAGCTTTCATAATTTCACTCCATCTCTTCGGGACTCGGCTGTTCCTCTCTATGTGCCCTAATTTCCAAAGTCCTAGTGCTGTAGAAGAATCTCAAGTTCTGTTTCTTTTCTCTTTTAAAGCAGCACGTCTCTTGCTTTGCATTGCAGAGAAATGCTCAAAAATACTGCTGCCTGAGACCAGCAGCCAAAAGACAAGAACATCACATTTTTTCCCCCTAGTTCTGAGATTCTGCAGCTCGTTTCATGATTTTGCAGCTCTTGCCAACAGTGTTAAATCATTTCCCTCACACCTACCTCGGGGTCCTGAAGGGAGAACCCAGTGATCCAGGAAAATCCTGGAGGGCTGTGACCACACATGGTGGAGCTGGGAGGGAGACCTGGAGCCGCCTGGGCGTGGGAGACCGAATCCTGCCTCTTACCCCGTAAGGACGCTGGCAGCAAATGTGTGGCTCAGTGCAACTTGTACCCCGTTGAGCAGGGACACCAGGGACACCCTCAGGACTGTCACACGGCATCATGAGGGTGACACATCCAGAGCACAGACACCCCAGCATGGGCACACCCTTGGATGCACTCGATGCTGCCCACAGCATTGGGCAGTCCCATCCCGTTTGGGACATGGAGGGTCTGCCTGGGGTTAGAGGGCAGCACTTCCTGACTGGCACAAATTAAATCATCGTTTCCATCAGGCATGGGATGCCCTGGGCATCCCCAGCCCCCTGTGTAACCTGCACCCACTCACAGTTGGATGAGGGGGCTGAGCACCGGGTGAGTGGTTCTTGCCGAGAATTGCTGCTTACGCAGTGACGCAGCGGTTGAACATGTCAGGATCCAACCACAGGCTGTAAACCAAGCCCAGTTTGAACACAAGATTAACTTTATGTGCAGAAAGGATTTATATTTGCTGCCGGGGTGAAGGATGTTGCTTGAAGGATGTGAGAAAAATTGCCTTTCTCATTGAGCAACGCTGGACAACACACGCTCCTTTGCCTTCTTTGGACAACAGCAGTGTCTCCCCCACACCCAGGGCAGAACCTGAAGGGCAAGGACGTGTGCGAGGTCCCTGTCGGCACCGATCCACGGTGCAGCTGACATGGAGGTTACTCCCATCCCACCTCTGAGATGAGGACAACTGGGCAAGTGATCTGAAAGAAGCTCTGCAGTTACTGGAAGCCTGTGGTTTGTTCCCAAAGATGGGTTGTGATTCACTGCCGGAGCCCAGGGAGTCCAGCGGCACAGACATCCCGAATGAAGCAGGCTGCAGAGATCCAGCCAGCAGCTACTTCTCCATCGAGGTCAAGAGCAGCCCCAGGAGGGGTATGCAACTGCTTGGCAATGAACTCATCCAGGCTGGTGCGATGTTGTGGCTGCTCATAACATCCCAGGGACCAGAGATGTGACAAGGCTGTGTAGCTCAGCAGGCAAAGGTTTAACTTGATCCTCTAGCTAGAACCTGAAATATAGCAGGTTTAGACTCAAAAAACAGGTGACGAGTGTGGGGGTGTGTATGGGTATTGGGGAGCAAGGAAACAAGCCCTCATGAGGCTGTGGGTGATGCTGTCCCAGGGAAGATGCCAAGCTCCAGGCGGGCTGAGCTGTGATGTGTGCTTTGAGGCTTGGTCCCACCGGGGCTGGTGGCATCAAGAGAGTGGCAGAGGTGGGGGGATGTGTCTGGCCTCCAGATCCACACCATGGACCGCTGGAGCCGGGAGGTGACACCTCTTCCCACACTTGTAGCCATCCCTGATGGACTCTCATGTTTTGTATAGCCAGTCTGGGGTGAAGATACCCTGGAACAGCCTGGCTGCCCTGTAGAAGCATCATTCCCCATTTCCAGGCATTTTAGCCCATAAAGCTCTTTTCTGTTTTATTTCCCCTGCTTCTTGTGGCCATGTCTGTGTCCCTAGGGCTGCTTTTGGATGTGCCTATATCCTTCTGCAGTCCTCAGGGATCCTAGGGTGCCTCCAAGGTTCCAGGAAACGTATCAGGGCAATCTGAACCCACACCAAGACAGCAGCATCTCCCCAGATCCTGTCTGGGCTCCAGGAGGGCTGCAAACAGTCCAGGTCCCTGCACAACCTGCTCTGATAAAGCTCAAAGCACAAAACCTCCTTTTTTCTGTCTCTTTCTTGCTGTTTGCTAGAGCTGTGGCCAGCTCCAGCTTCACCCGCCGCTAAACGAAGCACTCACCAAAGCCCTGGAGACGCCATGTCTCGGTGTGTGGGGACCAGTCAATTTTGGCAGGATGGATTTGTTCTCATAAGCCTCATAATCACCCTCGCCTTTATCCATTAAAGAATTACTGGCTATTAAAAGCAGTTAGAAACATTTGGTGGACTTGCCAGCTGCTTCTCCTGGCCGTAGCTGCTTGCACTTTGCAGTCACTTGTTGCAGAATAATTCCTATGCAGAGAACTACCATTTTAGGATGGTAAAACCAAACCCTGACACAGACTGGACCAGGAGGATCTTCAGTGGCATGCACACAACCCAGTGCATTTATGGATCTATACACCTCCACGCACATGTTTTCAGCCTCATGGACCAGGTTTGCACTAAGCAGCCTTGTGGTGTGGTACTGTCTCTTGCTGCAGTGGAGGAGACCCAAAGTGTTTTGGGAGCAGACATCCTCAAAGAAGAGGGTTGGTCATGCCCAGCTCCTCTCTCTGCTAAGCCTGGGGTGCTGAGCTGCTGTAACTCCAGGTCACCACATGTGGGCTGAGCTAGAGGGCTTAGAAAGGTGCCAGCTGCTCGTAAGGCTGATGCCAAGAAGAAAGGACAGCATATGGTGACAAAATCCTTCTCTGACTCTCAACAGGGTGGTCCCAGCCCCACTGCACTCCTCCACAGGGTGCTGCTTCAGCTGCGGTGGCAGCCGTGACCTCTGAAATCATGGCTCATTGCACACAGGGGAACTTGCAGCAGCATGGCAGGGAGGACCTGGAACCCATTGGGGACATCCATCCCTGGAGCCCCTCACAGACTCCCAGCTTTGGACCTCCTGCCCCCACCTCTTCTTGCGGCACATGGCTCAGGGAGGGCTGGGCATCCTTCTCCCACGGTCCCCTGGGTAGTCCCAGTGCATGCTCCAGACTGGCACTGACCTGGGCTCTGTCTTGATGGGTGCCAGAGAGGTTCTAGGTGGAGATTTGGGATGTAGCCCCATCCACATGAGTGGTGGGTAAAAGGTGTCTGGTCCCGTTGGTACCTCTCCTGCTATGGGAACCTGCTGCAGCCCCACTGAAAGAGTGACCTGTAGAAAACCCAACGTTGTCCTCACCCAGCTGTCCTCTCCAGCTGAGCCCTCACTGGCCACAGATGAGGGTACAGTGCCAGGTGGGGATTTTCCTCCTCGGCTCCTTTTAAATGAGTTCCTCAAGGTCACACGAGGAGTCTGAGGCCAGGACAGTGGAAACTGCCTTGCCGCATCCACCTGGCCTGTCCTCTCCCACCATGTCCCCCGTCCCTTCTTGTCCCAGGGGCCTGCTGGCACTTCTCAGGTTTCCCCCACAGCTCAAATTTCTTGCAGACCAACCTGGTCTGCTGGGACCCTGCTGGGAGGGGACAGTGCATAGGGCACCCTGGGTCCTCCCACTTCCTTTGGAGCACTAGGAAGTGTCCCCGTGGTAGGACATCTGTGTTAGGCTGGAAATACTGTGCTGATGGAGGCTGCTGAGCTATTTTGGTACAGGACAGGGGCTCCATCACCAAACACCACCAATGTCCTTGCTGCAGAAGGACACACTCTCTGGCTCACCTGAAAGACTCTCCATGGGTTTTGGACCACTTTTTTACATCTTTACTTGCCAACTGGCATTTGACAAGCAACAATTCTGGGATTTTGGGATCGGGACAATCCCTCATGCATCCCAGAGGAGGTACTGACACGGCTAGTCTTGTCCCTTCCAAGCTTTTGTAGGAACAGGCTGTCATGGAGAGCTCCATCCAGCTACCAGCTCTGGCTGAAGTCGGTTGATATCTGTGCCTCCCAAGGCCACTGCTCACATGGCGATGCACCCACTAACAGTCACAAACCCATATTTCTTCCAAGGTAGAAAACCAGAAGTGATGTGACCATGAGAGCAACACGCTAAAATGGTGTTGGCAGCCATCTGCCCAGGAGATGTTTTCTCACGTCACCTCCACGGCTGTGTCATTGCCACCTGTCAACCCCATCCTGGCTGTGAGAGTTGCTGGGATGACGCAGGAGGGTGTGAAATGCCTTCATGGTGGGAGCCATCCAACAGCTCCAGCCATGTTTGCAGCCAAGATGGGTCCATCACTAGTGTTCATTTCTGCAGCTGTTCAATGGATGCTGTCAGGAGTGTGAAGGTCTGAGCGGCTGGTGTTTGACCCCCAAAGAGTTGCAAAGCTCCCAACTGTCACGTAGGAGGGATGTGAACAAACAGGAGATGCAGTCAAATGATGCAAGGGGGACATTGGTGCTGAGGCACATTTATGCCACTTTTAACAGACCTTTTTAGTCATTTTAATACACCTTCAAATCCTTGATAACCTTCAAGATTTTGAACTTGGAGTTTTTACCTAAATGAAGCACAAAAGAGATCTGAAGGGAAGCAGGAAAATAGCCAAAGCAAGAGACTGAAGAAGAAATAAACTTTTCATGTCCAGGGTTAGAGGTGACAAAGGAGCCATCATCAGGGTTCTTCTGTCATGCAGTGTCTCTTCTACAGCACATCCCACCTTGTGCGGGTGCCCGGGGACCTCCTCGTCCCAGCCCTGAGCCACAGCTGAGATTGCCCCTCACAGAAGCCAGATGCCACTTTGCATTTCTCAGCTTCGCATTTCTGAGCAGCTTTGAACACCAACATCTGAGTTTTCCCACCCAGCGGCCTCCAGGACACTGAAAGATACAGCCAGAAAAAAGGAGCAGAAACCAAAATGCTCTGAGATCAAAGCGCTTTTGTCTAGAGATTTTCAATTAGATCAGGACATGCTCTGGCTGTTTTTTCTTGCTGCGTTCATAATGCAGATGAGCTTCATGTCAGCTTGGCCTCCTTTCCTCCTACCATGTTGGCTCCAGCTTCATTTCATTAGTGATGGCCTGCCTTCATTAGTGAATTAATTCCCCAGGAATTGCACTGCAATAAACCCTACCAGAGCAAGGACCAGCGAAATCGCATCTTGGGGCTGGCTGGACAACTGCAAGTATTTTCTGGACAAAAGGGATATTCACAGAAATACCAAAAACCAAACAAATTTTATTCAAACCAGACCTGAAATCTTTGGAGCTTTTTCAACCAAAACAAGAGATGTTTTGTGAGTGTTAGATTTGTGGGATGGAGGAAATGAGCCCTCATCTCTCTCTTGGGGGACGGACCCCAAGACAAAAGTCAAATCAATAGAAATGCGATGAATATGCCGCTCTCCATTTGTTTTCAGATGGGTCCTGATATGTCAGATGGCCAGGGGGACTTTGCACACCCAGTGCCGGACACCTAGAGAGCAGGTCCTGGGCTGAGCTGGGCTCCTGTGGCTGCAGCAGAGAGGGATGCAGAGGTCTGGGCACATCAAGATGTGGCAGAAAAAGCTAAATCTAGTCTGGGAATGACGAGCAAAGGGAAAGGAAGGTGCATAGTGTCCTCGAGGTGAGGGCCCAGGGAGCATTTCATAATCTCCTGGAGAAAAGGGGCCTCAACATCTTCCCCAGTGACTCCATCCTCAGCCCATTAAACTTTGTTTGACTGCAACATTTCCTGGAGCATCCCATCACGAGGCAGCATCTCTCCCTGGAGGAGCCTGCTCCATGTCTCCCTGTTAGCTCAGCACAGCCCCTGGGGACAATTTGTCTGCCTCCACCTCCAACCGTCACTTGTTGTACTTCCTCTGAGGATGCAAACAGCACTTTATCAATAATTGATATTTTGCCTCTTTGCATTATTTTCCAAACCCTCGAAGGCATTTTTGTTTCACATCAGACCAAAGCTCCTGCCCAGCCCATTTCACCAGGATATCAATGAGGCTTGGCAGTTCCTGCTCTCCCTCCAGGTTCCTTTCTCCTGGCCTTGGCAAGGGCATCCAGGAGGACTTGGGGCAATGCCCATCTCTGTGGGGAAGAGATGGTGCAAAAACCGCCACTGAGGGAGGGCAGGAGGAAAATCTAGCAATTATGGTCAGGCTCAAAACCTCACAGACAAAGGAAACAAACCCAAATTGTATGATGATGGCGGTGACTATTATCATGGATGTTTTAGTCACAGCTGTTAATAAAAATAATAGTAGTAATAAAATTGCAATGATGTTAGCAATTGTTCCGATGCTGATGATAATAATAAGATTATTTATTAATTGTGAGCCATTATCAGCATTATCTAGTGCTTCTGCCTCCCAGACCCGTCCGAAACTCCAGCCCTATCGTATTAATGCAAAATGAGGTAAATGAGAAAGGCTTTTCTTTATGGCATAACCAAGGCAGAAACAGAGGAACAGCAAAGTCTGTCCTTGACCCCTCTGCTAACTGTCCCCCACCAAAACCCCTGTGCCATGGGGTGGAGCATTAGGTGGGATCTTGCATTTCCCTCCTTAAGTAGGGTTTGCAGCCTTCAGAGCAGCTGGTCAGACCCTGTGGGGTGGACGGAGGAGCAACTTTATGTCATTTTATGGCTTTTGTCATTCTCCATGTAGGGCTGACGGAAGGCAATGGGCACCCCTCAGCCCCCAGGGAGCACATTTCCCCGCAGGGGTGCTGCAGCTGCCTCTGCCCTTGGCTTGTTGCTTGGAGGACCAAAGGGAACAAAAGCCCCAGCTCCAAATGTTCTATATATTTTTGGGGTTCAGCTGCGGTTCCTGTGACCACGATGCACGGTCAGGCTTTGCTCGCAGCTGCCGGCTGCTTCTGCAGTGCCACACTTAAACCTCACAATGCGAAGTGAAGAGAGGAGCAGGGAGAGCCAGGTCCTAATGATGCTCGAACCATTGTGGGTGTCAGGCCAGGGATGTGCAGCGAGGAGGCGGAGATGGATGTGCAGCAAGGAGGGATGGATGTGGACCATGGCAGAGAGATGGATGTGCAGTGGGGAGAAGGGATGAATGTGCAGCGAGATGGGGGCATCCATGTGAGGCAAAGAGGGATGAGTGTGCAGCGAAGAGGAGAGATGGATGTGTATTGAGAAGGGATGGATGTGCAGCGAGGAGGATAGATGTGCAGTGAGGTGGTGGGAGGGACGTGCACTGAAGGCAGGAGGTGGATGAGCAGCCAGCAGCATGTGGGGTGGTTGCTCTGCTACGTGTGTTACACCCTGTGGACCATGCGGGCTTTGCGTGCACCCAGGGACCTGAGGTCTGCACGACCTCCACAGCTGTTCTGATAGCCATCTGCAACAACACACAATGTTCTGGAGCTGTGGGGGGCCAGGACCATGCAGGCGGGGCCCCCTGCAGCCATTCCCCATCCCCTCTGCCTTGGCTGCAAGAATGAACACTGCGTCCTCTGATCCAGCCCTGGCTCATGGTTGATGATGGGGTCTCAGCACTCACTCTGTCTCCTGTGCTCCCCAAACCCAGGCATGAGGGAAGGGGGGGAAAGGGTGGGTGTTCTGGGAGTGAGTCCATGCCCAGGTGCTGGCTGCAAGCCCTGGGAGGGTGTTTGGAGACTGCAGTGGCACCGCTGCCGGTCAATAGCCTCGTCTCTCCGGCAATTGCTGTTGCACAGCTCTGCGGGGTGGGGAGAACCCGGGACTGCAGAACATTCAGCAAAATGAGTAGAAGACCCTAGAAATCTCCAGGAGTGGGGACGTGGGACAGAGCCGTGGTTTGCAAGGGATTGCAGAAATGGAAGGAGCTAGGGCAGTGGGGTGGTGCTCTTATTTCTAGTGTCCCCACTCCCTGAGATGCTGAGTCTGGGGAGGTGGGAGTGGGGCATCACAGCTGGAAGGACACATCAGCCCTCCCCAAGGGCCTGTTATCAGTGACATGGGGTGCACGGGCCAGCATACAGCCCCACAGGAGCTTCTGGTATCCCTCTGCTACCCACTGCTCCCATGCCCTCCCCCACCTTTCCCTTCGCTTGTCCCGCAGTGCTGGTGCTCTCCCACCACCCCTCATCCTCCCTGTGCCCCCGCTCTCCCTGCCCCGCGTCTTTCTCAGGGTCTCCTGCCCTCTCTCCTCCTCACAAGGAATAAATCACCCTCCAGCTCCAGCCTCGGCTCTCAGAGGAAACAGCAGCCCACATTGCCACCTCCTTCCCACGGGACCTGGCTGCCTCCAGGATGCTGGGAATCTTTTCCCAGACCAGAGGGGGGGGTCGTTTGGGAAAGTTGTCAGGGACTGATGGCTCTTGACCCTCTGGACTCCTGGGGACCGGTGTCCCCCCTCCACCCTGTGCCCCTCCATGCTCCCACCCTGACACCTTGTCCATGAGATGGGTCTTGAAAAGGGACCTTCAAAGGGGAGGGAGAGTGGGTTTGGGTGCTTGGCTGTATTTAAAAGCCCCGAAATGCTCCATTTTTCCACCACAGGTAAAGGCTGCAGACATGCAGCAGGGAGCTCTGAGCATCAGGATGGAGATCCAGGTTTGCCAGCCACTTCCACGTGGTCCCCATGGCCATGTTAACACCGGCATCACTGAAAACCCCAGCAAACAGTCAGAAAAATGTTCTTTGTTCAATGGCCTCCAGTGGAAAGCAATAGCACTTGGGCTGCGAATCTTCTCAGCCTCCAAGGAGCAGCTTTCCTTTGAGGGCCAGGGGGGAAAATCAATCTAGCATACTCCACTTCCCGCTTGGAGAGCTCTGGAGAGACGAGCCTAGCCCTGGCATGCTCCCCGGTGGCATCAGGGAAGGAGCAGAGCCCAGCCAGAGCACCGATCTCCTCCTCCTCCATCCCCTGGCACCGGCCCATTAGGAAAGAGGGTTTTGTCGATTGGCCCAGCACATTAGGAAATGAAACAAGCTGTGCCCAGAAGCTTCCCCAGGGGTCCATTAGCCCCAGCAGATCCTTCCTCCAGCCCGGCGGGTCCCAGAGGATGTTTTTGCTGGCGATTCCCTCCCCCAACGCAGGCGGAATTGTCTGGGACAGGGTGCTGGCAGGGCTGGTGCATGGGGGAGGGGAGGGTGACCTGCTGCTCTGGGTGTAGCGTGCTCAGATGTAAGGTGGGCTGCCAAAGCAACATGGACCTCCCCCCAGATATGCGGCTTGAACACGCAGGCATGCTCCAGGTTGTTAATGCATTTCCTGGCTTGGCATCAACCCCCAGAGCTCCAGGATCATGTCTGAGATATCTGCCCATCCCTGGGGCAGAGGGCAGGGGGTGGTGGGAGACAGGGTGAGGTTCCCCAGGGCTCCTGCAGAGAAACCAGTCCATTAACACACCTATCAGGACAAGCTGTTACTGATTGCCAAGGAAGAGAGTGAGGAGCATCGTACCATCACAGCATGGGCACTGCCACCCCACGTGGCGCAGTCTTAACCCCCAGGCAGACTATCCCACTTGTGTTTAATTGTTTTCTGCGGTTGTTGTCTCTTCCACAGGTATAAGAGCGTGGTGACGCCCCGGCGGGCAGCAGTGGCCATTGCTTGCTGTTGGATCGTCTCCTTTCTGGTGGGACTCACCCCTATGTTTGGCTGGAACAACCTGAATAAGATGCGGAGGACTCAGGAGCTGAACGCCAGCCACACAGAGTTTGTCATCAAGTGCCAGTTTGAGACCGTCATCAGCATGGAGTACATGGTGTACTTCAACTTCTTCGTTTGGGTCCTGCCTCCCCTGTTGCTGATGCTGCTCATCTACCTGGAAGTCTTCAACCTCATCCGCAAGCAACTCAACAAGAAGGTCTCCTCCAGTTCCAATGACCCCCAGAAGTATTATGGGAAGGAGCTGAAGATCGCCAAGTCATTAGCACTGGTCCTCTTCCTCTTCGTGCTCAGCTGGCTCCCACTGCATGTCCTCAACTGCATCACCTTGTTCTGCCCATCCTGCGAAACGCCGCACATCCTCACCTACATTGCCATCTTCCTCACCCACGGCAACTCAGCCATGAACCCCATCGTCTACGCCTTCAGGATCAAGAAGTTCCGGACAGCCTTCCTGCAGATCTGGAACCAGTACTTCTGCTGCAAGACCAACAAAAACGCCAGCACCACCACAGCTGAGCTAGGCAACTAGGAGCTGGGAGAGAGCAGAGGGGTCCTCCGTGCTCAGCCTGTTCCCCGTCTGGCTGCTGTTCCTGCTGTCAGGGGAAGGGGTAGTGAGGACCTGGGTTCACCAGCCCTGTGCAATCTGAACAGCCGTGTCCCCCAGCTGTCCCAGCGGGTTATTTATTCACAAGCATCGTACTGTTTTGATATTGTAGCCTGCACTGTTCCTTTCTTTTTTTTTTTTCCTGTTTGTTTTTGTTTTTGTTTTTGTTTTTTAAGCGTTGCCAAGTATTTAAGGAGAAATTGTACAGACAAAGGCGCCGTTTATCTTCATGCAAATAAAGTGAAATGATAAAAACCACCCAGGAGGTCCTCTGCCATTGATGGAGACCTCTGGCTCTTCAGAGCGATGCTGGGGGCACCTCACGCTCTGGCCCCTGTGTCCATAAACCCATGGGGGTACGTGGGCACTGGGGCAAAGGGGTGCCCTGGTAGAAGTGAAGCTGCTGAGAACCAGGGGACCCCAGGGCAATGTGATTTCTGCAGCTCTGAAACTGGCAGTTTTCAAGCCCTTTCTTTCCCCTCCATAACCAGGGAGAGGTGAGGTGGGCTGAGACATGGGAAGAGATAGGAAAAGGCATCCCATGGCAATGCCAGCACCCACAGGGTGACGAACCCACCACCCCCATGGAGCAAAGGGTCAGTCTCCAGCTCTCAATGCCACCAGAGAGGTAGGTAGAGGGGAGAGGAAACCCTTAAGCATAACCCCAGAGTACTCTGCAAGAAGTACCCTTTGCTGCCCCGATGGCTCCCCATGGATCCAGCAGCAACCTACCACCCCTGCGAGCTGCACCCAGAGATCTGTGTCCTTTCTATGTCTCTTCTCTCTCCTTTTACTTTGGCTTTGAGTCACTCCCTATCACCCTCCCTGTGCAGCTGAACCCTTTTGACCCAAACTTTTTGGGTTAATGCAGCCACCTCCATGGGCTGAGGCAGAAAAGAGGGACTTGCACCCATTTGGAGGTGAGTGGGGGATGGCTGCAGGCCACCATGTTGGTGTTGATGTTGCCACAGGGGCATCTGCCCACCCCCATACGTTTGCCTCAGATATAGCCGTTGGCAGGGTGTATCATTGGTCACAGTTGAGGAGAGAGTGGTTGGAGGTGGACCATCACCCTCGCCCAGTTCTGTGGTCCCTCTAGGTGCTGGCAGCTGCACTGGCTTTGCAGCAGGATCTTTTTCAGGGCTGAAGTGGTGGTGGGAAGGGTTAATTGGAGTTAATTGGGATTCTTTTCTTATCAGCATCTCTTGTTCACCGGTCTCCCATTGGAAACACACTCCCTATGACCCTTCCCCTGCCCCAGGAGGGTTGTGCCCCTCAGACGTCACTGACCTGTCGGGCAAAGCAACTGCAGCAAGTTCCCGCTGTGGCTGGGAGGGGGTGCAGAGAGGAAAAGAACCATGGGTGGTGAGATTTATGAATGCCTCGTTAGCTGGCTATGGAGAGCAATGCCCCACACGTGTAGCATGGGTTGGGGGGTGTCCCCTTTGCCCACCGCTGCAACCAGCTCTGTTTAGCCTGGAGGGAGCTCCTCCATTTGAGAGGAAGAGGAGGGCAGCAAAGAAGGGTGGGAGGAAGGATGAGGGACTCAGCTTCCCACATTTTGCAAGGACCTCAATATATCATATCCACGTTCCTAGTTCAGATCACACTGGACAAAGCGAGAGCAGAGCAGAAGAGCAATGGCAAGGACAGGAGCAAATCCTTCCCTTTGGACCTCATTGAAATGCAGGGGCCCTAAACACCCTCCCAGCCTCCTCGAGTTGAAGAATGCCAAATCTTTTATCAGTAGTGCCTGAGGATGCTGCAACCCCAGGCTAGTGCAGAGAGGACCTCACCTACCCCATGCCCATGGTCCCTTTGCACAACAGTAACTTCGCCTCTGCTTAGGGCTGCTGTTTACCAAACACTGGTCTGATTCCCACTTGCATCTTATGTCTGCAAGAGGCTGCTTTCCTGGAACTGATGCCTTTGCCTGATCCTTGCTAAGGTGCCCAGAAACCTGGTGACTGGGATGCTCATAAATTAAAAGGCATGTGAGTGATTGCTTCCGAAAAAAACATCTAGTGGATTTTTCCATTCCATGCTCTCCGGAACTTTCCCGGGGACAACTCACTAAAAGTGGATGCCGTTACCCTCACTGGTCCCCTGTGGGGTTACAAACACAGTCTTTGCCCTGTAGAACTGCATTAAGAGTCTGGAAAGGGCACAGCGTGCAGCATGAGACAGTCTTGGAGATGCTGCTTCACCCCTGTGTTAGCGACACCCCAGCTAACACCGCCCGCTCCCAGCCACTGTCCCCCAAGGCTTCCACTGGCCAAAGTCACATGCCGAGATGTCAGGGACATCAAGGGGGCCAGGACATCCCCATCAGAGTCCAAGGCCAGGTGTAAGCATGTCAGGGGAAGACCTGCTCTCGACCTGCCAGCTGGACTGCACCTCCACCCCAGCGGCATCATCGCTAACCCCAACCACCTCAATAAACCAGCCTGACCATCAGCGGGGATAAAAATTAATCCAACAATGCCCTCTGATGGTGGAAACGATGTCTGGTGTGGACGGTGCTGTGCTGGTGCTGAGCCCCTGGGAACAGCTTACCCTCATGGACTTCAGTTTGGGCATGGAGAGTAGGTGACTGGGAGCAGATGGGGACAAAGTGGATGGGGCTGCAGGAGAGATGCTGCAGAGAGGGGTCAGCTATTGTAGCCATGGGCACTGCCTGTCTTTGCTCTCCAGTGGCACCAAGGGTGGGCTGGGCTCAGATCTGTGGATGCCCAGGCTGGACTTGCATCCGCATTTGCAGTGCCAGGGCCTGCCAGGATATGCCTTTCTCAGGGCAGGATCTGGGTCTGACCCCATGACTGAGCTGGCACAGGGCTGGGAGAGCTCCCATCCTCACCCACATGCCAGATCTGTCAGCTGGAGTGGGAGGTTGTGCTGGTGGAGAAGGTACGCCGAGCCGCTGACCCCTGGTTAATGATGCACTTAGTCAAATTGGTGGATCTGTCTGGGCTCTGTTAATAAACAGCACCTGACCCCCGCGGTCTCAGAGCTGTAAGTAACAAGTCATCTTTCTGCACATGAGCTGTCAGTAGCTAACGGGGCCAATTCCTCCACCTCCAGATAATGCATTGGCATCTCCTGCCCCTGCCATCTCTTGCCATGGGGAGGGAATGCTGGTGGCAGCACATGGCATGGATAAAGAAATCGTGCTTCAATGAAGAAGCATCAACATACCACAGTTTTGATGTTGCTTTTTTTTGTTTTCATGCTCCAGAAGAAAACTTTTCCCCATTCTCCTCCTCCTTGTTGGGTTGCTTCTGGTTTAGTCATCTTCATACATGTTTTATAAAGCTTTATTTTTTATAAACTTTCTTTCGAAGCTCAAAAACCATCTCCTCCACCCATGGTTTGGTGGGATGCTATATGAACCTGTAGCATCCCTGGCAGCTCTCTCTTCTCTACCTCCACCCACCCAAGCTAAACCACAACAAGCAGGACAGAGTGGTTTGGGTTTTTTATTAAGACCAAAGCCCCTCAGATGGGCTTGTTTTATTGCCACAGCTAAGGACACATTCAGAGAGGACCATGCCATGGCAGGCTGAGGTGCAAGTCCCCCCAGAGCACTGCCAGGGAGAGGGCAGGCCAGCAGGCAGTAGAGGCCATGGTCAGGATCATCACCATGTGCCACGCTCCGCACAGCAGCTGCAGCATCCACCTGGGGTAAAGGAACAAGACCCAAGTCCTGTGAGGGCACCGCTGCCGAGAGCCCAGTGGTCAGGGATGAGATGGGAAAACACATCCCAGCCCTGGCTCTAATGCAAGACAAACCCAGCCCAGCTCTTGCACCCTCTTCTGCCCCACAAAATTCAGGTGCAACCTGTAACTCTGCTTTTCCACCCCACAGCCTCATTTCACGCCCCTTCATACCTGCCCCCAGCCCAAGTACCTGCCCTTCACGTGCATCCAGCCCTTGGTGCCCCAGGTCTCTGAGCCCTGCCTGCAAAGTGGGGCTCTGCCCACCGTGCTGCCCACGCATCTGCCAGGCACACCAGCCTCCCCGCCGCATCTTCTCCCCCCTGGCCGCATTTACAATCCTCCCTCCACCTCTCAAAGGGGCAGGTTTCTCTCAGGCTCTGAGCATCCCACCCCACCAGTGCATCTCCAGCCATGGGATGTGGTAGCCCTGAGCTGGGGCTCCATCAGCAGGTATCAAGAGGTAATCCAGGACACTCAACCCACTCCACCCCCAATGAAGTGGTCCACCCTCCCTCCATCCTGCAGCCCCAACTCACACCTACCTTGCTCTTCATCTTGCCCTCCGATCTGTCCTCACTGGGGCACTGCAGGAGAGCACAGGAGATATAAAACCCCTGAACTGTCCTCGCCTCACTCCCCTTTTGATTTCCAAAAACGAGCCAGGGCATGACCAACCTGCTTGTGTACACCCACCAACATGCACCTACGCACACCATCCCTGCGCACACATGCTCCGAGCAATCATGCACACCACCATCACTGCCTGCTCCTGGCCAGCTTGTCCTCAAGATCCCAGTCTGGGTGACTCCCAGGTGCTTTGTGTCCCCAGCACAACGACAAGCTCATCCTCTTGACTGATTTCACCGTGCTGTCTGCATGGCTGCACGGACAGCCCTGCCTGCAGGGCAGCGTGGCCAGGGCCGGCTGGGTCAGTGCTCACTGCGTTGGCTGGAAGCCCTGGCACCAGCTGCTGCAGAGCCAAGCACCGATCCCGTGCCACGCTGGCAGCCCTGTAGCTTCAGCAGGGACCGAGGGTGCCGGGCGACTACCGGACTGGAGCCCTGCCTTCGTGGGAAGTAGGGCAGAGCGTGTGTCGGGGCAAGCATGTGCTGGGAAGCCACGGGAGGAGAACTAATAAAAATGACACGTGTCTAAGGAGACACCGCTACTTGAGGAACATACGTATAGTGTGGGTGGGTGGGCATGCACCCTCCTGCCTGCCAAAGGAGGTCTGCAGTGCACAGGAGAGGCATCTGTGGGAGGAGCAGAGCGGGGCACCTCCATACAGGGTTGGGTTGGGTGCTCTGCTGAGGCAGGGAAATGTGAGCTGGAAAGTCTGGGCAGGATCCCGAGACATAAATCAGAACAACCCAGGTGCAAGTGGAGGGGTTTCGGCACAGCCCTCACACACATGGCTTGTGGATGGCTTGGGACACAAGTGCTGGTAGACACAGTGAGGAGCAAGTGACTGTCCCATCCTCCACCAGCACCTCTGGTCCTTTGGCTCTGCAGTTTCTGGTTTCCTCCCCATTTTTTGGCCATGAATGAGGGAAGGCGATTTCAAGATGCTTCAAGGCCACAAACCCAAGAAGCCCGAAGCTCCAGCTCCACAGGGCTGCCCGATCTCCTTAGGTTCCCCCATCACCAGGATTGACACAAAGCAGAGAAAGGAAGAGGCAGGCAAGGAGACCTGCTTCTGTGTCTCCTAGGCCAATCTTACCTTTCACATCAAGTTTGCAGTCTACCGAGGCTTCCCCCAAGGGGTTCACAGCTTTGCAGGTGTAGATGCCCCCATCAAAAGGGCTGGGCTTGCGGATTTCCAGGGAGCAGACGCCCTGCTCGATCATCGCTATGTATTTGGGGTCTTCCCGTATCTCCATCTGATTTTTCATCCAGATGATTTTGGGCTGGAAGGCAGCAGGATTTATTTATTTGTTTAAAGCAGGGAGAGAAACGAGAAATCTAACTGGCCCCAAAATTCAGCCACCTCCCTCTGCCTTTGCCTTGGCCCTGCCTGAAGCTGGTGGCCATTGTGGGATTCACAGTCAGAAGCAATCTGAAGAGCTAAATCTCCCATTCTTGAGCCCTAACCACTGCTCCACACTTCCTCCCCCAGTGCAGAAGGAAACAGGACATAGCTTGAGTTAAGACCAGTCTCCCATCTCCATGCAGAAACACCCCAAACTTGCCCCAGTTTGACTCAAAGGGCATCTGCAGCCTCCTAACCTCATCCAACCCTAACCCAACATGACCAACCATCTCCCAACACCTATAGCGACTTTGCAAAAACCCCACTGGTGGCTGCCCACACGTGGAGGTGATGCTGGCCATGGAGGAACCACTGACCTGGGGGAAGCCCCGGACGCAGCAGAAGAGATGTGTGCTGTAGCCCCGGGTGGTGGTTCGGTCTGTCAGGGGCTGGGTGAACTTTGGAGGCTCCATCATGTCCCGTTGGGGGATTTTCTCTGGCTGGTAAGCAGTTTCTAAGAAAATAATTAATTTTAGATTGAGGCAGAACTTGGGCCCTGGGCTGATCGGCACATGGTCACAGGGATTCAGCCCAAGGTACCCCAAAATACTTCTGTTCCCTCACATAACAAGCCAGACAGCATCTAGCCTGACCTGAGGACCTGGCCTTCAGCTCAGATCAGTCCTGTCTATAAATCCTTTTCTCATCCAACCGTGCCATGTTACTGCCCAGTCCCTATGGGGGACAGGGGAGATGCCAGTCTGCAAACCAATAGTGCGATGCATGCTGTGTGCAGCACGTCAGATCCAGGCCAGGCACCTCTCTGGATCTCCTACTCCATCCCCAAAATTCAGTGCACAGAAATAGGAGCTGGAGGTAAACTCCGCAGGTGGCAGAGACCCCAACTCACTGTGTGCTACCAGGGAGCAGGATGAAAACAGATGGAGGGAGAGCAGGGCTGAGGGATGCTGGTTTGGAGATTTGGCCCTGAGATGGACCACTGCAGGAATCTCTTCCTCTGTCGGCCCTGAGCTACTCCTCACCCCTCCTAGCTCCTGCTTCGATTTCATCCCAGGCATGTCCATGCCTTGATCCCTCCCAGAGGGCTGACCATGGCACAAGCTTTCCCCAAAGGAGAAAGGAGGTGTAGAAGGAGGGCAGGGGACCTCTGGACCTCTGCCTTGGGGATGCACAGCCACACTGCTGCAGGGCTTGTCCTAGGGACCAACCCAGCAGCATCACCACAAAACCAAGGAAGCCCCACTAGCCCCAATAGGGACAGGACCCCTCTTGCCCACCACCACCCCCAATCCCTTAGCTAGGGCCTTGTCCCCACTTGTCTTCTTGATGTTGGCCACTCCAGAGGCAATGGCTGCTTTCTCACTCAGCCCGCAGGCGTTTTCTGCGAACACCCGGAAGGAGTAAGTATTGCCAATGATGAGGTCGGAGATGGTGCAGCTGGTGCGGGTGCAGCGCTCCAGTGCTGTGAACCACTTCTGGGAGGAAAAAAAAAAAAAAAAGAGCGGTAAGGAAAGGCAGACTGTCCAAAGGATGGGGAATGCATGGTGGGAGACGGGGCTGTGCAGCTCCCGCTCTCCCATCAGGGCATCCCCAGCACCAGGACACAGGAGGCCCAGGAGCGCCCCAACTCACCCCACTCTTCTTGTCCGACTTCTGCACCACATAGCCCTTGATCTCGGAGTTCCCGTTGTCCACCGGGGGCATCCACTCCAGGGCCACATTAAAGCCCCACACATCTACCAGCTTCATGTTCTGGGGGGGGCCTGGTGGCTCTGCAAACACAAACCCTCACAAGGTGGCATCTTAATTTGCTCCCCCCACATTGACCATACCTTGCACCCCACTTCTAATCTCTTCTCATCCTGTTGCAACACAGCACGGATGAGAAGTTGCTATGGGCATGGGCTGGCAGAAACCCTGCATTGCAACCAAAGGAGTTCACCTCCATGATCCTGGAGAAGATCCCACTGGAAAAGGGATCCCAGAGTCCCTTGCCTTGTTGCTGGCCCTATCCCATCACACCCAGAACAGGAGCTACCCCCAACCAAGGGCAGAAATGAGCCCCAGAGTGACCCTGCAGGGTCCCATCCCCAGCCTTACCAATCACTCGGATGTCCAGGGTAGCCTTGTCCTCTGCTCCATTTATCCTCACGGCAAGGTCATACTTGCCCGAATCACTGCGCTGTGCCTGGCGGATGTAGAAGATGGTGTCCTTCTCTGTGTTGCGGATGTTGATGCGGGTGGTGTCCAGGGGCTGGTCACCCTTGGTCCAGATCACCTCTGGCTGTGGCTTTCCCTGGAGCAACCCACACAGGCAGGTTAGGAGCCACTCAAGCGCATGGTCCCAACTGGTCCTGCTGGGACCTGGGAAGGACGGGTGGGCAAAGCCACCTTGCTTTGTCCAGGCAGCAGTGGCCTGTTTACAGCCTCTCCCATCCAGCATTCCCCAGGGAAGACACTACAGACGATCCCGGCCAGCCCCACTGACGGGAAGCCATCAGGCTCCAGGGATGATGCTGGAACTTGCTTGTCCGCCAAAGTCCTCATGGAGCAAGCCCAGCTTTACTTGCCCTGGGCTTTGCAGGCAGAGCTGTGCTCCTGTTGCTCAGGCACTGAGCCCAGGTTCAAGTCTAGCAGCAGGGGTTTGAATTCAGTATCCAGGGCCAATTCATGCCTGGAGCATGGCCAGCACAGGCTCCCAACCACCAATGAGATATGGCATGGACATGTCCCTCATCACAGGGGCAGCTTTCTGCCTCTTGCTTCCCCCAGTGTGTTTCAGGGCTGGTTCTCTCCATCCCAGATGCCGTGGTGGAGATGCTCTGTGGATGTCCCAGACAGTATGTGATAGATCAGTTGAGGAGAGGGGGCTGCCTTGCTCCAAAGGAAGTGAGTCTCCCCAAGGAGACACTCATCGGTGTGCTGTGGAGTCCTGTGGTACGTGGCTGCCAGATTCAGCCAGGAGCATGAGCTCATGGGTTGAGACAGCAGCAATAGCTCTCCCATACCCTAGTGTGTTTGGGGTTGTCCCATTGCCAACAGCATCAATAAAGACATAACAGGAGAAAAATGAGAGCTAGGCAGGAATGGAAGAGGAGTCCCCACCCCATCTCCCACCCTCAGCCCATGAGACATGGGGATCAGGACAAGTCAGCCCAGGGTTGGCCCCAGGCATGTCATGGTGGCCAGAAAAGTCACTGCAGAAGCTAACCTGCAGTGGAAAAGCCTGGGGGAGTAAATCCCAAATCACCCACCTACCTGGAAAGGGATCATAATGTTCACAGCATCCCCAACACGCCTGACGTAAGTCTGCCGCAGATGACGGGGCATGCGGATCCTTGGGAGCTCTGGGGACCAGAAAACCATGCTGTGGGGTCAAGGAAATCACAGTCCCCAACTGGCTGACCCACCCCATGCATCTACCCACTCAGCCATCAAGAAATCCCACCCAAAAACACCGTCACCTCTTCCCTCTCATCTCCTGGACAGTGCTTGCTTCCCTGCAGGGCCATGACAGCCTACCCCATTGTCCACACCCCAAAATTATATCATTCCTTGAGATGCTAGGTCACCAACCCAACAGCACCACCCCGATGGACAATTCGCCCCCTTCATTATAGCCAGGCCATGGAGACCAACATGGGCTTAACCAGAAGAGCCACAGCACAGTCTACATGGTAGCAAGAGAGACAACAGCATCTCCCAGTTAGGAATTATTCCTCCCCAGCTGAGAAAGCAGACTTTCCAGAGGCACAAAACCCAACTTCCAGAAAGGACAAGGCTCGCCAGACCTCCACCTTCACTGTATGCTCAAGGCCATTGAGAGACCAAGGTGGTGCATGGTTACTCACAGTAGAGCTGTGGAAGCCCCAGGCTTAAAACGAAGGCTAACGTCCCCAAGGGAACATAACAAAGACAAGCAAAAAACCCACTGGAGAATGCTGATGGGGCATGTGTCTCCTTCCTGGGGTGAAAATAGCAGCTGTGTAACCCTACCGGTTCAGTGCCACTTGGTGATCCTTCTGGAGAGGCATTGGGTTTACGTGAGCCCCTCATAAAAGAGCTGTGTGTCCCTGCCCAGATTAAACGTGCTGGAGCTTAGCTCTGGGGAGGGGGCATGGCCAGAATTAAACCGGGATTGAGCGATGCCTAAAACAGCTGTGAGCGTGAAACTCTGGTGGTGGGCTGGGGAGGGCAGGGAGATGCCCAGCGGTCTCAGATGGCCCTGCCGACAGCTGAGGCGGTCTCTGCTCCTCTCATGCTGCTATTCACCCCGGGGATCCACGCACTGATGCTGCCACTTGGGCTTATCAGTCTCAGCGGGGCAGAGAAACCTGACCTCGGTGGAGGAATGTTAATTCATGGGTGTTCTCCCCAGCTCACGCGTGCCTTGCTCAGCTGGAGAGGGCTGGCTGAGGTCGGTGGCCCAGGTGACATGCTGCTGTGGGTGGGAAGGCATTTTTCCTGCCCCAGCTCCCTGCAAAACTGCAACTCCCACACCAAATCTTCATCTGGTTTCTCCTCGTCTCTCTCCACTTCCCAAACCCACTCATCCCACCTGTTTTTAAAGTCTCTGCCGTCTGTATTGCTGCTATTTAAAATGCCTTGTGATTCTGTAAGTGAACCGGTGAGAGGTACAAAATGCGGACCCAAATAAAGTGTGAAGACCAGAAGGTAACAGATGGGGCAGACAGGAGCGGACTCATGCGCCTGACAGACACCAGTGCCGCTGGGCTGGACACGGGGCGGCAGAGGGACATTGAGGGCTAATTTGTTTCTCAGCAAAGCCAGGCAGCGTGCAGAGGGCTGTATTTCAAATGAAATGCAAACGTAGGCAAGTGCCGTTTGCTGATGAAGAGTTTCAGTTAGCAAAGAGAAAAGAGAGAAGAAAAAAAACCCCACTAGCGTGGAGCAAGAGCAAGTTGTATGGGGGGGTGTTTCAGCTCTTTGGGTTGGGACAAAGCTCAGGCAGCAGGGACAGGGGATTTGACCGGGTGGGTGCAGCACGGGACTAGAAGTGGGAAAAAAGAGCTGCGTATTTGGCATCTCATGCCAGTCCCCCGTGCCGCAGTTCCCCCAGTCCCACAAGGTATGGTGGGATGCCTTTGAGATCTGGAGGTGAACATGGCAGCAGACACCAACCACTAAGCCATGTTCAACTCCTTCGAGCAGACCGAGAGGACAGACCCTGCAGGACCCTTTCCAGATGCTGATAGCCTTCTCCAAGCCTTTTCCTATGAAAAACTGGCTGTTCCTGGAATAACTTTTGTTATTATTATTACTATTTTTAAGCAGCTGAGAATTCCGGCGTGTTCTTTGAGTAATAGGAAAACTTGTGCATTAATAATTCCTTGTAAAGGGAAAATAAGTCTATATTTGCTGTGTGATAAGTGAAAACCAGCCTTGCAATCATATGTCAGCCTCAGCGTATTTGCAGCACCCAGGGAGGAATGCGAGTCTTGCTAAGCATGGGAGCAAGCTATTCATTAATGAGTTCAGCATGATTAAACTTCCCATGCTCCAGACTGCAGCTCTTGACTTTCCTTAGCTAAATAAACAAAGCTGTCTGATGTGTATGTGACGGTGTATTAGAGATGGAAGCATGGCCAAGGAGAGGAGCTGTGCTGAAAGTGAGACTGTTTCTGAGCTCTTGCAAAGAAAAGGGAAAATGCGGCTCTGCATTTTAAGTCCTTCATCCCCAAAGCCTCACCATCTGCGAGATCAGCGTCTTGGGGACAGGAAGCTGCTCCATCCCACCCCGAGGGAATTGGACACACTTATTGAGAATAACATCTCGGTCAAAGGCTGGATTGCGATGTGTGAGAGGGCAGAGGCTGCTCGGGCGGTAGGGATGGACCGTGAGTTGTACTGCTGACAAGGCACACAGGGATAATGCACGGCAGGAGCAGTACTTACGGAGGATCTCTCTGATGAGGACTGGCTGCTCCAAAGTAGCTGGGACACTGGCACCACTGGCGCTGACAGCCTTCACCCGTACATGGATCTTGTCACCGGAGCTGAGGTCCTGGATTGTGTACCGGGTGGAAAGAAAAGGCTCCTTGTTCGCAGCTGTCCAGTCTGTACCTGCAACGAACCCGGCAGAGCACTTCAGGCGTGTAACGGAAAGACGGACACACACACCCCTCCAAACAGCAGGATCAAGCCACAGAGGTGAAACCCAGAGTCAAAGAACCCCTTCCTTGCAAAGGCTGAATGATTTGGGGCACCAGCAGAAAAAGGTATCTTAGAGGAGAGGTTGGCCACCCCACCCTGCCAAGGCGCATGGGGTATGAAACGTTGGCAGAAGCTGTTGAGCAGGAAGCCATCTGCAAGTAAGAAAAGGCATTAGGGCAACAAAGATGGTCCCTGCTGACCTCCCAGGTGCATTTCTGGAAGTAGTTAAGATCCTCTGACTGCCCTGCCACTCCGCTCCTCTTACTGCCCCAGGACAGTTCATTGGGGCTCACCATGTTCCCCAGCACATCCTCCACATTGGGCAAGGTCTGCTTACCACCTGCCACCAGCCAGCTAGACCTCTCCGGCTACTCTTCCTGCCTGGAAGGGGCACCCCAAACTCTACAGTCAAGATGTAGAAGCCCTCCCACATCAGCCAGCTGACACAGCCTTGCAATGTGCTGAGCCTCTTCAGAGGTTTCTCAGTTAGAAAACAAACTGCCTCAGACACCAAAGAGCTGGGTGTCCCAGGTGGGCAACTAGAGCAATACACGTGTGCCAGGGTTTGCTAAGTCACCAGGTGCACCTTCAGACCAAGAAGATTTTCCTGTCAAATGCCATCAGACCAGCCAAACCCCACCAGCTCCTCTTTCCCATCACTCCTGGTATTACTCAAACCAGCCCTCACTCAAATCTCACCGTATTTTAGCCAACCAGTGTCTTGCACCAGCCCAAATACAGCAGTCATGGAGCCCATGTGGTTATCTCTGAATGACTAGAGCTCTTCTGTCACCCACCCAAGCCCAAAGCAAGTTAGAAAAGCATCCAAAACTGTGGCGTTTGGGTGGCTGTTAGCCAGCACCCTCCAGGAACAGCCGCATCTTTCTTTGTCCTGTGCAAGGGCCTCCTCATGCATCCCATCCAACCGTGATTGCCTCCCCAATCCCCAGCCCAAGAACGAAAGTCTTCCACAGCCAAGCATGTGTTGATTGTGCCTGCCATAAGCTAAAGAGCCAAGGGTCATAGATCAAGTTCCCCAAGGCCCATGGACCAGCTGGCTCCTCCCAAACCACTCCAACCTCATGTAGCATCCAGCCCACCAGCCCCAGCCTCCCCTTGCAGATTCCCCCAGCCACACAGGTCATTCACTCTAACCCCAAAGCCAAGCAGGGCTTCAAGACAGTACCCAAAACACAAGTCTTATCCACCTACCCCATTCCAACAACCAGCAATGCAACCGGAGAACCGCAGATAATTGTTGCCACCCACCAGCCAACCTCCATCCACTACAGCCATCCTCCTTCCAGGCATCTTGAGCCCCGTCTCGCTTGGTCAGGGCTTGCCTGCTGATGCATGCCCCTCTTGTGCTGCCCAGGACCCTTTCCTCCCTCACCAACCCACCTTATAACCATTCCTTCTGCACTTCCTTTTGGACAAACATGGGACCTCCTTGTGAGGTCTTGTGTCACCACCCCAAACACAGGTCTCTGCAGAGCTGGAGTTCGTCAGAGACCATCCTCAGTGGGTATGCTGGTCTCTCCTCCACCCTCTATCTGGACATGGCAGTAACACTAAACCCAGTCCAGCCCCCTGCTAAAGACATCACTGCAATCTGAAGCCAATGGGAAGAGTCTCTCCTTCATGGAAAAAAACCTGACCATTTAAAATGAACCCGTTTGGGTAAAGAAAGGGAAATGGTGCCTGGGGAAACATCCTGCCAGGTTCTGCCCAGCTCCATCCCTTGTCTCCACAGCAACACACCAGTTGTCCATGCTTACGAGGCAGGAAAGCCCAAGCCTACTTCCATCTTTGCAGATCTCCACCATGTATCCATCCAGGCCCGACCGGCCTGTCTGCTCCGGGACTTTCCAGGTCAGCGTAACCGAGTTCTCACTCACTTCTTCCACGGCCAAGGACAAGGGGGAGCTGGGTGGCTCTGTAACAAACCCACAGTGATGAGGACAGGCTCTCAAGTACTGGGGCTGTTGGAGGGCAATCACCCAGTCTCCATGTTGGTCTTCAGCCCTCCCGTCCTCCTAATCCCCCAGCCCTATCCCACTCCAGAAATATCCTTGATGACTTCACCCCTCTGTCCCTTCACCCCAGCACCCCCACACGCCCCCTCCCAGCCTTGCATATCTCCCCTCCCCACTGCAGTGTCCAGTCCCGTTCTCACCTGCCTTTGGTTTCTCAGTCTTAGGTTCAGGGGCTGGGGCTTGGGGTTCAGCTGGGGGAGCAGGGGGACCTTTCTCAGGAGCTGGAGTCGCTTCTGCTGTGGAGTCGGGAGCAGGCTCATCTGTGGGGGCTGTGGGCTGCTCCGCGGCAGGGGGATGCTCAGGGACCGGGGACCCTTCAGCAGCTGGGGCTGGTGCTGGTTCTTCCTTTGGGGTCGGCGCTGGCTTTTTCTCCGGAGCCACCGGAGTGGGGTCTGTGGCTGGAGGTGCAGTTTTGCCGGTCATTGTTGCAAAGCTTGGAGGCTGAGGAAGAGGATGTTCTGGGGTCTGTGCTCTGGTATCTCCACTCTGTTCTGAGGTCCCTGCTCCACACCAAAGGTCCCTCCTGCAGACCTGGGATCTCGACTCCGAAGCTGGGGTTCCTGCTCTAGACCAAGCGTCTCCACACTGGATGGACAGTCTCTGCTCCGGGGACGGCTGTGCTGGGAAGGGGGAACCAGGTCACTGAGCCAGAACAGGGGCTGGGAGATTTTTATAGGCTTCGGCTGGCACTTGTCACCTCGCTGCAAACCAATCTGCCTGCGCAGGCGGGGGCCGCCAGGAATAGCCACCCGGGACCTGCACATTCAGCAGCACGCCCCNGGAAGGCAATTCTTGGGATCATCTGGACCTACTCAGCTGCCCGTACCCCTGACCCACATTTCTAGAGAAGATTAATCACTGGCCAGCCCTACGCCATGTCCTCCAACCTCTACCCTGCCCATATGACCAGGATTTTGTCCATGGAGTTTGGTCACCCCAGGACTCATGACCAGCCACCCTTCTGTTATTCCCCAAACTCAGATTCACCCCAAAGCCCCCCACTGACCCGGCAAAGCCCCATTAGTGCTATAGGATATAACGCNCTCTAAGTCCTCCCCCTCGCCTCCCCCTTGACACGGTACCCTCCATGCCTTCCCCAGCCCCTGCATTAACACGAGACACCCCCCCACCCCAGTCCTCCCTGTTATTCCTGCATTGACTCCCCCAAC
>VYXH01006070.1:165693-177894 GCA_013397275.1 Burhinus bistriatus
GGTGTGCCCCCCCCGCCGATTCCCCCTGGGCTCGCACGGGACTGGGCAGGCTAGGGCCAGGTCACCTTTCTTTGGGGACATGGCTCCTGTCCCCAGCACCAATACCCCTCTAGCTAAGGGCTTCCCAGCCCCCTCACTGCCACCTCCTCTGCCACCCTCTATCCCTCTAAGTCCTCCCCCTCGCCTCCCCCTTGACANGAATATAACCCTGCTCACCCCCTGCCTGTCCTTGTTCCCTTCTCTTGCCATGCTGTGCATGAGATGCTACTAAAAATGTCTCCATAACCTATGGTCTAATTCCTTAACCTTCCTCAAATTCAGGTCAACAGAGCGTTTGCTCCTATTCCCAAGCTACTTGCCTGCCTCCAGGGATGCTGCCATGGAGGAGCCAAAGCAAGCCCGCCTCTCCTGGGTGTTGGTCCAAAGGCTCACGGTTTCGTGGTCCCCAGGAAACACCTCCAAACACAGACATCAGGGTCCAGAGGCATCTCTGAGACAGCCAGAGCATGAAGCTATGTACTCCGACAGGGCCAGACGATCTGAGCTTTGCTAACAAGGGGGTGGTTTTCCAGGTGGGGGGAGCTGTGGTCACCCAGGAAGGGGACAGAGAGAAGAAAGAGCAAAACCCCATTGGCCAGGCTGGTCTTTAAAAGGATGGTGATATCCCAAAAAAGAGTCACAGGGCTCTGAGGGATGCATCTCAGCTGGAGCAGGAGCCATGGACCAGGTTGGAAGAGGGGATGGGGAGAGGAGACCAGGGCCGCAATGCTGGCTCTTTGGTCCATCGGGGTGTCACAGGGGTGCTGGGCTTGGCCAGACGCTGGGCTCAGCTCCTGGCTGCAAGACAGCAGCAGGCAAACACTGATGGTTGCATGGAGACAAGGTCCTGAGGACCCCTGCCCTTAGTGCTCTACACAGAGACTGTGAGACATGGGAGGACACGGAGGAGAAAAGTGCCAATCCCCAGAAAGAATACGAAGGAGACCCTGCACTTTCTGCTAGCCCTGCTCCTCCTGTAAGCTGAGAAGAAAGCTCATCACGGCCACCAGCCTTGCAAGTCACATGGGGATCAGGTAACGCGAGTGCAAACCTGGTCCCCCATGGGCTCTGATCCTGCCTGGAGGCTGCAGCCTGGCACCATGACCCTCCTGCTCCAGGGAGGAATATTTTCCTCCCCTGGTTATTTCAGCGACAGCGTTTGGCAGCAGGACACCAAGAGATGGTATCAGTATCTCAGAGAGGGCGTGTTTCCTCCAAAACTATGTGATAACCCAAATGTTCCTCGATTACTTTTGCCAGTGAGGAAGAATATGACTAATAAACACTCCTCCTTCCCCAAAATACCTTTGGGATGCCTGAGGGATGAGCTCCCTGAGGCAGGAGAGGGTGACATGGGGCTCCTGGACATTTTTACAGCTTGAGGACCACAGACAGGTACTGCCAGCCCCTCCTACTCCCCGGAGCAGCTTGGAATGGCTCAAATTTGCCAAGTGGGTCATGAATCAGAAAATTTTCTTCAGCTGCTCTGGCAAAAGAGAAGACAGCCTTGCTCCCCAGTACAGCAATGTAGGGCTAGAGGAGACCGTCCACCTGTCCTTCTCCAGCTGCCTTTGGCTCCCTGGTGGGTCCAGCACCCAGAGGGGAGGATTGGAGAAGCTCTGGTTTCTCCATACGTCAATCCTGTCTTGGATGATCCTTGACCCTTCAGCATTCACCTGGCCCATATCTAGATAACTTTTTCCATCAGCTCACAGCTGGCCACCTCCAGACTCCCACAGCCATCAGTTCTGCTCAGAAGTCTTCTATGTGTCTTTTATAAAGGCGATCACGATGTCTAATCTAAACCAAAGGGTTAAGAAAAGTAATTTTAAAAGCTCAGGAAAAAAACAAAATCAATACAAAACTCTACTTCATAAGGAAACGAGCACTCAGATTTCTCTCCTATTTCTATTTGGGTGAGTGTGGTTGAAAATTAAACACTTTCCCCAGGAAAAGAACATCAATGCAATTATTTCACTTGAAGTTCTTGATTTGAAAGAAACTTGAGTTTTTCAACCTGCTGGGTGACGTTTAGATGCTGTTTTCTCTGTTGACTCACGGAATGACTCATAGGTTAAGAGCAAGTGAATCAACATGGTTTATCATCCGGACTTATCTGGGCTACGTTACTGTAGTATATTGGCATCTTGTTTATTCACACATTGCCGGCAAGACTGCCATACACTGAGCAAACTTAAGCGTGGAAACACTACACTGCCTGCTGTAGATGACAAAGACATCATGGCAGGTTGCCCATGTTGGAGTCAAAGGGTTTCCCGCTGGGACCAGACTCGGGAGCCGAAGGTTTTGTTACCCAGCGTGATGGCTTCACTTGTGGATGCACAACAGGGAGGGAGAAACTGCTCCCATGGAGTCATTTCACCAACAAGGACGGGAGCGGGGTGTCTCAGTGAAGGCCCCACCACTTTGGGATGAGGGAGATAAAATGAGTCTGGTGTCAGAAACAAAAGGAAATGCCCCCCAGTGCAATTCCTCCACCTCGGCATGAAAACGAAGAGCATGTCAAGTGGGTTGCACTGGCTGTTCCTGCAGGCAACTGGGAGGATTGAACATTAAACATTAAAGTGATAATTTAAATATCAACACATTTTTGCCTGAAACTCCAAATATTTCAGAATTTAGCTGAAATACAGAGTATTTGCATTTTCCAGTGAGAAAAGATTTCTTCTCTACAGGAAGCGGGTACTTTTTATAAATTGGTTTTGATCCACATTTCCAGCCCACTGCACCATTGATATGTTGCCTCACTTATTTTCCAGGTAACATATAGGTCTAAGAAGAGTATCATTTCTTCCGTAAAGGGTCAGATCCTCCTTGTGTCACTGCAATTCAACCCCCTCGAAAGATGCAGCATGGTCATCTCTCAGCTGGATTTATTGATGGGAGCCCATTGCAAAGAGATAAATCTGGCTGTACCCCAAAAGCATCGGTCTACCCATCCACACAGATTTGCCAGTATAGGAAATCACAGCATTGAGGGTGTGCCATGTGGGATGGGGAAGAGCCTCGTCAGCACCGTTCCCCATCACGACAGCTGATGTGTCGGTGCGGGAAGACAGAAGATGCCTCCGACAGCTGGGGCAAATCCTAGAGACTTTCAGAGATTAGGACCATTCCCTAAACAGGGCTCCAGGATTAGACAGGAGGTGGTGAGACCTTCCCACTTGCACATCGTAAAGCAAAGCAGAGACCAAAAGACCAAAATAAACAATGGGTCCATATCATCAATGCGAGAAGGGCTCACTGAAGCTGTAACATCCTCCATGCTTGTCCCTTTCTACCCGTGTCCTCAAGAACATCTCTGGAGAGCCAAGGTGGGTCTCCCCCACCCCCCTGAAAGCAGCAGGGTGGATGTCACACGCTGCTACCTGGGCCACCACTGGTTCTGAGCATGGCATCATGAGGTTCTCAGCACAAGCAATGTGCTTCATGGGAGCAGAGGACAAAGTCAGGCTCCAAGGGATAGTACCATGGCTGCCAACAAGGAGCTGTCACCCATAGTTTGTATCAGGGTGGGGAAGGGGACACCCAGGACTGACAGGATCCCCATTGCCATCCCCAGTGGGATTTATTCAAAGCCACTCAACAGGAGAGAGCAGGAGCTGTACCCACCTCCCTACGGCCGTATCCAACCCTGCGCTCATTGTGTCGACTATGAGTCCAAAGGAGACATCACAAATGGCTGGAAAAATGCCCAACCCCTCTTGACTTCGGCAGAAAGGAGGTGCCCAAACCCCTTTGGGGGAGGATGTTGCTACTGGTTACAGATGCTGCTGGAGATGGTTCCTGTGTGGGGCTGTCCCCTCCTTTCAGCTGCTTCCCTCCCTCCTGCCCTCGCCTGTCCCCTCTCCAGGGGGGTTAAGTCAGACCTCCAGAAAACAGGGAGGTCATACAGAAAACACACAGCGGCCGACCACAAACGCCAGCAGGGCTGAGGCTCGGGGCAGCCTGCTGTGTCACGTCTCCCCGGCTCCCAGCAGCATTTCCAGCCTCCGTGTCACCGTGATATTCGCAGCCCGCTGAGTCAAGCAGCCGGGGCAGGCGGCAGGTGGGCTGCGACGTAGGCAAACTTTCCATTTTGTGTGTCGCACGCAAGCAGATGCTTACTTCACCCCAAAGCAATGACTGCAGGCAGGGGCTCCTGGGACTGAGCCAGGACATGGGCTCGACCCCTCTCCGAAAGGTCCCAGGGGTAGTTCCTGTTGTGGTGCCACCCTGGGGCAGGAGTTTTAATCTAGAATCGTTTTAAAATGTCCTTGTCTGGTCTAGAAAATACACCCAGGCAATAAAGAGATGTTGTCAGCACGATTCAGGGCATCTCTGAGGTCCCGTTGGGCATCCCTTGCTGGGCGCAGAAGTAGGGTTCATGCAGCCCGGCCACACACTCCACAGAGTTATCCCTGTTGCATGGTGGCACATCAGCTCACACCACCAGCACTCAGCATCACCACAGTTTGATTCATCAAATCATCAATAACCCTTTCTTCGCCAAAAAGATTGTCCGGCATTGGAACGGGCCGCCCAGGGAAGTGGTTGAGGCATCATCCCTGGAGGTACTTAAAAGACGTGTAGGGACATGGTTTAGTGGTGGACTTGGCAGTGTTATGTTTACGGTTGGACTCTATGACCTCAAGGGTCTTTTCCAACCTAGATGATTCTCTGATTCTATGCTCAGTCAGGGCGAGCAATGGCTTTGCCCACCACCAGGTCCCCTGGCATCAGCCCACCCAGTGGCACAGTGGGTGCCTCGAGCTGCAACCAGGAGCTGCCAGGTGTGGGCAGGGCTCGTGGATGCAAACACCCATCGCCAACAGCCTCTTTGGGGTGTTATTTTCAGGCTGCAATGGGATAGTTCTCCTCTGAGTTCTTATGGGAAGAGAAATAGAGAAACCCACGTGGGGACGCCCCAGTTTTGCCCAGTGCCTCGCTGAGGCAGGGAGCTCGGTGCCAGCTTCATGTCCCCTCCAGCCTGGGGACAGCACTGCAGGGGGAAAACCACTGTGGAGTGGCATCACCCGCTGCCCCCAGCCAAAGTAGTTCCCGCAGCGCTATCCGTGGGGCCATCGCGTATCGCAGCTATGGCGCGAGGTGGGCAGCACCCACCCAATCGGCAGTTGCACGGAACAGGAGCAGTGACCTCCAGCAGCTGCACCCGGGGCCAGCAGGGACAGGACGTGACTGGCCAGCAGAAGCCCTCGCACACCTTGGCACCACATCAGTCACCTCCAGCGCCCAGAAGCAATGCCAAACCCGGGGCATTGCTTTGCCTTTGGGGTTTGTTTTTTTTCTAATCCTGCCCTACCTCTGGGGCTGCCAGCAGGAGCGCATCTAGGACGGGCAGGCAGAGAGTCCGCAGGGGCTGAGCCCATGCCAGCCCCGCTGTCCTCAGCCTGCCGGGGGTCACCTCTACCAAGGGTTGGGGACGGCAGCTGGGGACGCCAATAAGGCTCTGTCACCACCTGCCCTGCCTGGTCCCCATCTGGGGCAGGGAAAGGCTGCAAACAAGCAGCTTGGGTTTTCCCTTCTGCATTAAAAGCCAGATGCTCAGAAAGCCCCAAAATGTTGCAAGCCACCTTTGCTATTTTATCTGGGACATTTACACACGGGGATTGCACCCGGGGGACGAAGCCACACACCTGACTGCTCCTGTCCCCAGGCTGTGGCAACCCTTGGGCCAGCAAGCAGGGAGCTGGGAGGCTCTGCAAGAGAAGGGGGAGGAAACAGCTCAGCCCCGGGCTCCACCAGCACCGAGGGCAAATTTCTTCATCGTTTAGTATCAGCAGGGAACTCAGGTGTTTGCTCCTCACTGCAGAAGGGCAAGCACCACCACCCAGAGCCCTGCTTTGCTCATCGCCATGCCTGCAGTCCCAGGCAGCACCCAGTGTCCCAGTTAGCCCAGTAACTGCTGGTCCCCAGGAAGGTGTCTTGCCCTGATGCCAGGACTTCAAGGCACTGGAAACCTCTGCCAGGGTGCACCATGCCGTTGGCTGGTTACAACCCAAGCACACACTTCTGGTCTCACTTGACTTTCAGCATCCCCTCAGGTCCCCTTACCTCCATCAAAGACCAAGGCCACCTTAGATGTCCTCAAGGCCATTGCTCCTCACCAGCCTACAGTCCCTCCTGCAGGACCAGCACTGGGGACTGGTGTCTTCACCTCCCAGCTTCCGCCATATATTCTCACATCCACACCCCTCCTTTCCTTGCCTTAAATGCTTTCACTTGCACCCTCACTTGTCTCTTTTCCCTCTGCTCTCCACTTCCTCTCCTCCTATCTGTATCTCCTCCTCACCTCATGCAGAGTCCCTGCAGGACGCTTCTGTGCTCCACCATGGAGCATACAGCTTGTTTGGCTGAAAGCGTCAGAGCGGATGGGGACCAGTATGATGTCCTGCAGCCAGACCTGTCCCAGGAGCTTCCTTGCTCTGCCCCCTTCCCTGGAGAATTTGCTGGATCAGAGGGGGTATGAAAGGGGTTGGACCATCCCCAAATCCCAGTAACTCCCTCCAGGACCCAGTGAACTGGAAAGACAAGCCACTTTGGGGTTGCCCAACTATGGCCCAGCTGCACCCTTCCCTGCTGCCACCAGGGAGCATCATGGGGACATTTAATCAGGCTGTTCTCACCCTGGGTCCACCTGAAACCGTCCAGATTGGGAAGATGCTGTTCCCTTTATGCCTGGTCCTTAGTGTCCCTGGTGTCCCCACAGCTAGAGGTGACACAGGCCTGCTTTGGATGTATGGGCTTGACCTGCCGCAGGGTCCCTGCTGCCATGGTTGGGGCACCCAGCTGCTTGTCCTTGCCCTGCCCCATCTCTGCTGTCCCCATGCGGCACAGTATGACAGCTCTGTGCCTTCCCTGGAGGAAGCATCACCCCAAAGCGTCTGCAGAGCAGCTGGGCCAGGACATGGGTTTCAGAGAGCAAATGGGTTCTGATCTGTTGACCCAATAACCCACAAGGGAACAGCCATGGAAGAGGAAGCCCTATCCTCCTCCTCCTCCTCCTACTCCTTGTGCGTGTCAATGCAGGAAGGACGGTCTTGTGTTTTTGCAGGGGAAGACCACCACCTCCAGCCTGCCATGACCAAGGGCCAGTGAGGGCCAGGGCTGAGGCTGGTGGTGGCTTTTGCAACCCATCCCATCCAGATGTTCCCATCTCCTGGGGGCAGCAGAGATCCCAAAGGATCTGGGGACAAGGGGAGAGATGGGGGGGGCGGTCCCATACCTCCCAAATAGGGGACTTCCCTGGCAACCAGCGAGATGGATGGACGGAGGGACCCCACCCTTTCTGCAGGCTGGAAATGCCCCGGGATCCCACTGGGCAACGGTAGCCGGAGGCATCATTCCTGCCTGGCACCTGTAAAGCCCTCTGGGATCCCATGGGGTGGTAAAAGGCTGCAGGAATGCAAAACGATGTGTAGGGCTCTCACCCAGCCCTGGGTGCCACTGAAGGTGAGAAGCTGATTTAATTTCACAACCTGCAAAGCCCCTGGGGAGGTGGACACGGCTGGGTCGGGCACCAGGGCTGGTTATTTGCTGTTCTTGGCAGTGTGACCTGCAAAGCACAGCGCTGGGGCTCTCCACAAGTCCACATCTTTCTGCAAGCCAGTCCACAACCCGCATCCCACCCCACCGCTTGGACGAAGAAAAATGCCCTCGGTGGTCCCTTTTTTCCACTGCTTGTGACCATGGTCACCTCTTCCTTGTGGGGTGTTGATGTCCTTTTGCACCCCAGCAGGGCAACTGGGAGGGACGGGGAGAGGACAGAGGGAGCCGCCAGCAACCGGTTATCTGATCCCGGCAGCTCCGGTGTAAACTTAGCATGGCCTTTCGGAAAGTACTCGCTGTGGCAAAACACGCAGTAAATCAGCGTTCTGAATGCCAACAATATTTCGAGATTAGCAAATCTTACCGAGCTCCTTGGGTTAAAGCTTGGTTTGGGGTCGTGGTTTGCAGCCCTGCCAGTCTAACTGGGGCTGTCTCTCCACCCCGGTACCCCCGCCCCCAGACCCTGGGGATTGCACCAAGCTGTAAATGCTTCTTGTTCTATGCAGGAGATGGGGCAAGGTCTGAGGTCAGCACTGGGCATGGGGCTGCAGGACCCCCACACTCACCTGGGTGCCCACCCAGTGCTACCGAGGAGCAGGACAGACCCTCTGATTTCCCTGCCCTCCCCTTCCCAGCCTGCTCAGCCCAGTTTGGAAAATCCCCAATTTCCTCCATTTTTTTATCAGGTAGCAAAACCAGCTCCCCACCAGCTGCCCTGGCCTTCTCCAGCATTGTCCCTTGATCCCTGGGGTGAGCCACCGTGACCCCCAGCACCATCACCTCAACTCCCAGTCCCCCATGTCCCCAGCACCCCTGGCACTGGCAGGTCACTGAACCACAGCACTTCAGGATGGGGATGCCCAGGACTTTGCAAAAGTCACCCAGGAGGTTGGAACCCGGTGCCACCACCTGCCTCCAGACGTGCCAGGAGTCTCCCAAGCTCAGCTGAGGGCTAATTCTGCACCAGGGCCCTGCCTGTGGGGTGAAGAGGAGGGACAAGCTCTTCAAACTGAGCAAGAAAAAGAGGCAGCAAGCACCTAGGAGCCAAAATCAGGTGCCTCCAGATGCGAAATCAGCCATGGGCTTCGCATGCCGCAGGTGATTAACCCTTGAAACCTGCTCCCAAGGCCAAAGTGGCCCAGAGCTGGTGTTTTAACCCAGGACGAGTCACCAGCTCAGTACGGGAGGGATGGGGGAAGATCCCGTTCTACACCTGAGATTGGTCTCTGCGGCTCAACCCTTTCCATCTGTGGATGCCCTCTCACAAACAGCGATGCCAGCCCAGCCGGGAGCCTGTAAACTGAGACGTCTTTGCATGTCCTGACCATTAAACGGCCTCAGAAAGGAGCAGTTTCCCAGCACGGTCACCCAGCACCAACCCTCCCTGCCCACCCAGCGCTGCCCAAGCCCCTCTGCCGAGCACCACCTCCAAGAAATCCTAAAGGTGGATTGAAATGCTTGGGATTAAAACCATTAGGTGGAAGGAAATGTGGCCAAATTAGCTTTGTTGTTTAATCCCTAAGAGTTTCTCAGCCCCCTCTGCAACCACCATGCAAGAAAAGGCCCCTAAAGCTTTTTTCATGCAAAAAATGTGCAACCTTTGGGGTCTGTGACTTGGACCTGGGCTCTCGTTATCCCAGCAATTAGAGCAGGGCTGGCTTTGGGGGATAGGGGATGCACCTTGCTAAGAAGCCATGATTTTGGTGTCCCACGAAGGCTGGCATCTCCTCCTCACCCAGTCTGGGGTTGCTTTGCTCCTGGTGGTGGGCTGAAGTGTCCCAGTTGGCTCCCAGCCCCCCATCCCAGCAGGTCCCCCTGCACCCACAAGCACCAGAGGTAAGAGGAGCAGGCAGAGGATGTTACATAGCACCATATTTTGGGGAGCTAGGAGTGATCACCAAGTCCCAAACAGGGCAGCAAGTGAAGCATCAGTGGCCGGAATCGTGCAAACACATGTGAACTGAACCCACACGTCCTCAGCCCAATCGCGAACCTCCCCGGAGCTGGATAACCAGAGAGAAAAGTCTCCTGAGAGGAAGGTCCCCGCTCCCGCAAGATCTCCCAGAGACATTTCTTTGCTCTAATGCTGCCATCCAGTGGGAGAAACTCCTTGGCACGGGAAAGGCTGGAAACGAGGGTCTTGGGGTCCCCAACCCCGGGGAGGAACACCCACCACCACCACCAGGCTGTCCTCAGGGACCTGCCTGCCAGGGATGCTGCAGGCAAACCTGAGCCTCCATCGCCAAGCCCCAACCTCCAGCCTGGCGGCGATGGGCAAAATAAAACCCACTCACACGCTGCAAGTTCGAGCTGCTCCGGCACCCTAACACCCTCCTGAAATGCAGCACCCAGCGAGGGGACGGGGAAGGGGTGAAGATGCACTGGGAGGAGGCAAGGGGCAGCAAGCTAAGCCTTTCTCGAGAGGAGGAGGAGGCTGCGGTGCAAGAAGAATCCCAGCAGCGAAGACACCCCGGTCCCAGTGCGGTGTAGCCCTGTGGGATGCTCACAAAAGCGTCCCCCGGCCACGGGATATTTGCAGTCCGAACACGCCACGCCTGCAGAAAGCCAAATTCCAGTGTGTATTCATCAGCACTGCGAGAAGGAAAAAAAAACAAAACCAAACAAACACAAAATTCCCCGGGTTCGGTTCAGGGAAGCGAAACGACTTTGGCAGCGGTGACAGAGCAGCGCGGCGGCAAGTGTTGCATCCGCGGTGGCCAGCAGCCCCGAGGATCCCACAATGTGCCCGTTTGTTGTCCCAGTGGGCGGCTGGCTTCCCACAGAAAAGGAGCTTTCAGTGGGAATATTCAAAAGTTCAACCTCTTTCAGCAGCGCAAGGTTTGCTGGATTGTGCGACGGGCACAAAGGGACAGTGTTTCCTCGGGAGCGGGGAGGTTTTGTGGCCGGGAACACGGCTCTTTTCTTCCCTGCACAGAAGCCGTCTGAGCGGAGGCAAGGCAGGATCGAGGCAGGATCGTGGTCAGAGACTCACCTTAAAGGGAGACAGCAGAAAAGATTTGTGTATATGGGAAAAAAATCAAAGAATTTGGGGATTTCTTTTGGCTGAAGGCAGCAGCTGTTTTCCCCAGGTGGCTCCGGTTTCCAGGAAAGCAGGGATTTTCCTCCAAAATCGAGGGGGAAAACCCCTAACTTTTTATTTTCCCTTCGTGCCAAGAGGAAATTTCTCCTGAGAACAAGCCCTGTGTGCAAACACACACGCTGCCCTCTCCTCCGGGAAGCACAAGTGCTCTTTCACCCACTCAAGATCAGCCAAAAACTATCCCCTGGACCAGCAATTCCCTGATAACCCCAACAAGGCAGCAGCATCCCGACCGGGTCAGAGGCACGCGCCCCGGCAGGGATGTGTTTCCAAAGCATCCACCACCTCTGCGAGCTGGCAAAGGCCATTTCTCCTGGCTGCAAACCCAGCCCCAAGCTCCAGCCCACGCTCAGGGAAGGAAAGGGGATGGGAAGCCTTGCAAAATAAGAAAGGAAGATATTTGGTGCAGGAAATCTGGTCTACAGCTGCAAACAGCCACACTCTGGCATTAGGGCTGAGAACTGCGCACAGCTCATCACACCCAAAGTCCTCATAACCCATAGCTGTGCCCAAAGCCCCTTCTGTGTGTTTAATTACTGCATAAGCACTGCCTCAAAATGGCAGAGGAAATATTAGGGGTGTGGACAGGCTAAAGATGGGAAAAGGGGATTTCTTTTAAAGATATCACTTGGTCCTAATGCGACTTCCCTCAGTGGTGGGTCTGGAGTGATAAAACCACCCAGCAAAGCCGAGCAGCTCCGCCAGCATCCCGGTTGCGTGCCTGTGATGGGGCAGCCGCCGTATCGCAGTTCTAACTGCTCTCCCTCCCTGTAACGAAGACAGATGGCAACCGGCCCCAAGCCCAAGAGTTGGCAGAGGTGCCTCTGAGTCAGTCCGAGAGGGGGAATAAAACTCTGCCCGATGGAGAAACGCCAGCCTGAGGGAAAGCACAGCCCAGCCGGCGTTCCCAAGCAGAGCCGGGACAAGCTCGCAGCCGATGGTTGTGGAAATGAAACCATGGTGACACCATCAAGGTGGCTCGACTGACTCCCCATCATGTTTTAGAGTGGGAGACCCCAAAAACTCTGTCCCCTGGAGGGGACAGTTCAGTGTCACCCCCGGCCCCGCAGCAGCTGCGCTGGGCACCGTCCCTGGCACCAGCAGGTTCCCGGGGAGAAAAGGGCTTGGAGGAGGCAGGGAGGCCAGAGCCAGGCTCGGGCAGGGATGCTGGAGTTTTGGGGCAGGGTGCTTTGTCCCCCGTGGTGTAGGACGAAGCCACCCTTGTCCCCGGGGTCCCTGCCGCGTTTCCCACCCTGTGCCCAGTCGTGCCCTGTGCCCCTACCCGGGCTGTGCCCGGCTCCCCACCGGGATGCCCAGCCCCGTGCGAGGGGATGCTCAGCTCCCCCCGTGCCCGGTGCTCCCGGTATCTCCGTGCCCAGTGCTCCCAGTATCCCCATGCCCGGTTCTCTCGGCTCCCCCACGCCCAGCTCCTCCTGCTACCCAGGGATCCTCCCGGATCCCCCATTCCCGGTGCCCCCAGGACCGCCCTGCCC
>VYXH01006070.1:178340-228581 GCA_013397275.1 Burhinus bistriatus
CCTGCTACCCGGGGCTCCCCCCGGACCCCCCATCCCCGGTCCCCCCAGGCCCCCCCTGCCCGGATGCTCTGGGTGCCCGCCGCTCCCGGTATCCCCATGCCCGCTGCTCCCGCCTTCTCTGCAACCAGGTGCTCCCGACTCCCCCCTTCCCGATGCTCCCGGGACTCCCATGCCCAGTTCTCCCGGTTCCCCTTGCCCGGCGCTCCGGGCATCCCGTGCCCAGATGCCCCCGGGCTCCCGGGGCGGGTTCCCCGTGCCCGGCCGGTGCNCCCGGTGCAAGCCCCGGGACCGCGGCTGCGGGAACCGACGGCTGCCGGCGGAGCGGGGACTTTCCCGGGCAGCGCAGCGCGGTCACGCCGGGTGGGACCGACGGGACGGGGACGGGCACCGGCACCGGCTCGGTCCCCTCCAGCCCTGCCCGTACGTGCTCACCCTCCGGAGCCCAGCTCGGACCGTCTGCCCGCGGGGCTTACCGCATCTCCCGGGGCTGGCTCCATCCTCAGGGGCTTGCCCCATCCCGGGAGCTGCACCCCATCCCCTGGGAGCCTACCCCGTCCCACATGAGTCCCAAAACGCCCCCATTCCCCAGGGGGACGGTCCCAATCCCATCGGGGGTTTACCCCATCCCAGGGGCAGCCCCACAGGCTCCCTATTACCACATCCCCAAAAGCCATTTTCCCACCAAGCGCGGCGTCGCAGGGCATGCCGGAGCGTGGCATCACGGGCAAAATGGCCACACGAGCCCTTGCACAGGCCGGGACATGCCAGGTCCAGCCCCCGGTGCTGGGCACGGTGCCCCCGAGGCAGGTCAGTGTTGTGGAGCCTTTAGAGGACGGTGCAGAAATCGGTCCGTTGGGATTTGTGAGCTTTTTTCGAGGTACAGGATGGATTATCGGGGCTTTCTGGCCTGCCATATCCCAAGCCACAGCAAAGCAGGTTGGAGCAACCTGTGGATTTTGGGGGGGGCTCACTGGAAATTCCTCCCTGGGGTCTGTTTTGTGCTGGCTGGCTCTTGCTTTGGGTGCGATACATGTTTTTCCGAGCTCAGCAGGAAAGCTCTGATAAAGCAAAAGCCAGTTCCTCTCTGCTGGGGCAGGTGGGCGGCTGCGCAGCGTGGGAAGCAGAGCTCCCCCACAAACAGTTGTGCCAGGCTGGGCGATTTCGGCATGCCGCAGCCCGAGAGTTTTCCGGGAGGAAAGAAACAGGTTGTGCCACATCACAACGTGGGTCTGAGCACAGTCTTCGGCTGATAAGAAACCCCCGCTCTGGTCGAGGAAGCTGTTTGTGCAGCAAAAAGTGTTTTTCTTTTAACGCCGGCGGCCCCGGTGCCGTTTCCGCGTGGGCCAGGGCGCATCGCGGCAGCCTTTGCCCTCTCTGTGCCTGGCAGATGCAGGGGTGAAAATCCACAGCACCGGCAGCCGCTTTCCATCCAGGAGCTGGGTGAGCCCCCGCGGCCGCCTGGCTCAATCCCCTCCTCGCAGGGGATGCTCCTGCTGCTGGGGGCGCTGAGGGTGGTCCCCAAGTCTTCCCTGCTTGGTCTCCGGGAGAGTTGTTGGCCAAAGCTCTTGTGACAGGGGCTTGTGTCCCCAGGACTGCAAATCCTGCCAGTTTTGGGGAGTGCTGGGACCTCTGATGCTACATTAAACCCGTCCAACACTGCACGATGGTGCATGGCCCCTGTACACCTCCAGAACTCGTCTTCCAGCCCAGGGATGGAGTATTACAATCCCGGAGGAATTTAGGCTCAGCCTGCCTGGGCTTTGCAACCCGACCTGGTGAAGAGGAGCACTGCCAGGTGACACTGCGTTTTTGGCAGGGCTCGCCGTGCCGGGTTGCTCTTTGGGCAGGCGCGTGGGTCCATCTGTGAGAGGCAGACCCACAGCCCGGTGTGGCCAGCCTCCCCGGAGCGGCGGGTTTTACTCGCCTGTTTGAGAACACCACGGACATGATGCAAATCCAGCCCTTGCTTGGAAGCACGTCCTGTGTTCTCCGAAGTGCGGGATGGGACGGGATAGGCAGGATTTAACCGGATTTTCACCTTACCCTGGCAATCTGTGATGGGAAAACAACCAACGCTGGTGTCCAGCGAGGATGAGGGATGCCAGCAGCCCTCCCCGCTGCACAGCCTGCTTCCCCAGGGTCCCCCCAGCAACAACCTCCTGCCCCAGTCCCATAGGTGGTATTGGACCGTTGAAGCCATTGCTGGAGCATCCCAAGGAGGAGCAGGAGAAGCAAAGCACATCTTGTCAACCTTTTTTCCTTGGTCCAGAGCACCTTGCTGGGCTGTCACCCAGGTGATCCCCGCTGAGGACATACCAGCAGTGTCTGCAGCCAGGTCTTGTCCCCGGGATGCTCCTGGGCTTCCCCCTGCTGTGAAGGGACCTCTTTAGGATGAATTTCTCCTTGCCAAGAGGAAGGACTTCGCATGTGGAGGTGGAGTGGCCTCGGGGTGCACACGGGGGTGGTTTCGCACATTTCCCCGCCCCGAGCTGGGAAAGGCATTTCTGGGAAGGGACATCCCATGATGGGACTGTGAGTGTCACCTCCTCGCATGAGCTTTCTGCTCCCATTGTGTTCCTGATGACCCGGAGGGAAGGCTGGAAAGGCGTTTCCAGACTAAAGGAGGTGGTTACGGAGCTGGGGCGACACGCAGGGTGGGGTGTCCAGCAGCACTGCTTTTGGAGGGGGATGTCATGCACGAGGGAGAAGGATGATGGGAATAGCCAGCCACGGCCATGCCTTGCCTTGCCGAGCTGCGGCACAAGTGAAAGAGCCCAGGGCCAAACTCTGGGATGCGGGGAAAAATTGCAAGAGTCGGTTATTTCATCCAGCCACACATTTATTTTCCTGCCTGGTATTCCTAGGAGCAGCTCAAGCATTTCTGTTCCAGCTCCCCGCCATAATCAGAGTCAAGACCAAGCCGGGGAGAGTTTCAGTGCCAGGAACCGGGGATTTAGAGAGTCACAAGCGGCTGCTGGGAGAGGGGAGACCTGTGGCATGGTGTGGCTGCAGCCTCTCGCCGGCATTTAGCTCCTCTCCTTCCCAGCCTTCGGATCTCGCTGCCCCACCACGATCATCCCAGGGCCCTTGGAGATGTCGGCTTGGGCTTTTTTCAGTCTTATTTCTAGTTTTTTTGGTTGCGACAGCTGATGCTCCCCAGCTGTCCTCCCCAACTGGCTGAACAAGAAATGGGATGTAAACTCAGGGAATTGCTTTGCTTTGGGAGCTGTGGTTTAGGGAAAACCCTCGAGTATCTCATTTGCAATCAGCAGTTCCCAGGACTGAGGACATCTGGCAGGGAGAGGTTGGGATTCGTCTTGTTGGAGCCTTTGGAGGTGCTCGAACAAGATCTGTGCTGTTTGTTTGCTGTTTTTTCCCCCTAAGGGAATAAAATTAACTGCTGCAAAAGCATTCCCACACCTTCCTGCAGATGCTTTCTGCAGAGACTGTCTGCTCTCCACCATCCCATGAGCCGGCTTTGCTCTAGGCATCCCTCTGTCCTCCCTGGGATGGGGCGAAGGAGTGCTGGGGATGTCTGACAGCACTTAGATTTTCTCCAAAAGATTCATAAAAGTAATTTCTCTTTCTTTTCCGTGTCCTGCACTGGCATGTCCCCAGCTGTTCACTGTCGGAGACCAAAACACCCTGGGCACCAGGTCCATGTGTAGCCCTGCATCTCCTCTCCTGCCGTCAGGGCACCTCCTGGCCTTTCATTTCACTCTGCTCTGTTTTTTGGGTTGGTTTTTTTTTTTGGCTACAGAAGGAAAAGAGGATGAAAGAAAGAAGGAAAACAACCCCTCACGGGTGCCGCAGGGGAAACCAGGAGAGCGGAGCTCCATCCTCTATTCTGCTGGACAGTTTTTCTTCGAGTACCTTGTGGTGGTGTCACTGAAGAAGATGACAGATGGACATTATGAACCCAAGATAACCTACCAGTTCCCAAAGGTATTTAGTCCTGTGTTTCCGGGAAGATGAAACTGTTGTTTCAGGGAGTGTTGCTCCTTCCCCATCACTAGACCCAGGGCAGGAGACCAGAAAAATACTCTGTGCCCTGGAGTCACAGACCCAAACGCCAGGGCTTTGCCTGCCATGGATTAGGGTTGCTGGGACCATCTGTCCCGCCTTGCGGTCCGAGCCCTGGGCCACAAACCCCAGGAGGAAAATCCCGGGGTGCTCCTTGGTCTTCTGTCCCAGAAGGGGGGAGGACAGCAGTGAAATCGCACCTTGGGGAGGTGGCACAGGAGGAGACCCCCTGTTTGCTGCGAGGCCCCTGGGTGCCTCTGCTTTGCCCCGCTATCCATGGGGTAAAAGAGTCAAAAATTGGATTTTTGGGAGATGCTTGTTCAGGGATGTGCAGGCACCCTCTGCTTTGGTCTGAGCCGGTCCCATCCCACCCCATCCCCTGGGGCTATGGGCACCCTCCATCACCCTGACTCTTGGCATCACTTCGTTCCAGCGTGAGAACTTGCTGAAGGGCCAGAAGGAGGAGGAGGAACGTCTCTTGAAAGCCATCCCCCTCTTCTGCTTCCCCGACGGCAACAACTGGGCCCCCGTCACTGAGTTCACCAGGTACCTGCCCTGCTGCATGGTCTTAGCCGTGGTTTCGCACCCTGTACTGCGATACCCCTGAGTGCTGCGGGCTGGAAGAGCCATCCCATCCCCATGCGTTGTCTCTCCTTGCAGTGAAACCTTTTCTTTCGTCCTGACCAACGTGGACGGCAGCAGGAAGATCGGCTACTGCAGGCGGCTGCTGGTGAGCATCCCACCACCCGTACACCCATCGCTGGGTCGGTGGTGGCCGTGCCACCCTGTCCCTGTGGTGGGACATGATGCTTTCTGCCATGCCCAAAGTACAACTCTTGGGGACATGCCTTAGAAAGCCACTTGCCTTAGCAAGGGGGTGCCCACAGGGATTTCTTTGGAGCTTTCTTCTGCTGGGGCACCAGTTGGATGCTGGATGGAGGAAAGTGGTGTTTGCTGTAGCCCAGGGCTGGCCTGAAATGCAACCAGGAGATGCAACAGTTGGGAGGTGCCGTTCCCTGTACCAGTGGTCGCTGCCTCCCCACCGATCTCCCCAAGCCAGCTTCCCTGGCTCCTTTCCCGTGACCGCAGTGGTCAGGGCGGCCACAAATCTGACTCAGGATCAGGATGGGGATGCACATGTGCCCATCCAGGTGCCAAGGAGCTGGGTGCCCTCAGTCCCATCCCCCAAAATTGCTTCTGAGCAGTGGCTGCCTTTCTCAGCTCATGGATTTGGCCAGCTCGCGGGCTGCGAGGTGCGATGGAGGTCTTCCTTGCCTGCTGATTTACACACAGCCTGCTTAAATAGGGACATAAAGCCATGGGGCCATACACCACAGCTCAGTGACTTGCTGGATCCCACCACCCTGTCATTTCCTAGGGAACCCGCCTACTTCTGCATCCAGGGCTGAGCTTTGGCTGTTTGAACTGCATGTCTGGAGGGCTGAAAGTGCAGAGAGCAAACAAACCCAGGATAATCCAGTTGGAAAGGGAAAAACAGCCTGGGCACTCATCCCGCTGGTCCCTGTTTCAGTAGGAGGCAGAATTAGCCCTGAGGATGGTGGGGCAGAAAGTCTTGAAGGACGTGTATCTGGGGTGGAAGAAAGTTTGGGAATATGCCAGCGGGCTTTGCACCAAAATATTAACAGCTTTGGCATCTGAATTGCCTTCTCCGGGCACCCTCTGCTTTTACAGCATCAACTGCATCCTTGGCCTGAGCCCCAGCTCTGAAAATCCCCCAGTGGGTGATTGGGCATCTTGTGGGGGGCAAGAGGGGTCATGGGGGAATCTCTAGGGAGAGCATGGAGCTGGTGCAGTGGGGCTGGGAGATGCTCAAACCATCCCATCCTCTTCCAGCCATCCGGCCGTGGTGTCCGCCTCCCCGAGGTCTTCTGCATCATCAGCTGCTTGGGCTGCTTCGGACTCTTCTCCAAGGTAGGGACGTGGGGCTCCATCTGGCACGGTGGGGGCCCAGGCAATCACCCTGTTGCCTGCCGGGGTTTCACAGCTCACTTTTTTTCTTCCCCAGATCCTGGATGAGGTGGAGAAGAGGCGCCAGATCTCCATGGCGGTGATTTACCCCTTCATGCAGGGCCTTCGGGAATCACCCTTCCCAGCTCCAGGCAAAACCGTCACCATTAAAAGCTTCATACCCGAGTCGGGCACGGAGGTTGGTGGGGGTCTCGGGGGCTCAGTGACAGCCTCTGGACTGTTCCGACATGGGGAGCCTGAGCTATCTCCATGAACACCCTCCACACCTGCAGCACCCATGGGTGCTCACTGGAGCAGTGGGTGGTGGGTTGGGTTGCCAGGGGCCTCAGGCCCCGGGGAAATGGGTGCCTGGTCCAGGAGGAGAGCAGCAAGCAAGTGAGGATGAGGATGGAGCCCATCCACAGGTGGTGGCATCTTTGCAAAGCAGCGTCTTTGGAGCCCCGTCAGCCTCGAGCTGGAGCTGCCAGCACAAAACCTCCCTGGATGCCGCTTCTTAACACGTCGGTGCTTGCACAGCCTTTATGTCAGAGCAGGGCATCGTGCCGGGGGCCATGGAGCAGGACTGGCCACACCCCGCTTGTGAGCCGGCGTTCGCACCTCCGGGTGCGGCACGTGGGGCTGTCAGGGTACGCGGTGGTGCCGGGGCCGTTGTGGGGTATAGTGGGCTGCAGCTTCCCCTCCGCAGCGCCGTGCTCAGCTCTCAGCCTGGACGCCCACCCTGCTTTAGCACCACGAGCAGGCAGCCGGTACGGCGCAGGCGTGCGGCAAGCCCGGCCTTTACCTGTGGACAGGAGATCTGATCCGGGCACGGTGCCCACTGGGGCTCGTCTCGCCCACGCACGGCCCAGGCTCGCACAGGCAGAGCTTTTTCTTTTGCTTTTTCTTTCTCTTGTGGCAAAGCTGGGGTGGGAAAAGGGGGAGGATCTGCCCTGGCACCGGGCAAAATAACCTCAGCACTCGACATCCCAGGGATGTGTCCAGCCAGGGTGGGTCTGAGAGCAAGATCCCTCCTCTCTAGTGCAATTTAGCAGCTGGCTATCAAATTGCAAGAGATTTCTTCATCCAGGAAGGCTTGTGCAAGGGCTTTGCAGGTTGCTCAATGCTCTGGCCGCGGGCCAGGCTGCAGGGAGCACGGCTGGGGGTGACTGGGCGAAGACGTTCTTCGAAAGAGCTGCGCGTTGGGGCTCCGGGCAGGGGCTGCAGCATGTCGAGGAGATGAGTGAGAAAACAAGGAAAGGGGTGAAAAAGAAATCGTGGGTACTGCATGTGCCGGGAGCTGGGGATCGTGCAGGATTTGTGCTGGAAAGGGGCTGCTGAACCAAGCCAAGCTCTGTGCTGCTGGCTGGGAAGATGCTGCTTTGCTGGAAAAGTGGTCTGGCAGATTGGAGGAGGGGAATTTTCCCCCCTGTAAAGGTGGGGAGAGGGGCCAGGACTGTGTCGGGAGCTGCACGGTCCTGTTAACCCTTCAGCAGTCGCCCTCTCGGGGCTGCCCACAGCAGGGCAGAGGTATCGACCAGGTTTGGGAGGCTCTTGTCTGGGGCAAAGGCAGCAGAATAGACAGACCACCTGCAAAATATCCATTTAGATAATTCACTTTTGGGCCATCCTAGCTAGGATGAGGCGAGCGGGCTCTCCCAGAGAGGCTTTTGAGGAAGTTTTTGTGGTTTTTATAGCAAAAGTCATGCCCTCATTCCTCCTCCCTTTCCTGAGCAACGTTCTCTGCTGCTGCTCACAGATGAGCTGTCAGCCCCTGAGACGGGGGCACGTTCCCCCTTGTGACTTCTGGAGAAAAGAGGCGTTTTGGTTAAAAATCCAGTGCCCCAATAAATAAACCCCACAGCGCACTTCGCTGCTGGCTTCCCCTGCATCCTCAGTGCTGCACAGCCCAAATCTCCAGGCAGGCCAAGATAAAGATTGTCCCTTGCAGAGGGACGTGATGCAGATGCTGCAAACTCTGGGTCATTAATTGCTCCCAAATCACCTTTTCGGGGGGGGTCAGGGTGGCGCAGGGGGAGCGTTCCACCTCCTGAGTCGGGGTTTGGTGGCTCTCCCTCCGCAGCTCATCGAGCTCACGCGGCCCGTGGATGCCCACCTGGAGCACGTGGAGTTTCAGGCTCTGCTCCAGCGGCTCAGCCCCCACCTCATCCTGCACATCTTCGCCTCCGCCGTGTTGGAGCGACGGCTCATTTTCCTGGCGGAGGAGCTGAGGTGAGTCCTGGTCTGTTTATTTTAAAATAAAACCAAAAAAAAACCCCAAAACCAAAACCCAACCTTGAAGGAGCGCAGGATGCAGCTGAGCTCGGGGTGGGATGTTCCCTCTGAGCAGTGAAATCACCTTTCCTCATGCAATGCCAACACGATGGCTCCTTGTCCTGCAGCGTCCTGTCACAGTGCATCCACGCGGTGGCTGCTCTCCTCTACCCCTTCACCTGGGCTCACACCTACATCCCCGTGGTCCCCGAGTGCCTGCTCGACACCGTCTGCTGCCCCACACCCTTCATGGTCGGCATCCAGATGCGGCACCTGGAGCGGGTCCTGGACCAGCCGATGGAGGAGGTATTTCATCTGGGTGAAGGAAAGCAACTGGCTGGATCCTGTGACCCTGGGTTTGGGTCACTCTGGGGCCGAAGGCTCTTTTTCCATCCAGGGAGACTGGAGATTGGGGCTTCTTGCATGTCCCTTCCTGTCGGCATCTGGGGCAACACCTCCATGTCCCCCTGGGTGCTGCTGGCCACCCCAGCACCCGCAGCCCTGACCCTGGGGACTGAGGGACCTGCTGTCGGCCAGGCTGGCTGTCAGCATCATCCCAACCTTGCGGAAGTGGAGAAAAGCTGCATGGGGACAGCCACCGAGCCTGGGGCAAACACAGTCCCCGGGGAGATGACCTGGTCCCCCTGCCCAGGTCCCTCCAGCACAGAGGGACCCATCCTTCTCCTGCCACCCTCGTGGGCTGCAGACACAGCCGTCAGATGCCAAAAAGGGTGGGAGGAAGCCCAGAAGCCTCGGTAGTGCTAAACCTGGTTGCTCTCTGCTCTCTTTCAGGCTCTGATAGTTGACCTCTGTGAAGGCAAGATCCTCCGGGCGGTAGGTCCCCCCGTGCAGGGCTGGGGTGGGGTGGAACTCGCCTGGCCTGAGTAGCCCCGGGAAAGGCCCCTTTCTCCCCTTGATCCCAGCTACTTGGCAGCTTTCATGTTTTGTGGTCAGAGACGTCCTGGTGTCACCCATCCAGGGGAGAATGTCCCACAAAGGGATGTCTCCAGCCACCGCATCTGTCTTCTTGTGAGCTGGAGCAGCAGGGTCTGTCTGTTGGGCGTCCCGCTCCCAGCACCACCCTGCCATGATAATTAAATAATAAGCTCTGCAGAAAGCCCCGCTGATGGGCTGCACTAACCGCTTCCCGTGGCCATCTGAGCCGGGTTCCCACCGGAGCCGGCTGCTTCACAGCCCCGTTGCCTTCCAGGTCGGCGATGAGGAGGAGATCTTGCCCATCAAGCTGCAGAACGAGATGCTGACGTCTCTGAACAGGCACAACAACAACAACAATGTACACAGTAAGGATGTCTCTTTATATACGGTAAAACGGATGCAAGCTGCCTTCCGCAGATGGCCAGAGTCCTCAGCAAAATGGTTTTCCTAAAGAGACCTGGCCTGGGATGTTTCTGCCCCAATTTGCAATAAAATGCATGCACAAGAGAGAAATCCCTTGGCCTTTCCCCTGCCCTGCGAAAAACGAAAGCAGGGAATAATTAATTCTGCTGAAAAAACTAGGTTTTGCCAGTATTTGGCCTGCAAAGATAGGAAAAGAAACGCAGGCAGTGCTCCCTCAGCAAAATGAATTTGATCTTCGTTTACTGGCAGAGGGAGGTTTTAAGCAAATAATTTCTCAGGATGCAAACAGTGGCTGCGAACCGGCCAGGTTAAAATAGGTCCGTCCTTTCTATGCTCAGAGGTCCCATCCCCACCTCTTGTGCTCTGTGTCCCCTTCCAGCATCCGAGCAGGTGAACGCGCTCGTCTCCGAAGCCTTCGTGCAGTTCTTTGTCCGAATGGTTGGCCACTACTCCTCACACATCAAATGGAGTAAAAATGGCTCGGGGATCTTCCAGGAGCGAGCCTTCTGCAAAGCCATTGCCTCCAAGACCAACCGCAAGTTTGTGAAGAAGTTTGCGAAGACGAACATGTTTTCCCTATTTATTGAGGAAGCAGAAAAGAGCAGGATCCCACAGGAAGGTAAACGACCCTATTTCTCCTTCCCTCTCCGATCGGGTGAGCCCTGCAACGTCCTGGGCTGTTTGGTTAAGGGAAAGAGATGCCCCGTGGCCGGAGAGGGATGCAGCTTGAGGCTGAGGATGCTCAGGGCAGCGAGTAGCACCCGTTTGCTCTCAACAGCTGCTTCAAACTGGAAAAGGGGAGATTTAGGTTAAATCTTGGGAAGAAATTTTTCACTCTGAGGGTGGTGAGACCCTGGCCCAGGTTGCCCAGAGAAGCTGTGGCTGCCCCATCCCTGGAGGTGTTCAAGGCCAGGTTGGACGGGGCTTGGAGCACCCTGGTCTAGTGGGAGGTGTCCCCGCCCATGGCAGGGGGGTGGGACTGGATGAGCTTTAAGGTCCCTTCCAACCTAAACCATTCTGTGATTCGACGTTTTCTCTGTCCCTAACAAACAAAAAAAAATCCCTGGGCTCATTTTAGATCTTGTTGCTTGACTGGGGACGGGGCAGGCGTACTGAGAGCTCAGTGTTTAGGCAGACGTGCCAGCAGCAGCACAAATATTTGGCTTGGACGCAGGCAGCAGCTGGGAGCTGGCTCCTGGCTGCGCTGCCTGCGAGCCCTGACTCATCTCTGCCACCGGCTCCGGCACGGGCCCATGGCAGCTGGGTTGGTCCTTTCCCCTTCCAGGGGATTTACAGAGCACTGGGCAGAGCTGAGCCTCCTCCCAGCCCAAGACGAGGACAAACAGGGGCGACAGAGGTTGAGGAAGCCACCCAAAACATCTACCGCTGGCCAGAGACATCCTGGCCCGGGACTTGCCACCCCCGAGGTCTTGCTGCATTCAGAGAGAGTGCAAGAGGGTGCAGTCCTTGTGCTCTCTCAGCGACTGCATGTCAGAGCGAAGCAAGCATCCTCCGGGATGGTGCAGCCAGCAGCGGATGGTGCCCCTGGTGGGTCCCCCTCCAGCCCGTCTGCAGCCTGCCCAGGGCACGCAGTGCCCGGCACCACCTCCGTTGCTGCTTCCTCTGCTCTTTTAGGTCAGACTTTACAGGGCAGCCGTGGACCTGGCTCTGCCTGGTGTTGGGAGAGAGGGATGGCACAATCCCAGCTTTTTTCTCATTATATTCCCAGTCTGCGTCACCTTTTTGGCTATTCTCAGGGTCTCCCGCTTTCTTTCTTCCTTGCTGGTTGGAGAGGAAACACAAAAAACAAACAGGAGTGAATGCGTGGGTTAAAAACTTAGGCTAAACCAGCATCATAAAGCCCATTTTGGGTGGGTGAGGAGGGAGGGGTGGAATTGCAACAACCCCAGTTTCACCTGGGTGCAGTTGTCCGTAACGCAGCGCGGCTTGGCAGCCCTGTATCCTCCCCGGCCCCAACGCTTGCGTTTCACTGATGACCTTTTCTCACCCACAGCCTATTTCCAGCAGAAAATAACAGAGTACCACGAACAGAAGAAGCACCGGAGGGACTCCTGAAGTCCAGCCTTGGGAACAGGGGGACGAGCAGGTCCCCCCGCCAGCGGCACCACGCTGCGCAGACTCGACGCGTGTCCCTGTCCGTGGGCAGAGCGTGCTGGACTCTGCTGGATCTGTCTGCCGGTTCCTACCCATCTGCGACTCATGAGATGCGTGGGCAGCACCAGTTTCTACCCTTTTCTTTTTTTCCTCAGGGCGTCATTGCACTGGAAAACTCTTTTGCACAGAGCTAGCGAGCAGGCTGTGATTGCTTTTCCGATCTTGCTAGCAAGAGGGACAAACTGGGGCTCACGGCGCCCGGCCCTGCGCAGAGTCTTTGGCCCCGTCAGGACCTCATGCAGGGAGGGAGGGAAGTCAGGGAGCTGGCCGCAGGACAACAAAGGTTGTAGAATAATAATAATAAAAAAAGGATGAGTAGGAAATAGTGTTATTTCTAATTAGAACAAACCTAGGTTTTGCAAATAAGTAACATCCGATCAAGTAAGTTTCTATTATTAACAACAGTTTCTCTTTATTTTCCAGCAAGATATGCTCGTTGTTAAATACCGGCAGGAACAGTTGTGGTGGATTTTAGCGGTTTCCTCTATAGCAGCTGTCTGCTTCGCTGGTACCACTTAGAGCCCAGTTTAGCTCTTTGAAGAAACAAAAAATATTCTTTTCCAACGGGTTATTTATTTGTGCTGCAAGCAAACTGTGAAGGCCACAGGGCTGCGTTTTGTAGTAGAGGGAAACGGCCGATCAACAGCTTTGGGTAGGGAGGAAGTATTTGTTAAATCCTGTAGTAAAACATGTCGACATCCTCCTCGAGTCTGGTGTGGATGCCAACTTCTTTTCAAACCTTGCAGTTCGTTGAAGCGCCATCTGCGACGCCTGCAGCAGATTTAAAGGGAAATTACGGTTCTCCCCCTTTCCTAATGTGCTCATCCAGGGAATAAATACGGCAGCAGGGCAAGCTGGTGCTGGCTGCAGAGCTGCCTGGTTCCTCCCCAGCCAAACCAGGGCCAGACACTTCTCCCAGCAAGGGCAGGGGTCGAAGGCAAAGCTTCATCCTCCTCTCTGGGATGTTAGAGCCAAGCTGCCGTATCCCCCAGTACCCACTAGACGTGCGCACGCATGCAGATGTTATCAAAAATACAGTTTTACACAACTTCTGCAGGGGCATTGAATGCCACGGTGAGAGATTTTACCTGAGCACTACAAAATAAGCCGGCTGACGGCCAGACAGCTTTCGCTTTCAGCGCTGTTGAACATCTAACAAAAATAAAACCGATGTAAAGGGCGTTTATTTTAGAAGTAACTGTGCAGTCATGCACAAATACAAGCGACAGAAGCACAGACTCACAGCAATGAAACTCTCTAGCCCTGCTGAAAGGAAATTGTTGGGTTTTGTTCAGCCCCCACGTGTGTTTGGAGGGTGGGAACAAGAAAAAAAGGGGATTTTTGGCACTGTGGATATCTCGTCTGGCTCCACAAGTTCCCCCACATGGGCAGAGAGAGTGTTACAGGTTACCTACAGGAAATTAAAGGGTAGTGGTCTTTTTTCTGTGTTCTTTTCATTTAAAAAAGTTCACCCGCCAGCAGAAAATTGTGTGTGTGTGTGGAAAATCAAGGGCACCTATCAAGAATTGTCCCTTTTGAAAAGACCATTTGCCTCCTCCGTCTGCTTGTTGGTAACCATTTTAAGAAGATGCTGACTTTTTGGTTGTGAAGCATAAAGAAATTGAGAAAAAATGAAAAAAAATAGGAAGCGGTCCTTGCTTTGGCCGTAACTTTTTAGGAAAGAACTAAAAATCACATACAGGACTGGATTGTGTGGTTGCCAAACTCCTGCCAGAGAAAAACAGAAGGATATTCCTTAGCTGCTGAAAAGAAAACAGAGGTATACAAAACCTGATCCTTACATTTAAAAAAAAAAAAAAGTTGTTCAAACGTAGCCATCGCTACCAATGTCAGCAAGGGTTAACTACCGCGAGTTCCAAGGGTTGGTGCTACCTTGTGTGGCTGCTGAACAAAGAATAGGTTGGAACAGGGTCTTAAGTTACTTAAAGCACTTTTCCTTTTAGTATTGTTATGGAAAGAGACCTAGATCCATTCCCAGTGACCTGCCCAGAAAAGCCTCCTTTGGGAAGCACACAGCTCTCCGCTCAGCTTCTCAGTTGGCTACAGGATGACAAAAGGGGACAGCAGGAACGGGTACAGAGGAACAGGGGCAACCAGGCACTTTCCTGGCACTAATTTCTCTCCCCACCATCCAGCAGCAGCTTCAGAGCTGCAGGTGGTGGCTGAAGGTCTCTTGTGAGACCCCCCCCTGCAGCGCTGCGTCCAGCCCTGGAGCCCCCAACGTAGAGGACATGGACCTGTTGGAGCGGGGCCAGAGGAGGCCACGGAGATGGTCCGAGGGCTGGAGCCCCTCTGCTGGGAGGACAGGCTGAGAGAGTTGGGGTTGTTCAGCCTGGAGAAGAGAAGGCTCCGGGGAGATCTTAGAGCCTCTTCCAGCATCTGAAAGGGGCTCCAGGAAAGCTGGGGAGGGACTTTTTACAAGGGCATGTAGTGATAGGACGAGGGGTGATGGCTTCAATCTGGAAGAAGGGAGATTTAGATTAGATATTAGGAAGAAATTCTCTACTCTGAGGGTGGTGAGACACTGGCCCAGGTTGCCCAGAGAAGCTGTGGCTGCCCCATCCCTGGAGGTGTTCGAGGCCAGGTTGGACGGGGCTTGGAGCACCCTGGTCTAGTGGGAGGTGTCCCTGCCCATGGCAGGGGGTTGGAACTAGATGGTCTTTCAGGTCCCTTCCAACCTAAACCATTCTGTGATTCTATGAAGATGCTGGAAAGGAAGAAAACAATCTGCTCCAGGACCCTCAAATCTCCCCCCACCCCCCTCTCTCATCTTTCCCCTTTCAGTATGCTGTTATCCTTCCTGACAGCTCTGTTCTTCTTTCCTAAACCTGCGTGACTGTTGTCGTTCCTGATCAGCGAGTTTTAAGGGTTTCTTGAGTTGGGTTGGCCTGATCATAGGAAAGCAGCTTGATATTATCAGGCTTGCTTACTCACCTGACTGGTGCAATCTGGCAAGAGCTTTAATTCCCGGAGACTGGACAGACTGCATATTGCAAGAAGTATGTGCATCCCTATGATCAATCAATATCGGTGAAGAAAGACGAATAAAATACCCTCTTTATTTCTTTGAACTCAGCCTGCCTCTCTAAAACCACCTGCTTGTAGGTGGGGGCACCGTGTTTGCTGCTAGAGCCGCTGGGGGAAACTCAGCTGCTGTTTGCCAGGAGCACGGACGCATCCAGCTGGGCTCAGGTCACATTGCTGCGTATCAGCAAAACTCACAGCATATTTTTAAATCCTTCTTCCTGCTCAAGATCTGTCTAACACTTGATCTACGTCTACAACAGTAAATAAAACAGTGCCAAGAAATGTTTTCCCTGAACTGGAAAGTGCTCATTTATTCTGCTAAATTGTTAACATAGTTCCCAGCACAGTATTAGCCAACACGCACTCGCACAAACAACTCCCAGGCACAGTTTGGGAGTCAGCTCAGGAATCGTTCCTGATTTGCGGTTCAGTTCCTGCTATGCAGCTGCCCTGCTTGGAAGATAAATTTCATGTTATGGCATGTGTCACCTTCTGCCAGCTAGCCTCGGTGCCAGCAAACAGTCCTGGGCGTATTTAACCTACCAGAGTCAACGCAGCCATTATTGCTAAGTGCTTTCAGATTGCTCCAGTACAGTAACAGACACAGCTCCTACCTCCGATCACTTCCCACCTGGCTCTAACCTCTGAAAATTGCTGCAGGTCTTCTCCTCCTGCTCTCTGGAATTTATTAAACTTCTCTGCAACTCCATTCCAAACTCAAAGATGGGGCAGAGCAGCACTGGGTGTACCTGGCGCATGCAGGGTAGGACAAAAATACTGGTCTGAAACAAAACCAACACTCGGATGAAAGAGAAACGGGCCCTGAGGTACCTTGACCTGTCTTTTTCCTGTGTTAATCTCCTTGCCAAAGCAAGGGAACTCCTTTACCAGTTCTTAGAAGCAGCAACACTCCAACGCCAAGTGGAAGTTTTCAGCCTGCCTTTAGGGTTCTACAGGAAAACTTGCTTAACAGAGCGGGTTGTATTTGTTTTGAAGGGAGTACACTCAGACACAGGCGCTCCAGGAAGCTCAACGGGCTGCTGTTGTAAAAGCTCTTCCTTCTAAGTGTCCTCTGAATGCAACAGAAAGCGAAAAAGCGTGTCACAAGATCAAGCTGAGCCCGTAAAAATTCTGTTCCACTTCTCAAGTGCTTGAGCAACCTTAGCTCTACAAGCATACGTAAGTAACCTATGACCACAAAAATACAGTACGGTAATGCACAAGTGCCAGCGGTAAAGTTCGTTTTTTCCATTATTTATTACAGGCATTTATACAATACCTATATCCACAGCAACATTTTCTATGGCTTGGATTACCAGGACTAACTATTCCCTGGTAAGACTGAAACTTTACCAAGATAGAAATGGGATTTTTTTTTCTGGCTGGCTGAACACAGAGGGCGTTCAAACTTCCCGGTAGTAAAAAGCTCAGGAAAAGGTGCCCTATTGCATTTCCCAAACAGGCTTTACCTTAGACATGTTTTAGTAAATGGAAGTTTGGTCCTAGACAACCCTTTACAGACTTCAGTTCTTCACCAGTCTCAAGTGACACATTATTTGGAGCAGCTTAATCTTAAAACCCCGAAGACTGAGGGCGTGATTCTCCTTGTTTGCATCTCTAGAAAATCACTTGCGCTCCAGGCAGGGATTTCCCAAGCAGCTGAGTTTTGCACCCACTTCATGCTGATGAAGAGAAACACGTGGTTTGTGAAAGGGGAGACAGGCCCTCAGCGCTTTGAAATCCTTGTAGACTTTGTCTTGCTCACCACTGGAAGGGCAGCAGCAGAGGCTGGACTATCTAGATCAAACCTTCACCCAGCTGAATACAGTTACAACGACATAAACTAGCGATCTAAATTCCAGTTGTATCTAAAACTGTGACACTAAAGAGCCAGCTGCCACCTTACACACTGGACATGCTCCCAGTACCAAGGCACTTGGACCATAACATTTCCTGGACACCAAGAGCTGTGCTCCAGGTACGTGGTCAGGATGCAGGAGCCAAACTCGCTCTCAGGCTTCAGCCTGGCCGGGGCACTTTGGGAACCCCCAATACAAACCCACAGGGCCAGGGCCCTCAGCTGTGCTTGCCACAAAATAGCTGCTCACAAGCATGCAAATGCCTGGGAGTTCAAGGACGAAGCCTACATAAATCTCCTCTTCGTCCTGAAGATGTTCCTCCTTTCCCCAATCCTGACACATGACCTCCAGTTCACTCGTTGAAAGAGTATCATCCCGCCTGAAGGAACCAAAATTCTTCCATCCAGAGAAAACACAAGACAGAGCACGTCCACATGCTAAATGCTCAGCTGGAGAAGTCAACATCTCGGTTCCACTTCCTGCAACATCTCCAACAGGGGCCAGCCCCAGTTCTTTCCTCGCAGAGACAAACCCTTCAACAGCTAAACTGGAGCCATCCTGCTCCTTGCGTTCTCTCTAGCCTAAGCAGTCCCGTGTCTCTGCAAGGACGTGACTTCGGAAGACCGACCTCTCTGTCCCCGACAGCCTGACACTGGGTACTGCCCCAGGGAGGTAGAAGGGGTTTAAAAGCTCTCCAGTCACTGCAGGAACTGAATTTTCTCTCCACTTCCTGAGCACGTTTTCTAATCGCTAGGGTATCACAGGAAACACATCTCGCCACTTCCCGTGGGCAAGTGGGGTTTTGATTTATTGTTGTTGGGTTTTGTTTTTTTGTTTTTTGTTTGTTTGGGTTTTTTAATTATTATTTATTTGATTGTTTTTAGAAGTGAGCTGTGCTTAACTCCTTCAGAGAGACACATGCAGCTGTCTTCGGGTACTGCTACGGCTCAGTATAGAGGCATTTTCCTACCATCATGTGTGAGATGGTTCATGGTCAGAGGGTCAGGATTTCAGCCACCGGGTTCCTACCATTCCCCAACCAACTCTCTCCCAAGCAGCTCCCCGATAGCCACGGCAGATCCTGTTCTGGAGACATTCCCTTTGCTCTGCACAGCAAGCCTAGGCACTTCATTCAGGGCCTGAAGTCCCCCATCAACGCCAGGGCCCATGGCACACATTGCAGCATGTCACCACCGTGCCATTAAACCCTCCATTAAATCTAACTTGGCCCCCTCGGTGCAGTTCACCACATTTAAAATGGCATTAAAACACCAGCAACAAAACCATCCCCCAAACTTACTGCACTATGTAGTAGAGACAGCTCTCGGAGATCCTGGAACGACACCACTGCACACATAAAAGCATCAGAAAACTGCTTTCTAAACAGCAGGCAGGATTGTACTTCATAACTCTAAGTAGGACAGAGCAACACACACATCTGAAGACAACTGTTGCTCTCAGAATTCTTCTTTATTAAGAGCAGAAAGGAAATTTTGCTTAAGTTTCATACATAAAAAAGTAAACAGTAAAATTTTCTTTTTATAGTCTTTCCACTGAAGAAAACTGAGAAATAAGTTGTCTTTTTAGATAGTGTTTATTTAAAAAAATAAAATTAATTGACAAAGATACCACACTATTTTGCATGCCAGTCACCCCTTCCACTTGCAGAACCCTGTTCAACACGTTAGTCTTTAGCAAGAAACCGCTTTATCAGCAACGCATAAGCAAAAGAACCACATCAGTCTGGACTCAAACCTTGACAGCTGCTTCAGCTACACAAGCTAGTGCGATATCTCTGTTTTTACCAGCTCAGGTCTTTAGTAAATAAATTTCAAGTGGACACTAAACAAGTATTTCACTAAGAGATGATGAGATATTAAAATTAAAAGCAAGTCGTATTGCAGCTGTAATTATACTACATTAGAAACTTCAGTTGTTGGGGATCCATTCACCATATATAGATTATTTTGTAATCAAGGTAATTACAAAGACAGAGCATTACTCCCTGCATGCTTTCCTGGGCTTTGAACCAACAGAGTTGACTACATGTAGAGTTGACTAGGGTGTACTTGGAATTCACTCTCTCAGGCAGGAGACTAGTTAAGGAGTGTTACTGATAACAAAGAATAAAAGTTATACAACATTGATTATTATAAATTACTTTGTTCTTATCTGCTTTTTGCCTTAGTCTCCTACATATCTTCACATCCGCTCATGTAGAAAACCAACTCTCTCCTATTTCTCCTTACGGTGACTCCCCATTTACTAATGGTGATTAGAATGCGTGGAGGAGGACTTGATTCGGAACACGTGGATGTGCAGATGGGCAGCAATCTGATTGCACACACTGACACAGTATCGAAGCAAATCAAAGAGAGAAAAGATCTGCCAAGGGAAAAAAAAAAAAATTACACACATTTAGATCTGTTTTCATAGAGTATAAAAAAAGACTGCAACACCACCTGTATCCTTCAGATAAGCGCACTGGGGTCTTCTTTTCAAGAATTAAAGCTCAAACTCTGTAGAAATAATCACTCGGTGAAGAAAGGCAGTCTCTAGACATGCGGGACTTTCTTCCAGCTTTGTAAGAATACAGACTCTTAATTCTAGAGTCAGAGAGGGGGAAACAGTTACAGTAGCTCGACAGATACCGTGAAATGCCCCATTAACTCTGAATGGCAATAACCACGCATAAAATATCAATTTTAATAAAAGGTTAACACTGCATTTTGGTAGATAACACTTGAGTGCTTGATGAGCACACATGAGCTTAACTTCAGATATTTTTTTTCCTAATGGGTGCTGCTAGTAATGACAGATATACGTGCTCTCAGGAGCTCAAGGCACAGCCATACTACACTTGCGCTGCGCATAATATATTCCCCTGCTAACAAGACTTCAACACAAATCTCCAAAATATTCCACTCTAAGCTTTGAGTAGTTGCTATATTGCTTTAAAACTGTTTAAACTACGCACAAAGCAAACCACGTTTACCTCTGTTTGCTTAAACTCTATTTAAAATTGAGTCAGTAAAGCAGGTTCCCAGTCCCATCACCCTCTAGGTGAGTCAGTTAGGCTCAAACGGTATTTGTGGAAGAGCACGCAAATGCTTGCAACGATTACCGACACGCAAAGTGAGCCCATACTTACCAGGGCAATCCAGAGTACAATGTACTCATCAATAAAGCTGTTAAAATACTGGTCCAGAAACAACAGTGCTGGGCCTATGAACGCTGTGTCGTGCAGGTGCATTTCGCTTTTGGTCATGTGTGCAACCTACGTTAAAAAAAAAAGTTTAAGAAATAAACATCCGCCTGCCAGGGTAGGGTGATTTCAGAATACACAAAGCCAAAAAAGTTATAGTTCAAGCCACATTACTGTAAGATACATCAAGTATCTAAGTAAAGTGGCAGCAGCAATACTGCTGCAGCTGAGAAAGTCCATAGCTATACGAGATGCAAGGCTTGCAGAGAAGTATCTTTTATTAGAACAAAGAATGTAGCTACAGGGGAAAAAACCTAACAAGTTTTCCAGCCCACAAACTTTTTCCTCCTGTCAGAAACAAAACAGTAAAATGGAAGTAGACTGGTAAATTTTAAGGTTTAGTTGAGCCTGGAAACCAAAATTCACAGCTGCTCCATCTTCAAAAATCAGAGACACTTGGTGTTCCTCTCACTCCGTCCATTGGTTCCCATCCCATAAGGATCACCACCTCTGATTACAATTTGATAATCAAGTCTTTTCATGTCCAAGAGAGACCTTCCCACAAGAAGGAACAAGAGGTAACGGGCACAAACTTGAACCTAGGAAGTTCCATCTGAACACGAGGAGGAACTTCTTTCCTTTGAGGGTGGCAGAGCACTGGCACAGGCTGCCCAGAGAGGTGGTGGAGTCTCCTTCTCTGGAGACATTCCAAACCCGCCTGGACGGTATCCTGTGCAACCTGCTCTAGGTGACCCTGCTCTGGCAGGGGGGTTGGACTGGATGATCTCCAGAGGTCCCTGCCAACCCCGGGGATTCTGTGATTCCCACCCTCCCCCACGTGCACAGAGGCTGTCCTACACCACCTCCTCACTTTTACTGTGTAGTAAACTGGTTTTGGTAAGAAATAAACTTTTCTTCATTGCGAGTTATGTCCAACACTGATGCAGTTCATGTGGCAACACAACATATGCCTGCAGAACTGCGACGGTGTGGGGCAGCAGTTGTTTAATCCCTCATTCACTCTGTTCAACAGGGGCTCCTCTCCCGATAGCGTTGCCATCTGCTCCCTGGTACAAACCTGTTAATAATTTTAAGCGCTATTTTTCTCCAATTCTTTAAGTTAAACCCTGAGCAACTGTTCCAAACCTCAGCAGCTCTATCACCTTCTCTCCTCTTCCCAAACCTTCCTTCCCTCTGCAGCTGGGGGAGGTTTCAGCCACCTCTGTTCCAGCCCAGCTGATCACACGTGTGCGCAAATACAGTGCAAAAGTGTGAATAAACAACTGGGAAGGGGGAAGAAACAGAACTCGGGCAACTGTAAGCTGTACTGGCACTGGCTGTGTAACCACGGCATTAGCTTGAGGTTTACCACTCCTCTTTCAAACAGAGGAAAGCCTCCCCTGCACCTGCAAGTTACCGAAAGTAAATAAAGCACGAGTATCACTTCAGTACACAAGCAGATGCAAGATAGTCAATGAAATAACCAGAGAACTTTAAAATCCACAAAAAGTTTTACTGCAACAACAAGAAGCTCAAAGGTTCTGGCACACTTACCACTAGTTTATTTGTTATCTTAGCAGATACAAAACCAAAAGTCAGTATATATAAGCAGGGATGCCTTTCAAAGAGCTGCACGGCAGATTTCTTGTAGATCATTGCAGCTAACGCGATCACTGACCCAATATGAAGAAAAGGTGAAAGGACACTCGTTCCCTACAGCAAGACAAAGTTAAAGCGTTAAGGTAACAAAATGCGCATGTTGCAAAGAAACCTCAGTAAGCCGAACACGTGGTATGCAACAGGTGGTTTCTAACTAAAATCACATGAAAAACATGTCTTTCGGAACACTGGTACTAACAGGAACAAAATGTGGTGAAACTTGAGCGAGCATCAGCCGAGAATGTGGTTGAACCTTTCTTGTGCTGGGGGAGGAAAATAAGGTTTTAGGCAGCAAGAAGTACGCAGTTCTGATGTTTGTCACACAGGCAGTGACTGACGCTGTTAGCAAGTGACAGGAGACAATACTTCTATCGCTTTTTCTGTGCCAGTTAGAAAGCAACTAAAACAACCTTCTAGGTAGCAAATAATTATTAGGCCAGTAGAGAATTGCTTTTTGGAAAGCTCCCAGGGCTCCAGAATCAATCACCACCCTCGCTGAAACAGAAGGTACTTGTGCAGATACCCCCACCTGTACCTGTTCACTGGTAACACAAATAGTACAGATCTCTTAGAAGGATCAAAACTATAACCAGTCTTCTCGGCAAACGTCCTTCTGAGCAGATTTTTGCACTGGACTTTTCTATGAACTCTTTGGGGCGCTGTGTATTTGTATAACCTGATAACCTATTTTATACGATTAATTCAAAAGCAAATATCAAAGTACCATGAGCACTTTTAATCACTCAAAAATTTTAAAACTCTTGACTCCTAAAGCTACTGTTCTTACACACACAGTATTAACTTGTTTTTCCCAAGCCAGCAGGGAACTGAAAGGAAAATATTTCACATGTAGGAGGTATTATGTGAAATAAAAACTAAAGGCACAGCTGAAAAGCCAGAGAGCACTGAAGAGTAACCAGCGGAACAAAGTACTTACTGCTATAGTGGATCCATTTTTGCCAACTCCACCTGTGAAGATTACACCAAAGTAGTTTGTACAGGAGAATATCGTTCCTGCGACAGTACAGAGGGCCGGGAATATTTTCACCTGAATATTCAGTATTGGAATCTTAATAGAAGAGAGACAAGAAGTTAAAATATGCACAGGCAAACTAAAATTGGGCTTAATCCTTCTGGTGCACTCAAACACTCCACTTTCGAACACCACGTTTGCTTTTCTTTTTCTGCTATAGAGATTTAAATTTCTACAAGGCACAGAGAAGTATGTATTTTTCCAATAATCCTTCCATCAAGCTTCCCATGAAATCAGATTCATCTTCAGTTACCTGAAACGAGCCACCAAAAGCAGAGAAGTGGGCAGAAACCAAGAACTTGCTGTGGTTGTAAAACTCACATCTGCAGCCCAGGATCAAACTGGGCAAGGCAAGAGCCACTGGAGATGATTAAACAAAGCCCCTTAAGAAACTGGATACTACCTTATGGGCAAGGCAAGCAAACAAAGATCAGACAAGACATCTCAGAGTCAGTGAGCCTAAGGAGAGCAAGCGATGAGGTTGCTAAAGAAGTGAAAAATGAGCACAGGCAGCTTTGACAGCAAGGCAGTCGTTTCTTCACTTTGTAACAGTAGTGTTTGAAGCAGGACAGGAGAAACCAGAAGTGAAGAAGAAAGAGTTCAAAATAAGCCACAGGAAATATGTTATAGAAGCAAGTGTTTAGAGAGGACTACCCAAAACTTTACCTATACAACTACTAGAAATCTTCCTGGGCTCTTAATGCAGGAACTGAAGTCGCAGCACTCAACCGAATAAACACACTTAGCTCCCCAACAGCTACGAGTCCAGCTACACAGAGAAACCCAAATGAGGTCAAGTTGTTTCTATTTTTCTTCAATTACACTCTCAGCGTAGCTTTCAGCAGGTAAAAATCATTAGTTTTCTATCATGTTCAATAACTTAATCTCTTGATCTTTTCGGGGCACAATTAAGAGGCAGAGCCAGCTTTAACTCTTCATGCCTTGCTCTCAGGCAGCCTACAGATGAGCACCCAGATCACCTCTCCAAATCACTGCCCTGCAGGCTTCTGGCTGGCATAGTTTCATGACACTCCAACATATTTCTCCCTTGCTCAAGCTGCACTGTAAAGTCAAAAAACCTTCTCTGAAAGACAGTAAAGAAAGAAAAATGGCAAGTAAGCAAAAGGCATACATTTGCACAGACTGGAGTGCTAACTGTAATCATTCATTAATGTCACTAGGAGTTGTGTCCTATATACAGGACTTACGTCCTTATACAGGAGTTCTGAAGGTCTCTCCTCAGACTAACAAAGGAAGGTGCCTGTGCTGCCCCCTGCTTCAGAAACGATACTTTAGTATTTAAAGAACAGCGTGAATCTGCTCTTCTACAGGAAGAAGAAAACAACAGCAAGCGTCATCCAGGAGTCAAAAAGACATTAAGCTCGACATTTCCCAAAGACAAGGGGAGTTTGCTGGACAAACACACCCCATGAACTCACAACTACTACTAACACATCTGAGAATGATGGAAAGGCAGAAGGATGAGACCACGCATCCAGTTTGGCTAGTTGTGCTTTAACAACACTCTCCTTTTTGCTTCCCCTGAGAGCTGCATCAGTGGTAGGTATTAGGCTGCACTTACCTCGCAGAAATAATTAATGGGAAACAAAGCTACGTACAGAAATTTGGCAGAGGAAAGTCAAAGGAGAGGCATAAAAAGGCAGTGCCTGCTAAATTGCTTTGCATCCAAAATGGAAGCAGCAAGGCCAGAAATTGGAAGCAGCAAAGGCAAGCAAATAGCACAGAGGAAAAAAAAAAAAGCTGAGCAGAGGCAGAGAGGGAGTTGTACTCGGAAATCTTCCTACAAAATGGCACTGCGGCTCCTGACTTTTTAAATAAGAGGACACTACAAGGCAAGCCACAGGACTTCCTCCTCTGGTATTCCATATATCACTACAGTCCATGCAATTATCCTGACCTTGCTGGTAATTGCCAGGGTTTCACTAGAAGTCAGATGCATGCAGAACTTCACAAGACTGTATCAGTAATGCAGAGAAGTATCACAAGCCAAATCTTTTGCAGGTAAATTATATTCTCCATTAAACCCTTTGAAGTTGATGACAAGAGAAAGGCTACGCTGCACAGAAAGCGTCTGAATACAGGTACATCCTGGCAAAGGGAGCATGCCAAATTTTGTCGGGGAAAAAACCATGCATGTTAATAAAACCAAGTGGCAGCAGGCAAAGAATGGATTAACGAGTGCTTGCCAGAGCCTGGATTAAAGCAAGCCCAGAGTCATTTACCAGAAAATTAGTCAGGCCTCCAGACTAGATGCCATCAGAGTTTTGTGCAGCATGAACCGGGATTTTTTAAAAAAACAAATATATAATTAGGTAGCAGTCAGGAAAAGTGCACCGTTAAGGGCTCAGGGAAGCAGCAGTGAAGACGGTATGAGAGACTACACATCTGTAAGGGGACAGAGGCTCTCCCCCAAAAAACTCCTCCTGGCTAGCTCCTAGGCACAAATACCACAACCAGCTGGGCAAGTCACAGTTTGCTGGGAGTCCTTCTCACAAGGCTGGATCCCAGCTCTACGTACACTTCACTCACATCTGCAAGAGAAATAACAACTCATAGCGGGCCAAAACCAAGCTTGCTTTATATTCATGAAGTGTTTATGCTTTTAAAGATTATGTTGTGGAATGAAACTCAAGCAATTGCAGCACTTTCCTTACTGCAAACTGAAAAAAACCCTCTATGTAAGTGATGCATCAAACAAGTTGTACCTAAGCTTGCTCACTTTACTCACATTTTCCAAATGAGGATTGCAGCTGCAGTCGTACTCACCATCCACCAGACATTACCGAGCTCCAGGAGCCTTGCAGAACAGCATTTTAACACGCTTTAAAGAGAATCTACGCTGACAGAAAGAAGGAAGCCAGTACAGGTACGCACCGTTTCACAGAAAAAAAAGAAAGCTAATGAAAGCAACAATTGACAAAATACACAATTCCGCATTTAGCCTATTCAGATTGTTTTGCTTTTCGCATGTTAGCATAAGAAAGTGGAATGTTTGAGTATACAACCACATTTTATTCCATTATTTCCCCCCCTTCCCACCCCAAATAGAAACAAACCAAAAATACCAAACCACCAATTTTGCTGTCACATAAAACACTGAAGGACTGGGGGATAGTAAGGAGGGGTTTTGCGATGTATTTTGCTCTGCAAGTAGTAAATAACATTTATCTCTAAGCAAATACAAAATCTCACAAGTTGAATAAAAAGGAAAATTCCAAACTGTCATGGGAAACCTGATCAAGTTTGTTCTCTAGAGAAATTCCTCCATTAGTCCAACACCAGACTTCAAAATTGTTTAATCTTTTGGGAGCTGACTTAGCCAAATGCTGCTGCAACACAGAACTTCTAACAGATTTCAAGATTTTGCTGAAAAGGGCTATTTAATAGGCTATTTCAAAGGGTTATTTAAGTTATTTAATACCACAAGAGAACAATTTCTAAGTTCACATAAACATGACCTTGCACTGAATTGTGCCAGAGGCAGCTGTGGCAGTATTTTTCCCCCCTTTTTCAAAAAAGAGAAAAAGGAAACTGAGAACATGAATTGGGAAATCCCTATTCGTAATGCAGAATAATAGCTGCGCGGGGATGCTGGCCACGCTTATCTTGCTGGAAAAGTTTGGCACCAATAAGCTGACTTGTAGCCTAATTTTTTTAGAATTAGTTCTAACCACACTCATCCTCTTTAGATGGTATTTACTTTGCAGTTTAGATCATTAACGGGGTGGGGTTGGATTTTTTTTAAGCCTGAAAAGCACATGTAGCAAAATTGGGGTAGCCAAGGTTAGCTCCTTTTTCTAGATATTCTCTACAATGTTAGAGAGTTCATTTCTCTAGTTGTACGAAGCAGATTAGAAATTCATCGAGTTGGGGTGACGTGTTTCAGTAATTTTTGACCATCTCTTGGTTTTATTGCAAATCAAGATTTCTTTATCCACCTTAAGAACTGCATTTATCAAGTACATAAACGAGATGAATATTCGGGAAGGAAAATCTTCCGGGAAATCAATGCTTTAGATGTTATTTCCAGAAATTTATTTTTTTATGTATGCATATATATGCTTTCCTCTGGACAAAGCCATTTTGATAGCCCAACGTGGCTTCAGTAATGCAAATCTAGTCAACTTATGACAGCCCATAAACTGCCCGCTGACATGGCCTGGTGAGCCCGTGTAAGATCTGCAGGATCCATATGCAGCCAGCCCATGACGGTCAGCTTGCTTAATTACAATGATCTTCATTTTTAGAAAAAAAAAAGTGACAATTTCCCCCCCCCTCCACAGATAAGAGTTGTCAGCCACATTCAGGCCAAATTATCTACTGATGGTTACCAACTGTTCTCCAAAAGTTTCCCTCATATCCCCAATCCAATTTAGTACTCCTCTGTTGCCGATCTAGCTTGTTGCGTGGAATTCATTCAAGTTTTGGCCAGCTCTCGTAAAAGAAGCTGGACTTCATTGAAGGTATGTTTAAGTTTGTGCAACGTTTGATAGCTTTTACCTGCAAGCACAAGATACAAAATAATAGCTGGTTTTAATAACTCCGGTAAAACCAGAATGCACAGTTATTGCCACGTGACCTACACTCAAGAACCTGTATTTCCATTTATGAGGAAAAGTGAGACCTTCCCCTCACAAATTAAACTGTGCTACTATACGCAGGTAGTTCTTCCAGGTGTCTACGAGATTATTAAAAAGGATAAAATAAGAACATGAACAAAATTACCAGAGATTGCCAAAAAGGTGGTCCTCCAATCACTGCCAGTAAATGCATGATTATTATGAAGATTTGTACTTCTGTCACATCAATTCTGATTAGGTACAAAAAGCCAAAAAAAGCAAAATTATTCAAAGCAATTTCAAGTCAGTTATTTGCAAGCTCAGCAGCTCTCCTCTATCATGCACAGTATAAAGACTCCAAAATACTGAGGAAAACAAAAGAGGCAAAATTTATAAATAATTTAAAAAGCAAAAATATATTTTAGTTTTAATGTTGAAAATAAGAGCCATGCTGTGCTATACTTTTTGTTTTATTTCACAGTGCAATAAAAACCCATTTTGTCAAAAGGAACAATTGGAACTCTTCTTTTAACTGAACGCTGCCAGCTGTAGAAGTAAATATTCAGTTTTAACCTTGCCCACCAAAAAAAGAATTTATTTCAGATAATAAAAATCAGGAAAAGTATTTTTAATCTCTATTATATTCCCTACCCTATTTTTTTTTTAACATGAATATCCTCTCTGAATAGCATCAAACTTTAAAAAGAAACCTGAATCCCTGAAGAGTTTATGCAAGTGTAAAGGGTACAGTCAGCTGCATTGCTAAAGATTACACAACTCCGTCTGCAGCACGCAGCAAGAGGAGAAACCACTTCTGGTTCTAGCACAGCCAGTATGGTTTGTAGGAGGGCAAGAAGGAAAGGCTTATAGAAAAGACTGAGTTTAAGACTTTGTTTTAAAGAGCACACAAAAGTCTTGGAGTCAGTGAGAGGGAAAAACAGGTCTACAAATGAATTCCAGATACAGAAGTCAAGAAAAAGACAAGTAAAATACAAAGAGGATGGACTTGCTGGTGTGTAATATGAAGCCGTATCTCATACTGGAGTACTGTATCAAAAATAATCCTTCGAGTTGGTTTGCAATATTTACAGCATATTCCCTATCTCTCATAATACAGTTCTACCTAAAAGACACAAAATTGCTTCTTGCAAATACATGCTTTGCTGCTACAAAAACACCGTTGATATTACCAGCTGCATCGCCATCATGGAATAATGGTTCAGGAGTGGTTTTTGCCTGTGTGCCTTAAGTGAGCTACAAGATCATATAATTAAGTTTAGAATCAGATCAGTGTGCTACCTCAAGTTTTCTCTACGGCCCCTGTACCAGCTCTGGAGCAGAACCTCTCATTTGAGAATCTCCAGTCTGGCCAAAATAGAATTTTGTTTTAGCAGCCGATAAACGCACATGGGGAATAATTATGAGGCTGCATCCAATTCATGTGTAGAACATCCCCCAAAGCATAAGAAAGCAGAAGGGGGGACGGTATGTGGCATTCAATGCAATCTCTTACTACGGAGTCTCTAACTGCTGGCTGGAAAACCGCTGCATCCATCTCCCACTGTGCAACTTCACCTGTCCATTGGCCAAGAGACTTTCTGAACCACTCCCTAAGAGCAGGACGGGCACCTATGGAACAAACAGCAGGATGAGCACGTGGCGGCACCGCCGACCGCAGGCAAAGAGGATGTGAGGCTGCTGCAAACCAAAGTCCTGAGGTAAATAAGCCATGAAGCAGCAGAGGGGAGCGTAAAGGATAAGGAAGATGGGAGAGCAGCAACACCCAGGAACTAGCCAGACTCTTAGCATAAAATGGGAAAGCTTAGCCACAGTTGTCAGAGGAAATCTAGAGAAGATTGCAATAAAAAGGCTATTTCCTTTAGATGTCTCTGCTTTGCAAATTTTCTTTTCACTACACCGAGCATGGAGATATGAGATACACAGGAAATCACCTCGGGGTCCTCCTGTATTCTGGTTTGTTCAATAACAGCCCTGTAAGGCAATCAGAACTGGCTTGGGGAAAAAAAATTAATTTCCACAAAGAGAAAAGAATGTTCTAAAAATCCATATTGTCAGTCCCCTTACAAACAGATTAAGCCATTGAGCCGCCTTGCAAGAAAAAGTAAAAATACTCAGCCATGCAAGAAGAGAGCTATACAAATCATCTGATTAAATGCAAATTGCTTCCTCCTAGCTTTTGGAGTCAGCATGGAAACGTGTTTTCAGCACGTCCAACTGAGGAAGGGCTGAAGCAGCTCTGTGAGAACACACAGGTTAAACAGGAATGTGGTTTAGCCTATTTCACTACCTCTGTCAATGACCTGAAAGAATATAAAGCAACTGAGAAAGCTCACAGAGACACAGACTAATGTAGGTAATGACTATAATAACTATTACCTACTGAATAACTAACATAGATAACTCTAGTTTATAGCTTTCCTTGGGCAATAAAACAGGTTTCTTTTGGCAGCAGTCATCTTAATGCAAAATAAAGGTCATACACCTCAAAAAAAAATTGCAGACCATAAAAGACAAGGTGCTCTGAAAGACAAACTCTTACACAGAACTGGGATCCCAACCAAATCCATGGAAGCAGTGCCTGGATTCAGGCACGGGACAACCTTTGCTCCACTGCCTGTAGTTCCGCCCTCCCCAACCCAAATAAAGACGGCACCAGGAAGCTGGAAAGGGTTCAGCAATGAACTGCAAGTATATTGGGTTAAAAACTCCTCCCTGACTTATTATAAGAATCTCATATTGCAGAACAAATATGAGTCTTAACTTCTATTCTACATAAAGAGAAGATTTTTTTAACACCAAAGAGCTCCTTAAGTCAGAAGACAAAGGCTTAAGACCAAACGAGGAGAAACTAAACACCTAAATAGTCACCTAAGTAAAGCATAAGTTCTTAATACCAAGGATGAAAAAGGACTGGGAACATCCTATGCTCATCAAAACTACTGTTAGATGACCTTAAAAGATATGCTCGACACCAATAGAGTACATGCCTGATGCTGGAATTATCCAGCAAAAGTTCTTCTGCAGGATGTCAAATGGCCACTACTTAGAAATCAAAGAATATGGGAATCCAGACAGGCAGCTCCTCGAAGCTAGACCACAAAAGGGAACAACATTTGGAAACAGAAGCTGGGCGAAAGGGAAGAGGCACACTTCCTCTTGTCATTTAACCTGACTTTAAAATGACTGTGCAACTACAGCATAAGCTGGACTAAAACCACACCGCTGCTAAAAGCAGCAGGCATCCTGGCTTCTCTCAAGGTCAACCACTTTCTCGCCCCAACACAACCTGCTCGGTCCCACCTTCTCCCTTGTGCCAGCACTACAGTCGCATGCCCTCAACCAGATCCCAAAATTGGCTTAGCTAAAATGACCCAACTGAAAAAGAAGAAAAAGAAAGGTTCCTATCCCAATTTCTAGCATGTCAGCTTTCCGTATCCGTGTTGTGCGGCCTCCTGGATGATGCCAGCCCAAAGGAGAGGGCAGTGGAAGGGCTGCACTGCCTCTTTTAGCAGCTGAACAAGATTGCGGTGTCAAAGTGACTGCGCAGCTACAGAATGAGACAACAAGGGAGTAAAAGGAGGAGTAAATGGGTACAAGGCTAAGGTTTCCGAATGCGACACAAGTGGACGGCTACCAGCATTCATAAAAGTCCTAAACAGCACTTAAAACTGTAAAACAGTGAAAAAAAAAGTGAAATAATGCAATTAGAAAACAAAGCAACAATGGTTTTGGCAATACTGAGCAAAGGTAATGCACAGCACTACCTGGGAAATGGTAACAGGTCAGGGAATCTAGAGGACATTCATTCCTACGCTTTAATGATTAACTTGTATTCATGAATTGCTTCAAGATACCATGTGCCGGTAATAAAGAGATCCATGAATTGCCTCAGTCACCATATTGGTTTTAAACTCTGGTAGAACTGGGAAGGTACCCCGGGCTGCATGGAGAGCTGCTTGCCAAGTTCGGATGTAGACTGACTACAGCCTTCCGGTACTCCCCACACTGCCCTTTTTGGAGAGAAAAAAAAAAAAATGTATAGCTTGCTTTAGTGGCTAGGGAAATGATTTGCAAAGCAGGGTGATAACATTCCTGCTTAAATATTACATAAATAGTACTGTATTTTTTCCACATAAAGTTCCATTGCACATTTGAGTGCCTCTTCCTACGACAAGGACTGTAGAAAACGCAAACTGGGGTAGTGGATCATTTATCAGCTAATAATAGAAAAAGTATTTTTAGCTTCAATGCAAAAAGATAGGCACCGTGAGGGGAAGAAACCCACAGCACTGGGAAATCAGAAGTGGGGAAAGGCCTTTGGTGCTGCAGACCCCCCCCATTTAATTACCGCACACCACCAGTAGCCTGGTGCCATAAGCAGACCTGTAGGAAAGCAAAAACATTTCAAAGCAAGGAGGGAATCGGTCAGTTCAAAGTCTGATTCTATTTTCTCCTTGTGTTTGTATTTATTTACTCATTTAAAAGCTACGGTGGACATCCTAAGAAAAAACGAATTGAAAGAGCTAACAGCGTGAATTCTGCAGCCCAAGCGAGGGGCTTTCTGACAGCCTCTGAACCGGGATATTTTCAGCAATCACTTGAGCCACACTTCCCTTAACCTGACAGTTTTTTTGCCTGATGTTTCCTGACAAATTGATTCATGTCAGCATTGCCCAAACAGTTTATGTTGCTAGGATGACGCAGAGGCACAGTGCACAACATGTGGCGGCTCCCTAATACCTACAAAAAGAAGAAAATGAAAGAAACCGTTTCCCCCAAGACATGCCCACCCTACAACAGATGGATGTGAAGTTACTGTAACAGTTCCTCAACAGATGAAAGGCAGTCTAGTTCCAAAGATCACTTCTTCAAATAAACCAGGGACTTTTTTCCATCTTCTAGAAAATAAATAGAAGACCCTGAATCGAGTTTTTAAGATCACCAAGAAGATCCAGGCAAAGAACCAAGGAACAAAGATCAGACACTGAAGACAAAGCAACAAATAACCTAGACTCAATAGCATAAGAAACTAAAAACACCAAGACAGAACACCTCATTGCAGGGCTGGGAAAAACATTGCAAATGACCCCGAAAAATACTGATTCTGCAGCAAACTGATGTTAGGAAAGAAAAACAAACAGCAGCTCTGCAGAACGAAAAGAGGGCAAGCAGGGACTAGGTCAAACAATGTCAGCCCTGCACCAGTTACCTCTGTGAACTAAAGGCTGCAAACAAGCATATCTAAGTGTTTTAATTCAGATAAAGTCAGGGAAGCATAAACACTGTTAAGTTTTTAAATGCACATTTCATCCCTGGCTCCCTCTCCGCCTAAATTCACAAGACAGCTGAATACCAGTAGAGCTTCAAAGAGTTTTGGGGTTTGGGGTTTTTTTTTGGATTTTACTTCACACAGGGCAACACATTTTACTCTTCATCTGTCCTTCCTTGTCGTGCCAAACTTGAATGCCAATTACTCATCAGTTTTCAAACTTATGTATCCTGACATAATAGAAGATTATTAGGAACAGTGTTATTTTAACATTTTATTTCCTATAAAAGGTTCAGTATTTTCCAGATTCAATCATCTCAACCCCCTTCATTTGCAATTTCTCCACACAGTTGTGCTAAACTGTATTTAAACTGTCCGATTCTGGTCTTTGAAAAACACCAAAATGCGAGGTGGAACATTACAAGGACAAGTCACATCCCAGCAGCACAAGTCCTGAAGGGTGACGCTGCAGGAAGAGGGAGGCAGGGCTGAGGCTCTTCAGAATTCTGCACAGTTACACTTCAAGTTAGAGCAAACCTATTTTAACTTGATTCCCCAAAAATCTTTTTTTCTTCTATTGTTTAAAGCCTTCATGGTCTTTTAAGTAATTTCTCCATAGGCTAAAGGCAAACTTCATGAACAATTTAAGACTTTTTTCCCCCCCCTCCTTGATGAACAGAAAGCCTTACTACCCAGCACATGTGAATGTAACATTTATCTGCGTTGCCAGAATTCTAAGCTATTCACTTCATATTTTGCCAGACCATGTAGTATTTTCAAGACAGGGCTATATTATTATACTTTCTCACTACAAATGTTTGTCACATGAAACAGCTATCAGATGGAAAAGAGTAGTGTGAATATGCATTTCCTGTAGCTTAACCATCTCGGAGATGGTGCAGTACCGAAATAAAGATCTGTACCACCTGACCTCAAACCATGTAATATAAAGCACGATGCTTTGCGTCATCTTGGGCAAGTGATTGTGAAGCAGCAGCATCTTATTAGTTAAGACTAAAAATAAAGATGCCAGAAGGCATCTGAAACTCCATATGCCAGAATTTAAGAAGATGATGAAGTCTGTTCTGTAATTCAGAACGCCTAAAAACTGGTTCAAATTAGCGTGCGTGAGGGGACTTGTCACAAGCAAGCACCTGGCATGCTGTTACTGGAGCATTCCGTTATCATTTGTAAAAGGAATTTCTTCTTGGATGGCCAAGGCATCCTTTCCCAGGGTGGAGACCACAGGTGGGGTCTCCAGACCGACACCTCCATCAGCCCCAGGTCACCTGGGCAGAGAATCCCAATCCCTCCCTCTCTCCCCCATTAGGTGACAATTTGTCCTCATCCATTTTAAACAATTCACTTTCGTTACAGAATCCGAGTTGCTTCCTCTCACATAACTGTCATACCAACGGCTGACTTGGGAAGTCTCCAAATGTTTCAGTACTAAAGGATTATTTTTTTTTTTCCCCCGCCCTAAGTGACTTCTTGGGCAGAGTCATAATGCTGTTATCACAACAGGCTAAAATCTTGATGAAGCTCTTCCTTCCTTCAAGTTATTGCCTGCTGCATTACCATTTCCTGACCCTAAGTATTTCCAGCCTTTCACAGACTGTCAACAAAGTATTTAAAAATTCTGTCATCTGACTACCTCAGAGGACGCCCAACTGGCACTGGGCTTCAACGATCCGATGCAGCCAGTGAGTATGACGTACACCATGATTTAGCAGATTGCCGATATCGTTGGATCTCAAGTAGAGCTGGTAATTAAGGACTGTCTCTAATAACCTCATGAAAGCAGAGATTGTGCTGAACCATTACATGAAAAAAACAAAAGAACAGCATAAATCGCATCACTGCAAGTTTAACAAGGGGTATGTAAACAAACCACCAAAAAGTAATCTCAGTTTTATTTAAAATCTGATGCAGTTCTAAGAAGGCTATCGAAAAGCTACTCTTATATCCTCACATATTTCAAGGGAAACTCCTGGCTAATAACCCAGCAACTATGAGAGATTTCAAGGAACCCAACTTACTCACTTTTAATGATACCATTTTACTGGGGGGGGAAACCCCCACTGTACTACAGAAGATGAAATAAGGAAGAGAAAGTCCTTTCTAAAGAGTAGTAAACCAGAGTGGAGAAGGATATATTTAGCACAGACATAAGGAAAAGCATTTTGAAAATAAAGACAACCAGGAAATAAAGTTCCTTAATGGTGAAGCTACAAGCACAGTTAAGTGACTAGACTACACGGATGAAGTGGCATAGTTCAAAAAAGGCATTTTTAACCAGTAACTGGTGACTTTTTATGCTGTTGCACAACGTAGAGTTCCCTGAACTAAGCAAGCAATTCTTTTTTCTGGTGGAAAGGCATTTAGACAGTAACAACAACAACAAAATACTTCTACAACTTTAAAAAGCAGTTCCAACAAAATTACTCTACACCCACACTTCCAGAGCTGCTTCCACAACCCTGGTTATCTATCAGGTGAAGCCAGAACTCTGACAAAATAAAAAGAAATGTTTAAAGCAAACTTTTCTGTTTAACGGGCAGGTTTTCGCTTTGTTTTCGAGTAAAGCGCTATGGCTTTCAAAAAAGTTTCTTTCCGGTTAGATCGGATTTTTACTGCTCGTTCATACTTTGCAAACATCTTTTCCCCATGTTTGAAGCACTTGTGAAATACCCTGAGAAAGATGCTTTTCATATACCAGTTACTACGTGCATGACAAAGGTGCTGTCTCTGCTTAGTCCATGCCATCGCTTGCCAGGGAGCATTAACGTTCGCTTTACCGTATAGTTCCAGAACCAGGGCCCCAGAGTTCCTGTGAGAAGCTGGATCGCTATTGTACAGAGCATAGACTCCGTAACATCAAATCTACGCGCGGGGGGGGAAAAGAAACATTTCAAAACATTTTCCTGAGCACTTCAGTGAAGTGGAGCCATTAAAACAGATCTTCAGTCATGGCGTAAAGACCAAATCCGGACAACTACTGCGCAGCAGTGACAGAATTTAAAGGGTAGGGCAGAGGAAGGGAATTAATGACCACAAAAAATGACAGTATTAGTGAATTAACAAAAATATTGTAACCCATGTAGCATTTTACACATTCAAAACTCCATTCAGAGCTTCTGCAGTTTACAGCAGCACTCAACACGTGGGCAAACACAATCATGAGGAAACCAAATGAAATTCCTTGCTCCAAGTCACAGCAAATAAAAGCTGTAATCAAATGCAATTCGGGACCTCTCACCTCCCTACCCCATGCTCGTATCTCCAAACAACACTGAATATGTGAATTCTTCATCTAAAGATGCTATTGCGTATTTTTTGTTGAGCAGAAGCGCAGACTGCATCCTCAGCTTGCCACCTCTAAGGGGAAGCAAGGAGTTACACCTCCCTGCTCACACAGCTCGTGGGCAAATAATGCCAAAATAAGTCAAGCGAGCTCTGGAACCCTATTCGGTGGCAACCAAACTCCATTCTGTATACATTTGTTTTTCACCCCGACAGAAAGGGATGAAAAAATATGCTGTAGCCAACAGAGCCACAACTACCACACATATTCCTTATGGTAAAATGCAGATTTATAGGATTTTATAACTAAAATATTTTCAAATGCGATCAAACTAAAATTACATTAAGCCATCTAATTTAAAAAAAAAAATAATTTCAGCAATAACAGATTCAGCCATAACAGAGATTGTTTATTGCAGTGCTTATCAAAGTATTTCTTGGAACGGACGCTACCATCCAGCAACGTGTCAACTGATTAAAAAGGGACATCAGAGCAACAAAGTTCATCGTGATCGCACTGAGAGAGCTTAAGAAGTGCAGTAACGATGCCCGTGCCTGGTGAGAGGGTAGAGGGAATTTCAGCCTGATAAGCACTCTCAGTTTAATTAGCACAGCACATAATACAGTATATAGTTAGAAAAGGTAACATTTGGTACTTTAGGGAATATAGGAAGAGAAAGTCACATATGCAAACACAGCTAACTTTGGTACTTTTGGACAGCTGCAGTTTCTTTTCCTTTTTTCCCTACGTCACTTGAAGTGATATTTGTAATTCAGACTTGGATTCTTTTTTTTTTTTTAAAACATCATCCAGGAAAGCTTAAGAGGGGGCCATCAACCTCGGCATGTGCTTAACTCTTAGATGTTGGCAGTGACAAGTCTTATTTTGTATGCTGTCTGCTCCACTGGGTTGCCCTGTCAAGCCGGTAAGAGTCTTGAGCCAATTAACATGCAATTGATTAGTCATGCATCCAGAATATACTCCTGGCAGTGCTAATTTATTGAGCGTATTCCATAAGCAATTTTTAAAAGGTCCTGTTTGATTAAACAAGCCCTTAGACTTTGAGGGCCACCACTGAATGAAGTTTCAGAGTTTAGAGACGGCTGTGGTCAATTCTTTCCTCGTCCAGAATAGTGAACCAAAAGGATTTAATTCAAAGTTGCGAGATTTCCTGGGAAAGTGAACCAACCAAGAACAACAGGAAACAGATACTTAACACTGGAGATTGCTCTGAAATCGAGTCAATCACTACCAATACAGCTGATCTAATACAGCTTCTTTTTAATATTGTGTCAAACTAAGGGGGGGGCGTTTACGTCCCATCCTCCTCCCCAACACAGAATTCCTTGCAAGGGTCCCGTGCAGCAAAACACAGCCAGCAAGAAAAACACTCCCGTCTCATCAGAACACAGAAGTTACGAGGCTGGGAAACTCAAGGGGATACATCTACTATTTAATAGTCCGCGCAGCAGCACTCTGGTCTGAGAGATGATGATTCTTCCATCTGTCTCATCCGTATCTACCAAGCGTGCAAGTGGGATTACTCAGGCTGGGCAATGAACTATGAATGTGAGCAGGAGACAAAGGACTGTTTTCTTAAGGGAACCACTGCAGCAAGGAAAGAATGTTCATCATCACAACACAACAGAAAAAAAGGCTAGAAGTCACATGCTAGAAGTCCAAATGCTTAGTTTTAAAGGTTATTATGGAGTTTAATCTTAACTCATTCCAATCCAGCCTTTTCACTTGGACATAATGCATGAAGTAGCGCAAACTGTAGAGAAGAAAAGCGTAAGCAATTTAAAATTATTTCCAGCTACAGGAAGTTCATCTTGAGTTGAAAATAATATTAAAAACGAGCCATAAGTTTTTCTCCTTTCCTTGCTGTAACACATTCAAGATGATAGGTAAATTTTTCCTTTCGCTGCTCATTAACATAGATTAAAAGTTGTACAGGTCAGATAACGAGGTGAAGCAGGTGGCTATTATGTTGAAGCTCACTGCTTCACAGAGCAGTAAGAACATCTTTCAACGATAAAAGCAGGAAAATCAGCAGCAGCATCTCTGCACGTGACTGCTTGGCTCCTGGTTTAAAATGCTATTAAGGGACTCACGAGAGGCAAAGGAGGAAGAGGAGGAGGATCATGATGTGGAAAACCCTCCTCATCATGTACGTCAGCACTCGGCAATTTCAGCTGTACGTATCATTGCTATAGCAAGGCACTTACACATATTTATATGGCACCCACCAAGCACTAGAGAAATGCTGACAGGTGGCAATGAGCGACCGAAGTACGCAGAAGGCGGCAGGTCGCAAGCAGCAAACTTACCACAACGATACTTCAACAGACACTTCTTGCAAGCGTAGAGAAACTAATTCCCCCCTGACATCAAGAAAGGCTCTACTGAGCTTCAAACTCTCCTCTGCAAATAACCAAGTTGTTAAAGTTCTTGAAGATGTGGAAAAACTCATAAGATGGAAAGTTTTAAGCCCAATAATCACGGAGATTACTGCCTTATCTCCTACCGTAATCCTGAAGCTGTTCCCAAGAGCAAGAACTCAGTGTGCTAAACTTTGACTTGGAAGGCTTCCATCTCCGTATTTTGGTATTTGGTGTGAACTGTCTATCCAAGACAACACACTAACTCCTCTCCTAAAGAGGAAGGCTTCATTCCAGCTGCTGGCCTCATTTACTAATCTCTCCTTCATACCTCAGTGGTAGTACTGGCAAGAAGGCTCCAAAGGTTAACCGAATTAACCTTCTTCCCTTCCTAGACCAACCCATTATCAAGTGGGCCCTTGCTCATGTGCAACTGCTACAGTGTCACTGAACAAGAATGTTCCCCCAGATTCTCCAACATTCCTCAATAACGGCTGTTTTGTGAGACAGCCTGAATGCTCTTGCTTTCTCTAGGGACTATCATCCAAGCAGTGAAGTAACATTCTTAACTTTTCAGTTATAGGAAAGCTGGTAAGAACGGATCCTTCCTCTCAGTGTTTACCGCTATGCCTTACAAAGCATCCTTAGAAACTAATTTTATCTCATTGTGTGTGTACATATTTACACGTGTATACATAGATATATACACACACACCCCTCTTATAATTTCTACTACCAACAGCTTTCCATATTTCAATTAAGAAAGGTTGGAATAAACCAGATAATGGAGTAACTCGTGGGAGAAATGCTGGAGACCATGGTGCAGCAACACCCTCAGGTCTCTGGGTAGACCCTTGATGAATGCCCACCGGGTTTTTAAAATATGACTTAGTACTTCACCCCCCATCCAGCACGGCCGAGCGTATGAGATCTTTACCTGCGCAGTGCTGCATCTCACGTCTCTCAAGACAACACTTAAGTTACGATGCAGAACCCAGCTCAGATCTGACAGAGACTAATAGCTCCAGCTTCACTTCTAACCATCCTGGATTTGAGAGAGCTCCTGCGGAGTCAGACTGTCTGTGTATCGACCTTACAAGGTTAGATACAGCACTGAACCTGCATAAACACAGACATCTCGTATACTTCTTGAAGCCAGAACAGTGAGCAGGTGCAGTATCAAATCTAAGTCGAGTAAGTTTGGATCTGGAAGAACCAGAGCTCGTAATCCCAGCTGGGCTCCAGCTAACGGCCGGCAAATTCCCTTCAGGGTTTGTGCACCGTATTCCCTAATGAGTCCAGTTTGTGCACCATGTTCCTAACATACCAGATCATTTCCACATCCATATGGAAGTCCACTGGGGCTTCCCAGTTTGATCTTTGTGATGTGCAGAAGAAAATGCCCTTTTTCCAAACCAGAGATGCCCCACTTATGGCACAGCTGTACCCGTACAAGACTTAGCCTGAAACAAAGCTCATTCTGTGTTGCACCACAGCAAGTCCACAATCCAGATAAACCAGTTACTGTGCTGAAAAACAGAACAGGAGAACAAAGTACTTGGACTGCTTTAATCTTGCATGTTTTCCTGCAATTCAGAATCAGTATATTCCTCCTCTCTCACAAGCCCATTCCCAGGTCGGGTGTTTGTTCTCAAACAAAACTTCTGTGTACGACTACCCCTGCTGCCTTTGCACTGTTGATGTTACTTACAGGGACTTTTACTGTAGCCAACCCAGCTTGCTTCGAGACTCTTCCTGCTTCCTCACAGAGAATTTTTAAGCAATACTGACCTCTAGCTAATTTTTTTAGCTATTTAACCAATTCAAGTTGCTTTTTGAAAAGTCTGCATCAGCTGCCAACCAAGATCTAATACAGTTATATGATCATTGGCCTGGTTTGAGCGACACAGGATTAACGTCTCTTTCACTAGTTTTACCTTCCAGTAAGGTCTGTTCTAATGCTTGGGAAAACTGCACTTTTAGAAGACTCCAGTGTCTGAATTTGTGACAATATTTACTTTACAGCCAGCCATGGTGTGTGGGTTTCAAGGTCTCAGGGTTTTCGAGCTCACCGGGTGCAGGGATGAGGAGGAGCGAGACCCGGGCACTTGACCCAAGATGGCCAACAGGGTTATTTCATACCAGGAACAGCACATTCAATAGAAATCAAAGTTTGCTGAGGACTTCTCTCTCTCTCTCTCTCGATGGTGGTGATCCTGAGAACTTCTTTGCCCCGGTGCTGGAGCCCTGAGCCCTTCCCTTCCTCCGAAGCCGTAGCACTCGCAGTGTCCAACATTTGCTGTCCCCTGCTGGCAGTGCACAGCCCCCTGCTGATATAATTGGCTGAGTATAATCCTTGTGTATTTTATATTGGTATTGGGATCAATATGGGTTCTTTAGTGTTATTAATGTTAATTATCTAGTCTTATTCTATTAAATCTGTTTATATTTCAACCCCTGGGTTTCCCTGGTTTTTCCCCAATTCCCCTTCCCAGGTGGGGAGGGGTCATCAGGTGAGAGAATAATTGTCTAAATGACAGTAAGTTGTGTGGGTTCTTCAAACCATAACAACCATTTAAAGGTGGAGACAGATCACTGGGACCTGACCATCTCAACTGAGTATTCTCCAATCCCCAAGCAGTGCAGGGCAGCTTCCCGCAGTTGTCAGTGGGAAGAACCACCAGCCCAGCTGATGTATTCAGTAATTGGGCACAACTAAGCTAATAGTTTTCCTACTCCACCTGCAATACTCCATAGGAATTTAGCAGAAGCAATCCCATTTCCTCCTCCTCAGGGTGAACACTCCTGCTCTGCAGATAGAGCCTGACTCAAAGCGCACTCTGCGCAGCTCCAGTGAGTTGTCACAGCTGGTACAGTGACAGCATATACGAATCGGACATTCTGTTCCGCAAGCATACGCTTGACACACTAATTTATCTTTTTTTGAAGACAATGGACTTTTTCAGCAAGCCAAGTTGATTATACATTTAACTGTTCAAGTTTGAGCTGTAGGGAGTAAAATATTAATCTTGCCCTTTAGCAGTCTGCTCCTCTTCTCTGAGCTATTTCCAATTTGCTTATTGAGTTGATCACTAATGAAAGACAATTTCTTCCACATAATCTCATCCACAGAAATACAGTAAGTGATAACCAACTGTGTGCTCTTCCCTCCTCCTTTGGAATGGAAGGCAAGTTAGAAATGCTGACACATTTCCTAAAACATCACTACTTTTCACAGCCCCCTCAGTGTATTTTTGACATCGAGTTACTACGTAGGATACACAGACAGGAAAAAGCTACTATGCGCTAAGACCTTTTTGGCTCCTTTCAAGAGCTGTCTCCAATTCCACTTATTCAGGAGTAAGAACACCTAAGCCTGTGTGGTCCAGTGAATCTGAAAGGGTAGATTAAGCTGCAGACTTTTTTTTTTTTCAGTTTTATGATTGATGAAATGAAAGCTTCAGAAAAAGCCTACTATCAAACAGTGAGAATCAATTAACTGGATAAATAATCTCAGAGTTTTTGCCACAGAAATGAACGTCAGCTTATGGCAGTCTATTAACCTTATGACACAGGGCAAACGAAGAAATAAAATGTGTTTACTATACAGTGCTGTCCGTTATCTAAAATAATGATACACGCACATTTGGGTGCTTATTGCCTTCTCTAAATCAGCTACATATTGATGGATCATCAAATTCTCATAATATAAGGCCACGCAGAACAATAATATTATTTGCTACAAAATGCTGTCACCCAAATACAAAGATTCTTCATAAAAGCAAAAAGCAGAAGTTACAGTGAATACCAGGAGTAATGTAGACATTTGTCTGGAGCACAAAAGCAAATTGGGTGGTTTTGATTCTTGCATCTGTAAAGTCAAGCACATGCCAAGGTTGTGGGTTTTTGTGTTCTTTGATTGGTAACAACAAAACTTTAATTACCAGGGCCCTGCAAAGTTCAAAGGGAGCTAAAAGCATTCAGTATTGAGGTCTTTGGTACAGCATGAAAGCGAGAAGCCTAAGAAATTACAAAATTTGAGCCAGATGTTTTCAAGATTTAAGTATCAGAATTGACTGAAACTATTCTATCTGCTTTGGCGTAGTCAGGATTACAACAGGGGTCTAGATTTTTTCTTTTCTTCCTCCAATACACTGAAAACTGCTCTGTCATCTTATATTTTTGAGCAGAAACACAGAAGTTTCTCAAGAGAATCTGCATTAGCATTCTGTCAGTAAGAGCTGTTATAGACAAGAGGTCCATAATTGTACTGTTTTAGCAGTATCTGGGTATCTGTAGATCAATAACAATAGACTGTAAATAAACAGTGCATGTTGTAGCATTGTTTCAAAATCCCATACAACCTAAGGATAAAATTCAGAGGTTTCCAGGTGAAAAAAAATCATTCTGTAGTGTATTTACTCGAAATATACGTTAGATCTATGAATGCAAACACAGAACAAACGTACATTTCCACATTAAGGCTAGTGAATCCCACAGCTCACCGAGTCTGTGTGGTCTGTTTCCCACCTACCCTCACCCAGCAGTAAACGGGATTTCAGCTGTTGACTTTCTTGGCACTGCAATTTTGGTCCCATTATTGACAGAACCACCGTCTACACTAACTAAAAGGCATTTAGAACTTCAAATTGTAGGCACAATGTCAATTAATACACTATTTTAAGAATTCTGGTTAATAGTGAAGATTAACTATACATCGCCACAGGTCAAGCAATATCAAGAGATAGGTAGTTAACTGAATACTAAAGCCAGACTGCCACCATCTGACAAAAGCATTACATTCTTGGGGATGAAACACCAGGTACTTTAAACCTAAACAAATACAGGAAAACACATCAGAAGCTCCTAATTAATTAATATGACATAAGGATATTTTACCACTCTTAAGCTAAGTAACTTTCAGTATTAATTGCAGATCCAACAGGTAATAGCTGCCACAAGCTCTAAGCGTGCATATGTATGAATATAAACAATTTACTACTGCTCTAAGGACCTGAACTACAATCGCATACAGCGTACTAGACAGGAAAGCAGCCTAACTTTCAGTTTTATTTTCAGCCAAGGTACTTACATGCCAAAGCGCAATGTTCCAGAGACGTACGTCTGCCAGTGCGCGCAGTAAAACATGAATGTTCCAGCAAAACAACAAAAGAACATCCAGTCAGGGTTCGTTCCCAGCTGCACAGCAATACAAGTTCCCAAAACCACAAAGACTGCAGAAGAAAATCAGTCACATAGTAAAAAGATAAAGTGTGTGTGTAAAGATCCTTACCAGAAACAAATCTAACAAAAGGACCCAGAGAAGGAGAGACAGCGTGAAGGTATCCTGATGCATTTTATTTCACAGACATAAGAGATTAACATTCCCATTTTAAAAAAAGTACAGACTGTAAAGCGTAGATTTAAATTCATATCAGTTATCAGAAGTCCTCAATATTGAGGGGTTTAGTCATTTTCACTGAATTTAATGGGATTAGACATCAAGGGACTCGAGTGATTTATGCAACTGGAGCCTGCAGCCAGAGTTCGCGTATGTGAGAAAACACCAAAAGTTTGCTGGACATATTTTTCCCCATTTTCTGAATTTTTATTATGCCTGTCATTCAAGACTCATAAAGTGTCTATGCTTCCCTCCCTGCTTTAAATACACAACTTTGATAAAGTATTCATAAATATTTAAAGCATAAGAGCTTTAGAATTTAAGTAACCAAAAGCATCTGATTTTTTTTTTTTTTTGCAAGGGGGTTAAACTTCCAGCTGGCTCAATGAGCTCTACCTACCTAGAAAGAAACTGATCTTGCTTATTCTAGTCTTAAACTCAGACTTCTACCGTCCCTCTGTTTAGGCTTCATACCTATCTTGTAATCACTCTATATAGATTCAATCTAAAATAATATAGAAGAGCATTTTGACAACTTCTTACAGAAATTTTTGTAGAACCAAGACTCTGATAAAGCATACGCAGGAAACTTCTGGCTCAGATTGAATTAGTCCCATGCTTAATGTTTTTCAGTGTAATACAAGAGAAGGCATTCAGTTGATCAAGAGCGCTGTCTATGGAAAGAAGGTTGACTGAAAAGCTATACATTCAGCAATATCAGTTGTCTTCTTCAGTAAAGAAGCATTTTTCTGTATTCCAGATTTGATACCTGAAATAGTCATTTAATCCTCATACTTCAATTAAAAATGACAATACCTGTGGAAAGCGAATCACAGCCATGATCAAAAAGTTCTCCTAACGGAGTACTGCTATTTGTCCTTCTTGCTTGTTTTCCATCTATAGCATCCAGAGACTGGTAGATGAAAAGGCCGCATGCGCAAGCAATGTATGCCCAGGGAGGTGCCTAACAAAGAAACAGTCAATGACAGTAAAAGCTTTTTTAAACCTTAAAAAAAAAAGCCTTAAGTTGAACTGTCTTACACTCTCATACAGTAGTTCTTCATTTGCACACGCTTCCTCACTACATGCACGGACCTTTCAGTAGCTGGTCCTTGCAGGGACAGGTAGAGGGGGTTGTGAAATGTAAATAAAACAGTGACAAGAATTACTAGCTTAGATTAATAGCTACAGCACATTTTCTAAAGCAGGAAGTTGCACTGTACCTCTGGAAAAAAAAATAAATCACAGTACTACATCTGTAAAGTGGTGCGCCATTAAGTTCCTGGCTTGCTTCTCTTTCCTGTAGGGGTACTTGTAAGTTGTCTGAGTGTTTTAGAAACTGGAAGACCTTCTTAGCCCCCAAAACGTGCAACTGTGTCACAAACACTGAGCTCATCTTCACAAGACCTCAACGAGGTGTCACATACTAAAACACTGCCACATACAGGGTATTACCGGGCTGCAGTGACACTTGAGAACTATGTCACTGCAAAATGCTCAACCTTTTAGAGTTCAAGTTCAGCTATTACGTTTTCTGAGATCTGTAAAATTCGGCAGTCCAGCACCTCCATCACCAACTGGTTTTTCTATTACTAGGTAACAGCAGCTTTGCCAAATCGATGTTAGTAACGCTTAATATTCACAGCCTGCATAGCAATTTATTTCTACAGAAATACAAATGATTACAAATCCCTGCTAGACCAAAGACTATAACTCAAGCTTTTTTCAGTATTTGAAGCATAAACCATTATTACCACAAAAGCCAGAGGGTTGCCATTAGTCCGTTTCAGTTTACACATCCATAAACCAGGTATTATTGGATATTTTGCAATCTTCATATTTGAGACGCTTTATAAAAGTGAGCATTTACAAGCAGCTCTATTTTACAGACCACGCTAATAAAGTCCAGATACAACTAAGCAGCTTAATCAAGCTGACGTGCCTCTCATAAAGCTCTGAAGTCCAGCTTCTTCTGGGCTATACAACCATGACTCATTTGTAGCGCATCAACTTAAATATATTCTTTCTACAGCTTGCATTGTTCCTGCATTTTACTAAAACGGTTCATCCTGCCTCAAAAGCTGGCACCATGCTCTGCTTTTAGCAACGCATTTATACAAACCAGCATAGGAAGAGAGTTAAGGGGGAAATGTGTCACCCAAAAGCCGAGGACCACATTTACAAAAGGTTTTGATGCTACGGAATTCCATCCCACAACATTTCTGTTTCTTATGGATAGATTTTATACACAAGGTTTAAGTTATCTTTCAGTGCCATGCAATTTTTCCCCTAGAAACTTAAAATCAGACTGCTGGCTCCTCTTTTCTTAAACACTCCTTTCATTACCAGTGTAGGTGTTTCCACTTGGATATTATTTGTATCTGCATAAAATTTCACAGCTCCCTCTCTTACCCGTCTTTTTTTTTTTTATAAACAAAAATTCAAGTACCATTCCATTGTTCAGTGCTTTGCTAGCCGAGATCTCCCCAGCTAAACAGGCAATAGAACTGCTTGTATCTCACTTTCTTTTTGACTACTGGTGAGGCTGCAAGCGATAGCTACGTTCCCTTGGCTACACCTTTCATCAACAGGAAGAGCCGAGGCGCTTTTGAAAAAAGCAGAACTAAGACTGAGCTACAAGGAAGAGGCAATTTACATCTGAAAGCAATAGTGCTTTTGGAAAAGAAAGATTAAAAAAATTCTGTTTCTGGAATTTCAAAGCCCCATTTTCTTCTCAGACAGCTACTTGACACTTAAAAAGCACAAGCTTACAGCTCCACCACTGAGATGGCATCCTCGCCGTCGTGCCAGCGCAGGGGGCTGCAGTGCCATATGGCAAATCAGATGAGGCTGAAAGCTACCCTCAGCAGAAAGTTATTTTTCAGCTAAAGTGAGAAGACATTCTTTCACTTGCACAAAGTAACTCTCAAACTGTTAAACGCAAAACAGTGTTTTAATACAGCAGACTACAGCTAAAGCTACGACTTTCTGACGCTCTGAGTGTAGCTTAGTGCATACTTCAGAAGTTTAATTACTAATCAAAATACAGCTGTACTCTAAATTTTAAATTGTGCTCTGGTTCAGTGGCCTATACTAGCTGCTAAGTTGCTGAAATAGAGACGGGTTGAAACCTCTCTATCGAACTGGATTTCAGAGTCTCAGCCCCCATGCAATACTGCTATGGGAGTAAGCGGCAAGTTACAACCAAGGCGTACAACAATGCCATCCTCTGAAAAAGGAAGGAGCTGCTCTAAGCTCGAGCTTAATATGCGCTTTTTATCTTACACCTGCCAAATTCCACAAGTTATTGTGAAACTTATCTATTTCAACAGATTTCTGCAAGAGGCAAACATCCCTCTACTATGTCATCTGTGGAACAGGGATGCAGTCTTGAACGTGCCAACCTACATGGGGTTTTTAGAGTCTAGGTGGAAATAAACTGTATGGTGCTCGACTACAAAGGATTTTCCCAACCTAACTTGGGAGACTTGGTTACAAAGGAGGTCAGATAGTTTAAAAGCTAGAACTTGTGAAACATTCTCCAGCTATTTGATACATAATACATTTTCTGTACTAAATTATTCCCTTTTTCAGTGCTTAAAAGCTTTTTTCAGCTTTTAAGAGTGAACATTCAAGTGACAAAACTTTTCCAGTGCACAAAAATGAAAGTCTTCAAGTGCCTTACAAGGTGACTCTAGTGAGAGAGAGAAAAGCCTTTGAAACTAGTAACTTGAAATGTCTTGTTCAGGCTTTTGTACCCCTGAAACCAGGAATTACAGGAAGTTAAGACAGTTCCCCTAAGGACAGGTCAGGAGCTTTTAGTGCCTTGAGAACAAAGACTAAAACTACTGACTTTTATCCAGTCTTCTCGCAGCAGACTACTCGGGCAACATGCTGCTTGAGAAGACAACTTTGTGTTCCCGCAGCTCATAACACACTGTACCCAAGGTCCTGATCTGAGCTGCCCGGTAATATGAACTGCCAGGGCCCATGCGGGACGAAGAAAGGTGTTCCTTTATTTTAGTAAGCTGGGTTTAGTCACACCAGCCACGGAGGAAGCAGCCGGCCTCGATCTCCCAAGCTGCACCACTTCGGAGCTCAGTTCCTTGCCTGAGCTCAAGTTCCTCGCTGTGTTGCAACTCTAGCTGGGCTCGCAGGCAGACCCAGCTCGCTGCCAATCAAGTCACCTTGCACTTCTTGTTGTGTGGTAACTCTAGATCAGGAAGCTGAAGGTGACTAACCCAGACAGAAGCAGAGAAAGTAAACAGGCAAAAAACCCACATGCCATTCCAGCAAGACAGCTACAAATTTATTTCTTAATTGTCTGCACATGAACTCAAGCCTTGTGGGGCTGCAGCTTTCATGCAGCAGGTCCTTCACAGCTGCGACTGGAACAGCTATTTTGGTTCTAGACCCCATTTGGTACAGTGCACATTGGCCAGAGGAACCACTGTTTCACTCAGCAAGCGGCGTGCTAACCCCAGAATCCACATGTGCTCTTTTTGCATGCAAGCACTCATGCAGAGGCACACACATTTACAGAGATTAGCTTAAAGGTATGAGAACTGCGGGCTGATCAACGAGAAACAGTTCTCCACAAAGACAAGAACCCACCAGAAAATGGTGCCAGCTGCTACTAGATGACAGTAACTATGAACAAAGATTGCCAGAGGTCCATAACTTACCTGTTCTGTAGCTGTTGGGCAGTAATATACTAATAGCAGAGTTGTAAATATATTTATTAACAGTCCAACGATGGTGATCAGATTTGGGGCAATCCAGGCTGGAACTCTTCCAACTAACCATTCCCAGTAACCTTGCATTAGGGGTTCAAGCAGGGATCGTCCGGCACTCTGATATTTGTGTTCTTCTAACCGTTTCAGCTGGTGCTTTGACAAGGGAGGTGTAGGCAACTGAACTAGTTTGCTTAACACACATCCAGCAGCGGGACCGTGACCGCAGCCTGCGGGGGATTCCAGGTGTGACTCCCCACATCGCCTCTTTATGTTTCGATGCCCACTCATGGATTGGGCGGCCTCAGAACTTTTATTTGGCAGGTAGCAGCTGTTACGGAGAATCATAAGATCCTGCAACATAAAGGATTGAGACATATTGAAGGTGAAGAGCGCAAATGAGATTTTAAGATATCAGAAGTTTCTAGGCATCGCTCCAAGGAGCGTTTCATTTGCCATCAGCAAACCAAGAAGGTTTTATAAGAGTTCTCCCTTAAAAAAGAAAGACATTTGGAGAATTGCTGAGGGAAAGACAGGAAACAAGTGTTCTCAATGCAGTTATAAAACAGTAAGTTGCACTTGTTTACGTTCTTTGCTGCCTACTGAAGCAAATATCCTGCAGCCACCAGCCTAAATTTCAGCAGCAGCAGAAACTTACACCACACCACAGGCTTACGTTACAGACTAAGGCACAGTCAGTCCCCTTGCATCTGTCTTGCCGGAGAGCTAGCTGTACATAACATTAGCTTATTGACTGATGGCACTAAAGATTTCTCTGTATGTGCAGTGTTTTTAGTTTAACTGGTTTGAAGCAGCTTTGCCTCTTTGGTGAAGCTGAACAAGCACCTAAAGGCAGCTACAAGCATTTTTTTCAGATCATTGTTCCTTATTTCAGCTTTGCTGTGGCTTTTTTCTTCTCCAAATTTAACCCAGCTCAGGTGAAAGCTCATTGTCTATTCAGCTTTTAAGATATGTAGGAAACATGCAGGAGCTAGAGAGCTTTAGCTGGCCAAAGACAGCCCACAGACACCAGGACGAGGCAGCTGTGAAAAGAAAACACAGGGCCAAGACCAGCAGTTCCAGTGCAAACAAGGACCCTCGTGATATTCCATCTCCCTCAAAGGCAGGTAACCAGAAACACATAACTCTCCACACAAACTAGAGGAGAAGCAGTAGAGAAAGGAGACTAAAAAGAGAAGTTTACTACTTATCCACGAGAGCCAACCAGAAAAAAAAATAACACCAGTTGTGAAGTCTAACAAGAGTGAAGGTAGAGAGGGGAAGATGACAGCTACCTCTAAAGCCATCAGCAACACACATAGCAGGTAGGGAAAATAAGCTATGTAAATCAAAGGTCAATATTGGCATAAGAACAAGTGCTCGCATTTCCGCTCTCCACTGCTTAATTAAGGCAATTTCCAATAGTGAAAAGCCAGCCTCAGAAAGCCCAGCCAGGAGGGGAGGAGAAAGCAAGCAAACAGGGGTTTGCTTATGCAGGAACTTGGTAAGTTTGGGAGCAGGCAGACTCGCACCCATTCGTTGATCAGGAAGCCAGACTTAGTCACCTAGGAGGCCCCTGTGGGTGTTGTCCTGGATGACCAAAAAAATTAGTTCCAATGCGGAAAACGATAGGTTTTTTCCCCCCTCTTCCTGAAGGGCTGCTCTCCCCCAGGAGAGAAAACAACCCCAGACTGCCCTCGTCCTCCCAAACAACCAACCCCACACTGCCCGGCTTCCGCAGGACTTTCACCCGGGCCCGGCTGCTCGCCGCCAAACACCCCGGGGAGGGGAGGGAGGACCAGGGCACCTCCCGGCCCAGCCAACCCCTTGGCCTCCAGCCCGAAGGGGGCGGCCGGGACCCACCCGCACCCAGGCCGGGCGGGGGTAACCCAGCCCCCGGCCCAGCCCGCACCACAGGCCCAGGCCCCACCTCAAGGCCCTTCCCCCCCCCT
>VYXH01006070.1:229459-253125 GCA_013397275.1 Burhinus bistriatus
CATTCCCCCCCAGCCGTAAGGCGGCAAACTGCCTCCCATGCTCTGCTACTCACATATTTTTTAGCTGCTTTTCTCTGGTTAGAGGGGTTGGACTGACGGGTAGCGCGCCTTCATCCCGCACACCGAGCGTCCCCCGTCAGCTGTAGCGAGAGGCCAGTGTCGCGGTGTGCCAGGTGTCTAAAACAGGCGTTGGTACAGCCTTATGTCAGGGTATGCTGTGCCTGGCTCTGTTTGCTTTGGCGCCCTGCCATTCTGCTGCTTCCCCAGCTGGGTAACGGGGGCTTAGCCAGGGCATAAAGATCCTTGCCTCAACTCGCTGGAAGCTGACCCCAGTATCCAAAAGACTTAATTAGCAACTTTTTTGGTGTCTGTACCGAGAAAACACTCCAAATGAGTCATCCGTCATTACCCTGCAGTGGGAACAACAAAGGTGACACATCTCCTACTTTCTTACTTCTAGTCCTTTGAGGATTAGCAACCTTTAACCGTTGTTATCAGTTTGACCCTGACAATAAGTTGCGCAAACGAACATGTTCAGTCCCTTTCTGACTCATCCCCATCCAACCTTCGTGTTTACTTAGGAACGCACACGGCGAATTGCTGTATCTTTCTTCCTTCAACACAGTGTCTGTTGTTTGCTGGAGAGAAAAAGGAGTATCCCGGTAGTACGGCTTTATCTCTGCTTGTTCTGCTGAGAGAGGCAGGTTCACAGTAAGGGTATCTGCGTTAATTTAGAAATTTCCCTTTTCCACACCTACTTTTTACCATCTTCTCAGCATTACCATTCTAGATAATGTTAACTTTCTGCTGTTAGTGGTCTTGGCCAGCTTTCATTTTCATTTGTAGTTTCTATTCCGCATGCTCAAGCATGTGCAGAACGCTGCTGCATGCTTCCTGCATTTAAAGAAGAACCTCAGAGGTGGTTAAAATCTCCGTTGTTTTTGAAACACTTCCTTGACTTTTCTCTTGATGATGATTTGATAATGTCTATTGCAGGAAAGATCTGTGATACTCAATCTGGGGCTTAAAAACCCCCTTGGGACATGGAAGTGCCTACAGATCAGGATAAATATTTAAGAAAATCATAGTTATGTTGAAAAGAGAGGCTAGCCTTTGTATAATCAATTGGCAAAGGAGCTTATGAAAAAACAAGGAGGTTGAGTGTGTTTTCTTTCTTGCTGTTGAAAACAATAGGACAGGATGAGGTGTTAATACTAATTTATTTCTAGACCTTCCAGCTGGCAAATTGCGAGGCAATTCCATCCTGCCTCCCAGTGATTTGAGATGCCTCGTTATGCGCCTGTGCTTGCCCAGACACTCCACATTCAGAGCTCTGTGAGTTGGCAGTGACATCATTTATCTATAGCAGCAGTGCGAAGTTTGGACGGCCTCAAGCAGACGGTGCCATAAATGTGCACAGCGCTTTGCATGGAACAAAGCCTGTGTTGGGTATATACAGTCTGTCTACATAATAGTGTGAAAAAAGACTTGATTTCACTGAAAAACTTTAAACAGGAAGGAAGACAAAGGGAGATGATAAGAAGTCAGGGAAGATCTTGACAGAACTAAGAAAGAGAATTTAGGGGTGAAAAAATTACGAAACAGTTTTAAGCATAAGTAAAGTTTGTCAGAGGTTTATGTCTGTGAAAGTAAGAGGACCAGAGCTGTAGTTTTCTGGCAGAGCCCAAACCAGCTGTAATCCCAGTGCCGTTGGGATGTACCAGCCTGCAGCTATATTCCCAGTAAGAAGTCATGCCTCACCAAAGCTCTCAGGTTGCAACTGAAGCTACCACACTGCTTTTTACACCTGACCACATGAAAACGAGCATAATTTGTGTCCAGGCCTTAGCTTCGGGCTGAGTGACAGCATAGGTTGCAGAGATACCCAGTCTTGACTGACCTAGGGCTTCTCTGCAGCAGACATTGCTCATGAGCTGCCTGCAGGGACATATTTGCTATGTAATAAGAGCAATATCCAGGGGGGAAATTCACAGAATCACAGAATCCCCGGGGTTGGCAGGGACCTCTGGAGATCATCTCGTCCAACCCCCGTGCCAGAGCAGGGTCACCCAGAGCAGGTTGCACAGGACGGCGTCCAGGCGGGTTTGGAATGTCTCCAGAGAAGGAGACTCCACCACCTCTCTGGGCAGCCTGTGCCAGTGCTCTGACACCCTCAAAGGAAAGAAGTTCATCCTCACGTTCACATGGAACTTCCTAGGTTCAAGTTTGTGCCCGTTACCTCTTGTCCTGTCACTGGGCACCACTGAGAAAAGACTGGTCCCATCCTCTTGACACCCTTCCTTGAAGTATTTGTAAGCATTGATGAGGTCCCCCCTCAGTCTTCTCCAGACTAAAAAGACCCAAGTCCCTCAGCCTTTCCTCATCAGAAAGATGTTCCAGTCCCTTCATCATCTCTGTAGCCCTCTGCTGTTCCCTCTCCAGCAGTTCCCTGTCCTTCTTGAACTGGGGAGCCCAGCACTGGACACAGTACTCCAGGTGCGGCCTCACCAGGGCAGAGCAGAGGGGGAGGATGACCTCCCTCAACCTGCTGGCCACACACCTCTTGATGCACCCCAGGATGCCATTGGCCTTCTGGGCCACAAGGGCACATTGCTGGCTCATGGTCATTCCGTTGTCCACCAGGACTCCCAGGTCCCTTTCCACAGAGCTGCTTTCCAGCAGGTCAGCCCCTAACCTGTACTGGTGCATGGGGTTATTCCTCCCCAGGTGCAGGACCCTACACTTGCCCTTGTTGAACTTCGTGAGGTTCCTCTCTGCCTGTCTCTCCAGCCTGTCCAGGTCACGCTGAACGGCAGCACAGCCTGCCAGTGTGTCAGCCACCCCTCCCAGTTCTGTGTCATCAGCAAACTTGCTGATGGTACACTCTGTCCCCTCACCCAGGTCATTGATGAATATGTTGACCAGGACTGGACCCAGCACTGACCCCTGGGGAGCACCACTTGTCACAGACCTCCAACTAGACTCTGTGGAATAGCTGTTTGGAATAGCTGTTTTGCTTTACTAACCTCACCTTAGTCTAGGTAAATTAATCTGCACAGGCACACAAATACTCCCAGCAGGTGGAGAATCTGCATTGTCTGTGAGCCTTACCCCCCACATAGCTTCAGTCCCACTGCCCCCACGTGGCAGCGGTACCCCAGAGCTGCGTCTGATCCGCACCCGAACGTTGCAGACATCTGTGCAAGCTTATGAATATCGCCAGCTAACAGGAACGCAGCACAGCATCTCCCCTCTGACGACTTCTCCAGTGGGTGAAAATAGCAGCTGCTCATGTGAAGAGAAGACGGGAGTTGTGGGATATCTGGTTAAATTCAGGTTGCTTCAGCACCTGTCCTGCCCCGTATTTAGCAGAGCAGCAGCATCACATGGGGGATGCTCATCCACAATGAAACGGGAAGAATTCATGTTCTGTCCTCTTCCTTATGTGAAAGCAGTGATCATAGGCACTTATTTCAATTGCATCAAAACAGTCGCACTCTTTTTTTTTTCTTGAAAACTTCTCTTTTCAAGTTAAATCTTTCTGTAGACAAGTCCTGTAAATCAAAAAGTCTTTAACACCTGTTTTTCTGCATTTATACCATCCCACCATACACGTGCTTCACTCCTTAAACGACTTGGAACATAAGAAAAACATATTGTGTCAGGCCAACAGTCCATCTAATCCAATGTCCAGTCAGCAGCAGTGACTAATAGAAGATGCTAAGCAGGAGAATAAATGCTATGGAGTAAGAGGTACAGGAGTACCTCACATCTTGATTATTTTCCTTTATATCTCAAAGATTTAGGAAAAAAATGAAGCAAAATGTGGAACTTCACCAGAAAGATGACTTTGGATTCCCCTTGATGTGTCATTTCTTCTGAGGCCTTTGTTCTCAGGTACGTGGCATATTGTTTGTTTATGTGTTTTCAGGCAGAAATCTATTAGCTCAGAAATAAAGTTAAGGCACTATTAACATTTAAATGCTAAAGGAAGAGTAAAATCTAAGCATCACACTCACTGCTTGTGAAGTTCTGTTCTGAATTACATGCCCAGGCATGTAACACCTGTAGCGGAGAATGCCATGCAAAATACGCATTTCTCTTTCATACAAATTCCCAATTTACTCATGCGAAAGATGGGATTGTGAAGTTATATTCATTACTATTTTTACTGCATTACAGTCTTAAAATGAAAGTCAACATTAGAGGGTGAATGTTATACTTAGCTTAAAAATGAAAGCTTAAGGGTAAGAAAGCAAGCACCTTTAATTCTATCACTTTCTTCTTATTCACTACATCTCCTGTTAGACACCTTTATCTCCTACCTAACATCTTCCTTACAAGCAGCTGAACCTTTAATTTTACGAGGATGTAATTGTACATTCTTTTCAAGGGTTATCAGTTAGAGTTGGCTTTTGTAACGTCCCCAGGAGCGTGCCAGAGCTCATTTGTTCTTGTTTGAACCACTAATATTCTAGGTTTAAAAGCAGCACAAACATAAGTCAGTGACCAGCTTGTGGTAAATGAGCAATTCTCATTACGCATTGTGATGCATTATGTGATGAATCTATCAACCTGGCTTTGCACAAGCTCTCCTAGACACGCGTGCTGGCAAAGGTCAGCAAAAAGCTATGCCATGGAAGGACAAAGGTCTGTCTGCCTGGGACCAAATACCTGCGAAGTGCAGTAACTCCATGTCAGGTCTCCGAAGGGAGATGCAAAGGAGTTGATCAGCTCTGAACTGTTGCAAGATTCACCCACTTTTGTTTCAACTTCTTTTTTCCTCCCATGAGACTTTCTAGTGTTGGTGCTTCCTATCTCTTTCTTCCTTTTCTCTTTCTCCTTTCTTTCAGTCTCACACTCTAGGCAAGGCCCACCTCCTAAAACCTCTCAGTGCTGCACTCTGTTTGGTCTCAACATTGTTTTGCTTTTCTCGTGCACTGGTTGATGTTTGCCTGGATGCCCTTGGATCCATACTTGTTATTTGCTCTTCACCTTTTTCCTCTTTCATATTCCATTTACAGTCTCCAGTTTCAACTATGCTTAACCACTTTCTGTACTCTTCTCACCAGTGTAAATGTAAGGGAATGCCGTGAGTAAACTGGCATAAAACGCAGGGCCAGGTATAGGCTAGAGAAGAGAAGGCTCAGGTGGGATCTCATCCATGTGTACAGATACCCGAAGGGAGGGTGCAATGAGGACGATGCCAGGCTCCTTTCAGTGGTGCCCAGTGCCAGGACCAGAGGCAGTGGGCACACACTGAAATTCAGGAGGCTCTGTCTGAACTTAAGGAAACACTTTTTTACCGTGAGGATGACAGAGCACCGGCACAGGTTGCCCAGAGAGGTCGTAGTATCTCCATCTTTGGAGATATTCAAAAGTGGTCCTGCACAACTGGCTCTGGGTGGCCCTGCTTCAGCAGAGGATTGGACAAGATGACTTCCAGCGGTCCCTTCCCACCTCAGCCATTCTGGGATGCTGCAATCAGCTCTTGTATTTGAATCCCATAGAAAATTACTTCCCTCTAGCAGCAAGAGTAGAGAGGAGTCACAGTTCTTCCTGCATGAGCTCACCAGGGTGACACAGCTGTGCCTTATTGCTCTTAGAGAGGTGGAGGTTGAAGCACAGATTTGCTGTCCGGCTGGGCCTTACGGAACTTGATAGCGCGAGTAGAGAGTTAGCCATTTCACTCCACTGTAAATAGACCTTTTCCCCCAACCTGTGAAAACATGGTAGCTGCTATACTGCCACCAGGAAAAAGTAGTCCTTGAGTTTGAAGGTTGTGGCTGGTAGCACTCAGCTCTTGCTCATAGATATCTGTGAGCTTACTGAAGTGATGTTTATAACAGATGTTGAGTCACACAGCATGACAGGTAGTAAATGAGTGCCGGTATTGAAGTAATTTTAGGTAATTTTCTCCACGTCTGCCCAGTTGATTGTTAATGGAAGTTAGAGGCTCCACAACAGCCACTATCAGTTAAACTGTCACTACTGGGACACGTTCACTGTCAGCCTCACTAATTCTAACATGGTGTTATGACACAAGGGTAAGAAGAAAATAGAGTCGGTTATTCACAGTGACCCATTTGACCTTATTCTGGCAGCAACAAATGCTGAGACATGTAGTAAAGTGACACTACTGGTTTCTTCTCTCATAATCTTCTAAGAATTTCAGAATTAACATTTCCAGATGTTATTTCTGCTTATTTATGATTGCTTCTGTACCACGAAGTCAAATGTTCACTTTGGGTTTGCAGAACAGGACTGAGAGCAATATCAAATTGCCGTACTTGAAGCAGCTGACCTTAAGAAAAGCAAAATCTTTGAGAAATCTTAGTAAACCTTTGTATTTGATTCCTCACAGTGTTCAGAGTTAGAAGTCAGCGCTGAAATGTGGTGGTTTCAGCAAGGCCTCTCTGTCTTGCCTGCGGCTTTGGTTGTTTGGTCAGCTGCATCTTTTGTGTTTTCATACATTACTGCAATCGTCCTACACCACGTCGACCCTTTGGTGCCCTACATCAGGTCAGTAACGTTCATACCGTACCACAGCACTGAACTGGCCTCTTGTTCCTGGGAATTCTTCCTAAACTCCAAACTTTAAACAGCAGTTCTTACCTAACAGCTCCAGTTCTAAAGTTACTAGCTGTTTATAATTATTTGTGTGTGACTCTATTTAAAGCTGCCTATTTTTGTGCAAGAGCCTAACCTTTAAGCTGTGGCTCTGTGAACGTATCCTTAAAATGATGATGAACAAGAAAGCTGGGGGTGCATTTCCAACCCTCTGTTCAGAGTAAAGCGTCTTGCTGTCACCAGGTTTGGTTGCACCAGTAAATCTGTACTATAATGTGTATTCCCAACTGCCTTGTATCCAGGCTGTACTTCAGACTTCAGTTTTGGTCTTTCGGTTTTCCAGGTTCTTCATTTTTCCAGTTTTAATACTCTTCATTCACCTTTTATGGAGTCAAGATCAATATAAAAGGAATAGTTATACCAAGTACGTTTATTCCTTGCTCTAGGGATAGCATGTCTTTACCATGCTTATTTCTACCACTCTAGAAACTAGCACAGTATGGTTTGAGTAACGAAAAATTCAGTGAAAAATATCTGGGAGGGTTTTTACAAATCTGTTTCTTATGGTTCCTTTGTAGACTGAAATAAGTAAAGTTGTGTTGCAAGTATTTTTAGTATAGATAGAGATGTATCACTCCATTTATCTCTTCCAGTGATACAGGGACAATACCACCTGAAAGATGCTTATTTGGGATCATGTTAAATATTTCGGCTTTCTTGGGTGAGTATAGAAAGCTGTCCTTGGCGAACTGCAGGCAGTTCTGGAATGCACACAGCTTTAAACAATTTTATTTCCTTATTCTGATCATTAAACAGCCCGTAATTCTCAGTCAAAAACTAGATTCTAAGCAATCAATCTTAATTCTGTTAAGCAATTCAGAGGAAAGTGTATGTCAGGGATGTTATCCACAAAGCCAGCGTGAAAATTGCAGATTCCGGAAGGCCAAAAATGCTTTTATAAAAACCAACAGTAAAAGGAATAGAAATGGAAATTCAAGGCAGTCACCTTATTTGTGCTGCAATTATGGAGAGGGGGGAAAAAACAACCTAGTATATCTTTCAAATGAGAGAGATCTGAAAAATCTAGTACGTTGACTTGTTTACCATTATTTCAGTTTTGACTTCCAGATTCTCAGCTTTCCTATTTCAGTGTACCATAAGACAGTTTTTGTATTTTAAACAGTTGCCTCTGTTACTCAGCATCTTCACAGTTAAAAAAGGGGAGTGTGCTCATCAGCTGCAAAATCTTACTGAATTTGGGTTCTTCATTAACAGGTATGGCTACCATGTATGTCCGTTATAAACAAGTCTACGCTTTGAACCCAGAAAAATCCAAGATCCTCAAGCTTAATAAGATTGGCCTTACACTAGGATTGATGAGCTGTTTTGGACTTTGCATTATTGCAAATTTCCAGGTTTGTGCTTTGCTTGCAATGTTCTGAAGCTGTCCAGAGTTGTGTGGTTTTTTGTTTACTGCAATATCTGATAAAACAGGGGGTTTACTGATAGCAAAACTTTTTAGGGCAAACCTGTTTTGGTTTTTTTTTTCCCTGACAGGCAAACCTGTCAAATTCCCTACAGAAAACCATTAAAAAAATAAGTTTTGGTTTAGAATTTCTTACTCATTTCTTATTTGCTTTATCCACTGAGACTTGTGAGCAGCCATTCATGAAATTCCAAAATATTAAGAAACCCATAAGTTTTGCAGAAAGCAAACTGATCTTGGATCTCCTTATAGGAGATTTGAAAGCCTTAGCTCCACATTAAAAGACCACAACTATAGTTTCTTTTGACTCAAGAGAATCAAGTGTCAAATAGTCAAAAATTGTTAGAACTAGTAAAGCCAACAAAAACACCCAACCCCACAAGAAGTCCAGCACTGCAAAATCTACCTTCTTAGGTATATTTCCCTTCAAACCTGCCCAATTCTTGAAAATACTGCAGCGTCAAGCAGCTTTTGAATTTCTCCCTCCCAGCATCTCTATTTTTTTCCCTCCTCAATACTATGTTTTTCCAAAATCTAGTATTCTCACATATCGCACCATCAGCAGGACCACATTCTCCATCGTTAGCTGTTAACATGCAAGACAATTGTACAGTTGCCAGCCTCATCATATTAATTACCTGCTGGATTTTGTGGGGGATCTGTAGTGGTGCCTTTAGCCACTAGAGGCTGCAGTGTCACCTTGGTCTCCTGCTGGATTAGGGCCAGGAAAAAGCAAAGAGGGAAAGCTCCTGGAAAGCTCCTACTTTTTTCCCTTCTCCTTTTCACCTGGCACAGTTCTCCAAGTGCTTCAGCAGCCCCTGTCTTAGAAACCTCAGCGCACTCATTTTGGGTTTGGTTTTTGGGGTTATTTTGGTTGTTTTGGTTTTTTTTTTGGAGGCCTCAATCTATTTACTTTTTTCTAAAGCCCCAGCTATACCCAGAGGTCACAGCCTCCCCCACCACACCCCCCAAGTAAGAGCCTCCAGGCTGTGTTCAACTCCGTGATTTCCCTCCACCCCTGGTCAGGAGGGGGTATGTCTACTTTCTGCAGATTTCAAGATAATCAAAATACAGAAAGTGCGTGTTAATTTGTCAACTAGTTTGTGTAGCATTTGATCTTGAGCAAGACAAAAGTTGGAAGTGATGTACCTGCGTATCCAAGTGACGCTGAGGACTGGTTGAGGGCCACCCCAGAGGCAAAAGGAGCTAAAGCCCCCTGGAATCCACTAGTTACTGAAGACAACTGAAGTGTGAAAATATACAAAGAGGAACAAAGCGGGTACAGGAGCAGCCATCACGCAGAGAGCTCCAGACAGCTCTCACTGCTGGAAGTCAAAGCAATAGCAATCGCTCATCCTCACGGGAGCTTTAATTCATGCTGCTTAGCCAGTACTATTGCTTTATTCTAGCTGTGGCTATTGATTTCCTCTCATATAGGGCAAGGATTTCTCTCTGATGATACGTCATCACTGAAGAGCATGCGATTTTGGAGCACACGCCTTTGCAACTTGATCATTCACTATTTAAATACAAATTCCCACCTCTGTGGATGCAGCACTTCACATTCATTTGTGCACATAAGGTGCACGTGGAGATTGTGTGGAAAGGGTGACTCAATTCTTGATCTTAATAGTTACTCAGTAGAATACACAGACAGTCTCATGCTTTAGGGCATAAAAAGATTTCCCGCCCGATTGGAGTGCAGGGAGGCTGCCAGGCCTTGCATTGCACAATTGGCAAGATAACACTTCTTAGTTTCTTTGGCTGCTGTGCTCAGCCAAGGATGAGAGGAAAGGACGGAAGACAACGTGGTTTTTCAGGGTGTAAATTTTGCGTTGGGTTGTTTTTCTTGGAATAACTTCTAATTTTAATGATTTTTACTACTTGACAGTTGATTCTCCTCTAGTGTTCTTTAAATTAAGAAGTATTACTGCTTGATTCAACCTTGTTCCCTTTGAGTATTCAGAGATACTAATTTTACAAACAAGCTTTATTCAAACTAGAGTAATTCAGAAAAATTGCTAAACCCTATTATTTTTAACCCTATTTTGAGGTCTAGAACTGTGTTGTCTTTATCCTGTATTGCATTATCTTTCATAGGTGTACAGATTCCTGGGATAGGAATGCACAGTAGGTAGCCTGTTGTCACTCTCGTTACCTGCCCAACTGCAGGGATTCCTTCATCTGGTTTCTGTGTTACTGTCCGTTATGGATAATGAGAACAGCTCTTTTAAATTCCTGTAGTTAAGATATAGCTGTGACCTTTAACTTAGCCACAAGAACTTAACAAAAGCAGCAATGCAGAGGGCTGGCAGGTGCTGGCTTCCAGCTAACTCTGTATAGGGTTTCCAAGAAAAATCTCCTAAGTACTGGCACGTTCCAGAACTGCTTAGCTTGGGATGTGAGAAGGTAATTGAGTGGGTGGAGTGCCAAAGGTTTACAGAAGAAAATGGTTCTTAGAGGTTAAAGTGAAACCAGGTTCTGTACAAGCAGTGCTTTCTTTCCCTAGAAATGCATTCTGTACTATATACACGTGGTTGGAGCCTGCCTGACATTCGGAGTAGGGGCCGTTTATATGCTGGTTCAGACCGTCCTCTCCTACCTGATGCAGCCCGAAGTTCACAGCAAAGACATTTTTTGGATCCGTCTGACCGTGTTACTCTGGTGTTGTTCAAGCATTGTGAGCAGTATCCTTTTGCTGTGCAGTCACCGTAAGACAGAGCAGCCTTCACAAATGACAGTATTCGCATCTACGTTAACTTAACCCACCAATGTGAAAGGCTGCGCCACAGAAGGCCCGTCATCTTTACACATGCAGCTTGTATCGTGCTATCTATTCATAGTCTGTATTGCAGCCTGGAAACTGCAGGAAAAAGGGAACCATCAGGTTAAGCCCACAAGTGAGTTACTGGATAATAAAAAAAGGTAAGAGGGATGGTTACCACCCTTTCTCCTCTCCTTTCCTTCTGCACACCAGAGACTGAAAATGGCAAAATAAGGGTTTGTCACAAAGAAGTCTGACTGTAGATTATGAAAAATGGGGAGAAAGGGAAGTGTACTTAATAGATGGGTAGGAAATGGAGGGGGAAAAAGCCAGGTAAGAAATAAAAGTGTCTGTTCCCTGGTGACAGAACCACTGCAGCAAGTTTTATAGTGGGATACAACTAAAAGAGAAGTACGGAATGTAGCGTAAGAGAAAATACTGCTCACCTAACTACGCGCAGCAGTGCTGCACTGTGCCAGCTGGCTCCCAGAGCCATTTAAAGTGCTGGTATTTGTCAGAGACAATTCTGGAGCATATTGCCAAGGTTGAGTCAGAAGAGACATTTGGCCTCTGACCTCCTTCCCTGCCCATCCTACAGTTGACAAGACATTTCTGACCAGCATTCCCTACAACCTTCCCTTGGCTCTGGAACCCATCATCTCCCTTAAGTTTGAATTCCGAGTGCTGAAAGCAGCTGTAGGTTTTACAGAAATATAGGCAAATGGACACTGTATGAAAAAATATGCCATTAATTTCAGAGAGTGCAGTTAGTTAGAAGAGACTTAACAGAAAAGTAAAATTGCTGAACAGAAAATTGGTTCTGTTTTACCTCAAACCCGGACAACATCCAGAAAGAGAGGCCTTTTTCCTGTCCAGAGTCATTTAACAGTCAAGAAACAGAACCGCAGCGGTTCCTTGGCTCACCCCGATGGACGTAAACATTGTATTTTGAAAATTATGACTCAGTTTTGTGTCAAACAGGACTACAACGCTAAAGCTTTCCACTAAAGCTTTCGAATTTACATTCCAAAGACATGAGCGCAAAAATCATTGCTTAAATGCTGTCTCTTCTGCAGCTGAATCAAGGCCACCTATTTAATCCCCACCAATTCCACTTATTTCCAGGCTGGCAGCCAAAACCAACACTAAACCATACGCCCCATTTCCCAGTGACAGAGCATCTCGCCAAGCTCCCATTCCTGCTACTGCAAGATTATACAATCTGTACTAGTCAGACGAGAAGCGATAGTCGAGGCACAGGCTGGTTATCTATAAAGAAGTGAGAAGGACCCTGACCTGCTGAGGAGGCTCGACGCAGAGCAAGGAAGTGATCTGTGAGCCTTAGAGAATTGCTGTCCCTAGCAGAAATTTTTGGTGCTAGCAAAGAACAAGATTGTCAGCTTCAAACAGCTAGGAGCCAAACAGAAGTGGGGAAGACCAAAATTCAACAAGATGAACTGTTAAGAGCCTTTTACAGTTGCCAAAAAACCCACAAGCCCAAAATCTGTAGAGGTTTTTAAACCAGCGTGGCCTAACCAAAATTAAAGGGAAATAAAGACAGTTGTAGAAATAATGATATATAGATACATATGTATGGAAGGGGAAGAAAGTATTTTCTAAATTAACAGCTCAATGTAATAAGGGAAAGATGGTGACAGGTGGAAGTCTATGGCCGTAGGTGAAATGGTTGTAACTGGTACTGGAGGACAGCAGGAAACCTAAAAATGCTCCTGATCCTCTGCTGGAGTGAAAGAGCAGAATTGCCAACACACAAAGAGCAAAGCAGTTAATTACCTGCTCTGTAACGAGGAGAGGATGGGAGCCATTTATTTTTGTATCACGATGATTAAATTCTTTCCATTGCAGTAGTAACTCAGGTAACTAACAGCTACTAAAGCTGTACATTTTAATTAGCAGAGAATTGGGTATCTTGCATTCAGATCAGTAACTAGAGCTCCCTGGACCACTCACATCAATTTTTTAATAAGCTTTGGAAGTCTGGGTTTTCAAAGACATGTTTGTGCCAGTAAGTCCAGCCTTGTTCACCAGCAAAATTAATCTTTCACATCAGGAGGCTCTTGATGTTTAATCTTGTTAACGATTGAAGAAGTTGATATCTTAATCCTGTGAAAATCAGATCTTCTATAACTTAATGCTCCAGGTTTCATTTATAAAGGCGGTAGCACTGATGTAGCCTACCTTCCCTCTGTAAGGTGTTGAAGAAGTGACATCTCAACCACTCTAGAAAGAGCCCGGGTCTGATCGAACGAGGAATCATTGTCGTGTGGGGTTTTTCCTTGGCTGTTGTATCAAAGCAGTTATCAAACCTTAAGTGAACTAAGAGGGAAACAGAAAAGCTAATAGCCCTCTCTGCTGCAAATGATAGAGTATTCCAACCTGTAACCCACGTAGCAAGAATGGTCTGGTCTGTACCAGAAATAGTGTGGCCAGCAGGACTAGGGCAGTGATGGTCCCCCTGTACTCGGCACTGGTGAGGCCCCACCTCGAATACTGTGCTCAGTTTTGGGCCCCTCACTCCAGGGCAGACATTGAGGGGCTGGAGCGTGTCCAGAGAAGGGCAACGCAGCTGGTGAGGGGTCTGGAGCACAAGTCTTGTGAGGAGCGGCTGAGGGAAGTGGGGTTGTTCAGCCTGGAGAAAAGGAGGCTGAGGGGAGACCTCATCGCTCTCTACAGCTACCTGAAAGGAGGTTGTAGTGAGGTGGGGGTCGGTCTCTTCTCCCAAGTCACAAGTGATAGGAGGAGAGGAAACAGCCTCAAGTTGCACCAGGGGAGGTTTAGATTGGATATTGGGAAAAACTTCTTCACCGAAAGGCTTGTCAAGCATTGGAACAGGCTGCCCAGAGAAGTGGTGGAGTCCCCATCCCTGGAGGTATTTAAAAGCCGGGCAGACGTGGTGCTGAGGGACATGGGTTAGTGGTGGTTTTGGCAGTGTTGGGCTGATGGTTGGACTCGATGATCTTAAAGGTCTTTTCCAACCTAAACTATTCTATGATTCTATGATTATGCTAAGGAGACCTTATGGAAAACACACAGAGATCTCCTTACAGCACAGAGCTGAGGCTGAAGTTTCCAAGTTGCTCATTCTTGGTCTTGAATCTTCCTTAACATGTATCTTCAGTGTTTGTTTCCTCAGTTGTCTTATACAGTGGCCTGTATGGAACTAATCTAGTGCAGAAGTTGCACTGGGACCCACAGGAAAAAGTAAGTGACTGAGTGGAGAAACAGAGAACAAAACCCAGCTACATTATTTGCAGTGACAAATGCACCAGGGCACTTACTGCAGTTGTGTACTTGGGATGGGAGAGGACAGGTGAGCTTTACCAGTTCAGCCAGTATGCAGCTACTTGCTGAGTACTGCTCTGAGCAAAACAGTCACAGCTTCAAGCGTTTTAAATTAATCTCGCTCACGGGGAAAGCAATTGAACTGTCTCAACGAGTTATCAAACCACCAGCCTGTCTGGTCTGTGCTGGTGAGCCATTCCCAGTCACTGTTACAGGATAGCTGTAACTGATGAACCTCGCGTGCCAGCTGGTTGCAGCGAGGCAGAGTTCCTGACTGCTGCCAGGTGGAGTCAGGAGGAGAAAAAGGCCAAAGGATACAAGCGATAGAGCTGCCACTAGGGCTTCCCAAGTGGGACAAAGGGCGCGTAGGTCTTAACAGCTCTGCCACTCTCCCTCGCCCGCCCCATCCTCTCCAGGCACTGCTAGAGGTGTGGGCACTTACTGGAGGAAATATTATGCAGGCTGGTTTTGAGGGCTTTTCCCACCCTTCCGTTTATTTAAAGCATAAGGAGCCTCTCAGAATTCTGCTTACATCCAAAGAAGGGCCTCGAACCTTACTTTTTTGAAGAGGTTTTGCTGTTAGTCATGCCAGCTCTTCAGTGAGCCTTCAGGTCTTGCAGGTGGATATTAAATTCCCAGTGGGGGTCAGCCCCATTGTGTGGGGCAGGTGTTTTCCTGGTCATTCTCACTCTTCTGCTGAGTTCAGCACTTCCTTCTTAGAGGCTCCAGATATCTGGGAAGTTTTGCTCTCCAAAGGGAATAGCTGTGGATGTGGGATGCCGTACGTGCAAGCCATCTTTGTGCCTTTGCAGGTTCAAGAGGAGCTTCTCACACTGATTTTTTTTTTCCCCCTCTTCTCACCATTACACAGGGCTACACAGCTCACATCATCAGTACTGTCTCAGAGTGGTCGTTAGCATTCTCCTTCCTCAGCTTTTTCCTCACCTATATCCGTGACTTTCAGGTAAAAATGAAGTTAATGTTAAGTGCTCTGCTTTGCCAAGCTCTAAATAGCCTGACACGATGCAAGATGGGCTGCCTTGTATTACCAGCCATCGAGGCTGGAAGACCTGTAGCCTGATCAGCATTAAGCAGTCCTCTCTTCCGCAGTAGGATCTACCCCTGCTGCGGTAACACACGGACTCCAGCATCTGACTGGCTTTAACCAGCTTCGCTTACGAGATCTCTCACACTTGCAGGGGCCGTTTGCTGTAGGATTGCAAAGCAAATGGTGGAGTCAGGCCAGGAGAACAGCTTGGGAGTCAGGCTTACAGTTCTGGAGCTGATCTGCAGTTTGGTCTTTCATCTGACTACTGAAATTGGCCATGCTGAGACAGTGCCGAGCCTGTTAACTTGAGTTTTCTTTCCTTTTTCCTATCCAGAAAATTTCCCTGCGTGCAGTTGTCAGCTTGCATGGACAAACCCTTTATAACACACCACAGAGCTTTGTGACTGATGAGCAGACACTGCTGATAGCGGGGAGCATCTAATGAAGGTGAAGAGAACATGTTCTCGGCATAACTCAGGAATTTAATAGCAATAACGGTTGATATTCCTAAGCATTTATTTTATATATAAAAAAAAAAATTATGAAGTGATTGTATTGTACTTGACAGAAAGGGCTTTGCTATTAACCCACACAGCAATGCAAATGTTATCAGTATTGTAAACAAGCCTGTAACATTTCTACACATGCCAATGTCATGAAAGACTAAATGAAGGTTATTCAAAGAGTTGTGTCTCCTCATCACTTCCACCACACCCAGTTTGACCTCCCTCATTCCCTTGCCCTCCTCTCTCCAGTGTTCCTCAGGCCAAATCCTTTCGGATGCACGAAGCCCCCAACCTCGAGCCGGGCTCCAGCCTCATCCTTCCACACCCTTGGGGCAGCGGGGCTGGGCCATGGCCTGCACGCTATGCCAGAGTGGAAGGACCCCAAAGCCACCCCATTCTTTGAGCAACCCACAAGGAAAATGCTCTGAATTTCTTTCTTCCTTCCCTCCCTCTTCCTGGCAGTTGCTTGAGCTGATGGACAGGTTCATCCAAGAGTCCACGTGCTGAGAGTCCTTATTGCGCAAGTCTAGGAAGGGTCAGAGTATGCAGCCCGTGTCCTGCTCACTCAAGGGGGAAGCACTGACTCCTAGAATCATAGAACCTTTTTGGGTTGGACAAGACCTTTAAGATCATTGAGTCCAACCATCAACCCAGCACTGCCAAAACCACCACTAACCCATGTCCCTCAGCACCTCGTCTGCCCGGTTTTTAAATACCTCCAGGGATGGGGGCTTCACTACTTCTCTGGGCAGCCTGGTCCAGTGCTTGGTAACCCTTTTGGTGAAGAAATTTTTCCCAATATCCAATCTAAACCTCCCTTGGTGCAACTTGAGGCCATTTCCTCTTGTCCTATCGCCTGTTACTTGGGAGAAGAGACCGACCCCCCCTCGCTACAGCCTCCTTTCAGGTAGCTGTAGAGAGCGATGAGGTCTCCCCTCAGCCTCCTTTTCTCCAGGCTGAACAACCCCACTTCCCTCAGCCGCTCCTCAGAAGATTTGTGCTCCAGACCCCTCACCAGCTGCATTGCCCTTCTCTGGACACGCTCCAGCCCCTCAATGTCTGCCCTGGAGTGAGGGGCCCAAAACTGAGCACAGTATTCAAGGTGGGGCCTCACCAGTGCTGAGTACAGGGGGAGCATCACTGCCCTAGTCCTGCTGGCCACACTGTTCCTGATACAGGCCAGGATGTTGTTGGCCACCTGGGCACACTGCACGACAGTGTCAGGACAGCATCAGCACAGAGCATGACACGTGTCCTTGTAGCCCTGATGTCCTTAGTGCTCCCCCGAGACAGTCTCCAACCCAAGAGCCAGCTGCTCGTTCCTCCTGCTGCTTCCCAACGCTGCCGTATGGTGTTGCCGGCCCCTGACCTGACTCTGCAGCTCGTCAGGCTGCTCCAGAGGCTCAGCACCCCAGGGCTGTCAGTGCTGGACACCCCGGCTGCGTGCCAGGGGGTTTACACCGTGTCTTTTCATACAGACAACCTCCCCCAAACAACAGTCACATCCAGACCAAGCCGGAAGCCTTAAAAATACATATTTGCTCTAGTTCTACCGAAGTATAGCAAAGGAATTTGATATTTAATTACAGACGGACCTACGGCGTACATTATCACCAGCCGCCTTTGAGCCCTATTTAGCAGGAATAGCTCAGCTTCCTTCCTAAGTTATTGCTCAAGTCTACAGCTACATAAGCTCTAGCATGTGTTTCCTCCCACACCAAAACAGCTTATGCTGGTGTCTTCCCTTGCCTGGAGGGGCAGGTGAAGGACCAGGAGAGGAATTTACGCTGGAGGCCTCCTGGAAATCCCAGCAGCTGCCCCGGGCAACTTCTTTCTCCCAGATGAAAAGAGGATGTTGCCATCGCAGTCGCGCTTCCTTCGCACTTGCAGCCTGGTTCAACCCAGAGTTCCGACAGTTCATGGGGAGAAAATGAGCTTTGGAGCCAAAAACCTGCCAAACCACTCAGTGGAGTAAGAGGACAGGTAGATACGATGGAGTCACAGGGACCCCAAGGGCTCTACGGCTCGGGGAAGATTTCCAAATATTATATTTCAGCTGCTGATAAATCCGTAAGGATCAGGGCCTCCCTGGAGAGTTGCACACTCAGCCACATGCTCTCTAATGAGGCAATAAGCAAATCCCAGTTTCCGGTTAATGGCTACAACCTAGAAAACACGATGTTTCATCTCGCAGAAACCCCTTTTCTATGCCTCATTTAAGTCTCATTAGGCAAATGGCTGGACCAGGAGATTGTCCCGACAGCGACGTTCTGCCTTGGGTTTGCAGAGCCCTGATCCCTGCTGGGAAGGAGGGAGAGCGCCCTTTTCCCGGTGCGAAAGGGCAGAAACGCAACCCTCATTCGTGCGGCTTCTCAGGAAGGCTCTAGTAGGACCCAGCCTGCTCACAGGGCTTTTCTCTCCTTCCCCTTGTGCCTGGCATCACCTTCCCTTTGTCTCCCTCTCCTGTCAAGCGCAAAGACGTTGGGCTGGACAGCACAAGGTCTTCAAGGTCTCTTCCAACCAAAAGCTCAAAGAGGTTGATCACTGTCAAGCACCAAGAGGTTGGTCATGACAACAAGCATCAGACAGGCTGCTCCCGGGAGCAATTCCTGCTCCAGAAAGCTGCTCCTAGGGCTGGAGCCCCTCTGCTGTGAGGACAGGCTGAGAGAGTTGGGGTTGTTCAGCCTGGAGAAGAGAAGGCTCCGGGGAGACCTTAGAGCCCCTTCCAGTCCCTAAAGGGGCTCCAGGAAAGCTGGGGAGGGACTCTGGATCAGAGAGTGGAGCCATAGAATGAGGGGGAAGGGTTTTAAACTAGAAGAAGGGAGATTTAGATGAGATATTAGGAAGAAATTCTTGACTGTGAGGGTGATGAGACACTGGGCCAGGTTGCCCAGAGAAGCTGTGGCTGCCCCATCCCTGGAGGTGTTCAAGGCCAGGTTGAACGGGGCTTGGAGCAACCTGGTCTAGTGGGAGGTGTCCCTGCCCATGGCAGGGGGGTGGGACTGGATGATCTTTAAGGTCCCTTCCAACCCAAACCATTCTGCGATTCTATGAAATTCCTCGGTAATAGCAGCACTCTGATGAGCCAGCCAAGACAGACTGGGCAATCAGGAGTCTGAGCTCTGGGAAGACTTTGAGTTCTACCTAAACCAGCACATTCCCGAGTTTGCAGTTAAAAACTCACTGCCCCCCCAGACCACCCTACTGCTCAGCACCACTTGTTGGGTTTCTTGCTCATTTGCAGATCCACAGAAGTTGAACCTCCGAGCAGCAAACTCTTCTCTGTTTAACAACCCCCTCAATGCCAGGAAAACCCTCTTCCTCCTCTCTCGCCCTGTTCCAAAGGGAAAGGGATGAGCAGCACCCAGGAGCAGCTCCATACTCCTGGTGGACTGCTCCAGAGATACCTGCCGCCATTGCATCACTCTCTCTTTCTCCTCCTCCTCTCCAGTCCCACCAACACAGAAGAGTGCTCCTGAGGGCTGGGCCAGGTCCTACCTCTCCTACTGAAGAGTTTCGATGGGCACTCCCCCTGCAGGAAGCTGGGCGCAGCCACACTGTGCTGGCTGAGGAGTTTGTAGACTCAGGCAGTCAACCCAAGACTCTCAAGGATCTGCTTCCCTCAGTGCTAGAAGACTTCCAGGTTCCTGAGGGCATTCATATACCTTAACTGCCCTGACCAGCCTCACCCAGGACCTCCTCCCACATTTCCTGCCCGTGGCCCAGGAGCTCCATTTGAGCCCAAGCCTGAGCACCCAGTTGTGGCCCGAGCTATGTTGTAGGTAGTCATGCCTTCAGTTCTGCCTCTGGCTTTATTTTGTGGATGGACTTCAGACCTAGATAGTAGGTAATTTCCCTCCAACCTGATCTCCTCCATGGACCTCAAAGGAGCAGTCAGTCCTGTCTCCAGTCCCATCTCCTGCTGCTCCTGACTGAACACCTTAAATGGACCCAGAACATCATTCATCATCTCACCTTGCCGTGAGCTGTCCATGGACCTTGTTATCATCACCCTGCTCTGTCTACTGAGCCCAGCGCCCTGGTTGGTGAGGGCACTGCCTGTGCCCAAGTGACCCCCAGCTCACCCTTCCTTGGGGAGTAGCCCCACCCCTGCTACTCCCTGACAAGGTGAGATGTTTCAGTCAACTCCCATTGAATTCATCAGCATTTCCTCGTTAAGGAGTGGCTGCGTTTGTACTTCTTGTCCTTGCCAGTTCCTGTGAACTTCTTCTTCTACTCCTGGCTGACTGCAGTAAACTTACAGGCTTGGGCTAGAGAAATTGCCACCTAAATGACACCAGTGTCTTCTTGGGAGCCCATAACTGAAACCAGAGCTGAGTTCCTCACCTCCTTGGTGTGCAAGGTGGCTCTATAGTGTTACTCCTGAAACGAGCCCCACACCTCGCTGTACGGATGGAGGCATCTGTCAGCAGCTGAACACTGGAGATGAAGCGTGCCAAGGAGTCACAGCTCTCTTGCTAAGACTGGCAGGAATGCTAACATAAGACATTGATTAAAAATGCAGAGAAACCTGCTAAAACAGCAACATCCAGCAGCCACTCAAATTTTTGGTGAATCCTCGTCCTACCACCTGGGCAGCTCAGGTTTGTCAGATTGTGTTAAGCTTAAACACTATGTATAGAATCACAGAATGGTTGAGGTTAGAAGGGACCTTAAAGACCATCTTGTTCCAACCCCCTGCCATGGGCAAGGACACCTCCCACTAGACCAGGTTGCTCCAAGCCCCGTCCAACCTGGCCTTGAACACCTCCAGGGATGGGGCAGCCACAGCTTCTCTGGGCAACCTGGGCCAGGGTCTCACCACCTTCAGAGTGAAAAATTTCTTCCTGAGATCAAATCTAAATCTCCCCTCTTCCAGTTTGAAGCCATCATCCCTCATCCTATGACTACATGCCCTTGTAAAAAGTCCCTCTCCAGCTTTCTTGTAGGCCCATTTCAGATACTGGAAGGGGCTTGGAGCCTTCTCTTCTCCAGGCTGAACAACCCCAACTCTCTCAGCCTGTCCTCACAGCAGGGGGGCTCCAGCCCTTGGATCATCTTAGCGGCCTCCTCTGGACCCNGCACTCAGTTCCACTGTCCATGTCACCAACAAAGATGTTAAACAGCACCAGTCCCAGTACTGACCCTTGAGGAATACCACTCGTCACTGCTCGCCACTTGGACATTGACCCGTTGACCATAACTCTTTGAGTGCAGCCATACAGCCAATTCCTTATCCAGCGAGTGGTCCATCCATCAAATCCATCTTTCCAATTTAGAGACCAGGATGTCATGCAGGACAGTGTCAAACGCTTTGCACGAGTCCAGGTAGATGATGTCTTATCCACCAAGGCTGTAACCTCATCGTAGAAGGCCACCAAATTTGCCAGGCATGATTTGCCCCTAGTGAAGCCATGTTGCCTGTCACCAGTCACCTCCTTATTTTCCACATGCCTTAGCAGAGTTTCCAGGAGGATCTGCTCCATGATCACACTTGTCAGGTGTGAAAGGTGGAGTACAAAAATAAGCACGGATTTCCACCCAAAGCCAAATGGGAGGCTGCCAGCTTGAGGCGGGGCAGCTTTGGTGGGAGAGATAAATGTGCAAGAAAGATGGGGTAAAAATACAAATTAAAAAAAAAACAACAGCAAACATGGCAAGAACGGAGTGTTATCTTCAAAGAAGCATGAGAAGATGGGGCCGGAGCTAGCCAGGAGCTTGTAGTGTTACAGAAGGAAACTGTTCCAGCTGACTCATCCTTTACGCATTGAAACAAGGTCTTTATGGTTTGTTTGGGTCGGTCTTTTTAGTCATTTAAAGAAAAATTATTAGCAAGTGAGGCCATCATCAATTTAAAAAAAAAAAAAAGAGAATTAAAAGTGTTAGCCCAAAGGGCAAAATGTATGCAAGTCACTGGAGACTTTGGAGAGCAAATGTGTGCCACCTAGCCCAAAAAGACTTGGGGAGGGAGGGGACAGCCAGCGCGGCTGAACTGGTTCACGGCAGCCATTAGACGTAGGAAAAAAAGCCTTGAACTTGCCTCCAAATGAGCAGGTGACTTAAGCGACAACAAACGTTTTCAAACATCAGGAAGAAGTTTGCCAGGAGGTTTTTAAGATCAAGGTGTAAAATGAGTCCTCAAAGAAAAGTCTAGCAGAAAAAAAATCCCGGTGTCGGTATCCATGACCGGCACAGAAGAGCCCAGAAAGGTTCCCATCCTTTCGTCACAGGGAACTGACACATCTGTCTGAAACTGAGCTGTGGGTAAGAAGTTTCAAAACACACTGATGACCAGTAACGAGCTTATGAATGAAGAGGGTTACACTCTCACCTTCAAACAAGAACCCTAAAGGAATAAAAGATGAAACAGCTGAAGTAAATTTTCATTGAGAACTGCTTCGGCACAGGAGGGCAGGAGAGACGCAAATACACCACCACCGTTTTGAAGTGTTCCCAGGGCTGTGTGCGGAGCCCTACGAGCAGCACTTTCTTGACCATACCAATAAAATAGGTAGAAATTTTAATAAAAATAGATTAATGGAATAGCAATGCTAGAGTGTGTAGGAAAACGCTGTGACATTGCAGAACCATGTAGTAAATTTTAATGGCAGATCTTATTGGAGAAGGTGATTTTATTTTGAATTAAAACCCCCTGTCACGCTCACAACCACAGGCAGGCACCAAGGTAGGTGTCCATGTGGTCTGGCCAGTAGCTGGGTGCCAAGACACCTGTATCCAGGCGGCTTGTCCAGTGTTGCTTGCTGTGACATGGAGGATGAGATCAGCTTCCAAATCCTCCTTACATCTCCTGGGTGGTTCTGACTTTGGCAACTACCTATCGGCTTTGAAAGGACCTTTTCATACCCTTTAGGAGCTGACTGATCTTGTCTGTCCATCCTTCCCCACTTGTGTGAACCATCTGGAATTACGTACTACCCTTTCCCTTCTTGTCTGGGTGTCTTGTGCCTCCTACCCTATCTTCCCACCGTCATTTCTGGAAGCCTTGCGTTTTCATTTTAAGCTGTTGCCTTTTTTTCAGACTGTCATTAGGTTCCTGAGCTGGAAGTCCTCAGTAGCTGCAAACAGATGTGCTGGGATCTCAATGACCTGCTAATCTCAGTGCCATCGACCCCTGCCGTTGTCACTGCCTTCCTGCCACCTGTTTATTCTGCTGCTCCCATGGCTGTTCATTCCCTCTCCTGACTGGTCTTCTCTTTTCTGTTGCAATTCTCTACAACCCAAGAAAAGCCTCTGCAGATTCAGTCAAGACAAGATCTGCCTCAAATCCAGTATCATTTACCAAAGGAATCGGTGTCCCTGTAAATAGGGATCTATGGTCAATCATCTACACCAAATCACAGAATGGTGGGGGTTGGCAGGGACCTCTGGAGATCATCTTGTCCAACCCCCGTGCCAGAGCTGGGTCACCCAGAGCAGGTTGCACAGGATGGCATCCAGGTGGGTTTGGAATGTCTCCAGAGAAGGAGACTCCACCACCTCTCTGGGCAGCCTGTGCCAGTGCTCTGCCACCCTCAAAGGAAAGAAGTTCCTCCTCATGTTCACATGGAATTTCCTATGGTCAAGTTTGTGCCCGTTACCTCTTGTCCTATCACTGAGCACCACTGAGAAAAGACTGGTCCCATCCTCCCAGCACCCTCACTTGAAGTATCTGTAAGCATTGATGACATCCCCCCTCAGTCTTCTCCAGACTAAAAAGACCCAAGTCCCTCAGCCTTTCCTCATCAGAAAGATGTTCCAGTCCCCTCATCATCTTCGTAGCCCTCTGCTGTTCCCTCTCCAGCAGTTCCCTGTCCTTCTTGAACTGGGGAGCCCAGCACTGGACACAGTACTCCAGATGCGGCCTCACCAGGGCAGAGCAGAGGGGGAGGATGACCTCCCTCGACCTGCTGGCCACACACCTCTTGATGCACCCCAGGATGCCATTGGCCTTCTGGGCCACAAAGGCACATTGCTGGCTCATGGTCATCC
>VYXH01006072.1:0-47386 GCA_013397275.1 Burhinus bistriatus
ATTCTCAAAAATACTAGCATGTTACCCTACAAATGCTGAGGTACTACACCCGGACACTTCTCCAGCGATCCCAGTTACATCCCCATCCCCCTTCGAATCTAGTTTAAAGCTTTCTCAATGACTCCTGTTAACTCTTGTCCTAGAACCCTTTTCCTCCTGTGAGAGAGGCTTTTCCCATCTGTTACCAGCAGGCCTAGTGTCCTGTAAATCAAGCCATGGTCAAAGAACCCAAAGTCCTGATGGTAGCACCAGTCTTGGAGCCAGGCATTGATCTGCTGGCTCTTCCTGTTTACCCCCTCATCATTCCCTACAGCTGGAGGGATAGAGGAGAACATGACTTGCACTCCTGATCCCTTGACCAGTCATCCTAAGGCCCTGAAATCTCTCTTCATTGCCCTTGGACTTCTCCTCCCTTCTTCATCACTGTCTACTTGAAAGACCAGAAGGGGATAATAATCTGAGGGCCGTACTAGGGAAGGAAGCTTCTTCTTTACATCATTAACCCGGGCCCCAGGGACGCAACAGACTTCCCTACATAGTGGGTCTGGTCTACATATCGGGCTTTCCGTTCCCTTCAGAAGCGAGTCACCTATAACAATGACCCGTCTTTTATTTTTTACTGAGGTGGTTTCAGTGTGGGGGGTGGTTCGACTAGACCTCGAAGACACCTTTAAGCTGGAAGGACTATCATCCTCACCCTTGTCCAGTTCCCATCGCAGAGCACTGTACCTGTTCTGCAACAGCACCTGGTAAGGTGGGGTAGTCGCTGGGCTATTGTTCTTTCAACATTATTAACACATTTTTCTTCTAAGATGGACATATATCATTTGAATTGCTCTTAGGAAGAAACACATTATGGTTGCTAGAAAAAACCCGTCAAATAATGATGGTGACTTGTTGCCATTGATTAGACTAAATAAATAATAATAAAAAAAGAGATAAAGGAATTCATGATCTTGAAAACTTTTTCTTGCTTTTCTTGTCTGAAGAAATCATTATGAAATCTTCTTTTATACGTTCTTCTTCCTATATACTTCTAGTAAATTTTTCACTTAGAATGATGTGACTTATACCATTGGGACTATTTGTCAAGAAGAGAATGTTCTTAAAAAACCCCAGTAGTTTAGTCTAATGGAAATAAAACATAAGAAGTAATTATGCTGAAAGAATGTTAATGCTGTGATGCTGAGCAATCTATCTAACAGCCTCCTTAAACAGATGCTCTGTCAGAGATTAAAAGCAATGTACTGATTAACTAGTTAGGATTGAAGATCTCTGTGAATTTCAGAATAATGCATACTGTAGTTTACATGTGAAAAATCAGAATAGATTGATTAGATTTCTGTGCCACTTCCTCCCATTTGAATTCATGCAAAAGTATAGTTTTATAATATAATCAAATAAAGGAGTATAATTTGCATATCAGAATACAATATTATGATAATTCTTTGGTTTTTTGGAGCCTGAACTTTCCCCCTTCTAGAGTGGGTTGCAAAACATATTCTTTGAATTCAGTGGAAATAAAAAATTGTGATTACTATTTAATATTTATATAGCAGTTTGAATCCATTAGGCCTTAATAGCTGGGCACTCACTTTCGCTGATAAAAATTCTTCCTGATAAACACAGGAGTTGGCAAGCAAATTACCTACTATGCTCAAGTGGAAAAGTCTATTCATGGTTCAGAACAGTAACTTGAGCATTGGTCTATATTTTGCAAATGTAAAGATACACATTAGATGTGGGATAGAGAGCTTGTCCAAGATGGCTGCTCCTTCATTATTAGAATGAAAGTTGAGAAACTACTTCATTACGTATTATTTTGTTGATCAGTTAGAGGAATTAATTCTTTCAGAAACAATTAAATACTTGCAAATACAGGAGACGATACCAGTTCAGAGCCAATACATGATAAAGTCTCACCATTACATGAAAGCCCAGCATTACTTTCCCAGCAAGTATCTAGTTAAGGTACAGCTTGATGCTGTTTGAAGTTTCCCAAAGCATAAGGAAACGTAGAAAATCATAAAGTAGCATTAGAAGTACATAGTCTTGCAGTAGCCCACAGCACACATTACAATTAGTTTTCACTGAACTGCTTTGCAGAATTAATTAGCACATCAGCAGCAAAACTATTACTCAGTCTGAGAATTGTTTCTTAATGCCAATGGCTATTTTGTGTTGCTGGAAAAAATAGACAGTGTAAGAAGAAAATGCGCAAGTGTAGAGTAACACAAATATATGTAAAGAAGGCTTTCCCAAATGTTCCGCCCTTGACCTTGGCTTTTTCATGACCCACCCTTCTGTCAGCACATCAATTTTCAGTCCCATCACTGTCACCTATTTCATGTGGAGTTTCCTACAGAGCTGAGCAAATAGAATAATTTCAAACTCATTAATACAATATCGTTTTACCTAGAAGAAGGATTAGTCTGCTACAGGATTCTGATTTTTGTTCAGTCTTTCTGCTCCTGTTAGTTCAAGTGTTGCTTCAGTCCTCACTTAGGTTCACACAGAAGGGCTCTCTGTGCATTCAGCCCAAAGTGGAACTGTATGTGTTTGACTTCAGTGTTTGTGTTCATTCACACTAACAGATCATCCTCTTTACAGTGAAGGCACAGGTTTTGTCACTTAATTGTTCATACTCATCCATTGTCCTCCCACTGTTTCCTCTCATTCTCTGACAAGAACAGGAGACCTCTTTTATCTACTTTACCTTAATGCATTAGAAATCCACATCAAAGTTTCCACTAGGCAGCTTTCTGGTCACATTTTCAAAAAGGCAAGTAAGAAACTTGAGCAAGTTAATAGTTGATTTGAATAGGCAGGGTCCAGCATTTTTAGACCAGTTTGAAGGGATTGTTTTAGTCAGAATGGCTGAATTCTGAACAGTACAACAGTCTACTTACTTCAAAGTCCTTACAGTGAGGCAAACTTGAGCAGCTTGTTATTACTTGAGGTTCCAGCAAGCCTAAGGCTGAGGGGGAAAGATCACTGCCATCAGCAGCAGTTCTCCTTGTTCTCTTATAGAACATATTAAAATTATAATGATGTTGTTATGTACATGTTTTGTTTTAGCAACAGCATTCGATATAAACCTATGAGAATTTAAAGATGGATGGGTGTGGCTGTGAACTTTTTCCCATTTTGATCTTACAAACCAATGACATTTTTACTATAGATGTTCTAAAAACTCCACATGGGTCAATATCACATATCACACAAACATGAAAAGTTAAACATTAAAAAGCTTTAAAAAGACAAGTATATTCAATACTGTGTGGATAGTACATGGCATTACATTTTTTTCCTCCATAAAATTCAGCTAAAACAGGAAATTAAACAGTCAGTATGTCCCATTAGTTATTGGTTTGTGAAGAATTAGTTATATAGTTGGGCTGGACTGTTATTTTGAATTCGTTCTTCTCTCCTGTTGGACCCTGAAAAGTAAATTTGATAGGGATCTGTGGATACTTGATACTACACAAGAAGGTCACTACCTTAGAGTGGGTTCTATGCGGTTTTAGAAGCCTGGTCTTTCAAACGTAGGACCAATGCTTGTGATGTTGATTATGACAAACACACACTTTAAATGCACGATCTTTGATTTCTTCCTATTGGACAGGAAGAGTTACTGAAAATAAACTGCCAAGAAAGTATGTTATGTAGATACTCCGGTCCAGCTCTTAGAATGAGTGACATATGCTTATAAAAGAAAGTTCGTGACTGCATTTGCATTTTTTCTACTCAAATATCTGCAAATAAGTTTAAAAGCATCTGTAAGCTTTTGCTTTGATCAATTATCTTTACTTCAAGGTTCAGAAGATTAAAATGTGGAGTACCACTCAGGACAGATATCAGTATTATCAGCTGGAAAAAGAACAGAGCATGAAACTGGTTAATACAAGACAGCTAAGTTAATGAGAACAGAATTGTTGTCAATACTTTTTCTCCTGAGAAACTAACAGCACAGGCTACCAGAGCAGAATATAGCCTGACATTGCGGAGTTTAGTCATGTGGAATGTAACTCTGCTGAGATATTATATAGGACACAGAGGGCTATGGAAAACTGACAATTTTTGCCCTTAAAGAAAAAAGACTTTTCCCTTAAAGGAAAAGACCCCAGCTGCCTAGACTCAGAGAGATCAAGCTGGCTACAAAACAGGAGATTTGAGCATGTGGGACCCAGACTTGCTCAGGGGCTCAACAAAAAAAACCCCAAATTTGGTCACAAAACACCCTCTTCTAAAAAATGTATTGAAATTCTCCAAAGGAGACAAAAGACATTATGAAAAATATTAGTTCAATTCTGCTGTAAAGACTGTAATATTGTTTCTGTTAGTTTTGGAGTGGGGATCAGGACTGGAATGTCAATAATTAAGTACACCTCAAGATAGCCTATCATATTGCTGAAATTGCCAGCCCTGTAGAAATGTTTTGTTGACTAGGAAAATGCATTTTGGGTCTTTAAAATCAATATGAACTATTTATTTTAGATTCATAAAGGAAGGGAGATTAATGTGTTTTGGTAAAAGAAGAAAGATTAAAAACAAACCTGATTTTCAAAAATAGGTTTACAAGTTGCAGAGGATAAGTGACCAAACTAGAAGTTAAAAACCTCATTTGTAGAGTTGTTTCTGTCGCTGCAGGGGGAGGTTGAGCTCATGCCTCCCTGTAGCCAGAATGCAGGTCTGGCAGGCTTTCTGGTCAGCGGGCAGCTTCTTTGTGCAATCCCACTGTTTATGGGACTGGAGGTGCCATCTTTGCCTTTTGGGACCAGGGCCACCCTGTAACTCAGGGCCTGGCAGGGATGGAGCCCCTTTGGTCATGGTTTTCCATGCCCAGCCAAATGTGCTCATAGAACCAGTGCTGGTGCCGCCCATCCTGCTGTGTCCCCAGCTTCATTCAAGTGCCCTGGCCCCATCGCACCCTGGAGGCAGATGAAGTGGCAGTAATTTCTGGTGCTTTTAGCAAAGGAGTTCCCTGGGCTGGGATGTTATTTTCATGTGTAGTTATAAAGAGGAGTTGTTTTTTGCACGGTGTCTTTGGATTTGGGGATAATGTGCTATCTAGACCAGTTTACTGGCCTGTATCTCCTTTCTCAGAAGGTTGCTCTTTCTTCCTTGGGTCATTCTCCCAGTAGGTATCCCTTGTATGCCACACTGAGGTCTGTGGTAGCCTTTCATGTCCAGCTTCCAAAGTCTTGAAATCTGCAGGGGGAATTGGTGTTTCCTTCTCCGCTTGCAGGAGAAGGCAAGAAATGCTGAGGTGGTGGAAAGGAATGGACAGATGAGGGGAAACGTCTGTAGCCACTGCCTTTGCGCCATGTTAAGTTTTTCCTGTTTTGTGTCACAATAGCCCACATTGTTCTCTTCTCAGAGATGACTTAGTTCTGTCTATTTGATTTTAAAGCCAAGGAGAAAGAAATCTTAGTAAATTACATCCATTTCTAAAGTGGGAAGAAGGTACTTAAATAATGGAAGAAAATCCTTGCTGCATAAGAGGTCTGTGCTAACATGTAGACTTAATCATGTATCTAGTTCAGAAAAAGAACACAAACAGATGAAAACAATGAAATAAAAGGAATGTAAACATTTCATTAGAAACTCAACTCCTCTTCTCTTTTGTGTACTGTTTTTAACTTCTTTAATTTGGATTATTTTGAAATAGGAGCTCCATTTGTCCTGGTTTGAGGTAAAACAGGACTAATTTTGTTCAGTAACTTTACTTTTTAGCTAGGCCTCTTCTAACTGCTGAAATTAACAGCATGTTGTGCAGAAAACTGTTCACTCTCAGGCTGATAAGACCCATGTTTATAGATGATGCCAAGGAACGGTATGCAGAGAGGCTCTTGCTTATACTTATTGCCATAACAACCAAGGCCAGCCAACTTTGTTACTTGCCCCGTTGGAGGGTCGGAAGCGGAAAAGCATAGAGGGGTCACATCTGCAGGGAGGAGCGGACAGGACAGGTGACCCAAAACTGACCAACAGGGTATTCCATCCCATCTGCCTCATGCTCAGTATAAAAGCTGAGGGATCAAAGGGTCAGCCCCTCTTTTCTTCAATGGCTGACGTCCGAGGAGGACTCTGTCTCTGCGTCTGCCTTTGATCCCGATCCTGAATCCAGATCCGGAATCCAGTTCCCGTCCGTCACTGAGTCCAGTCTGGGACTTCCCCAGCGCCTGCTGGTGACGTGATTGTCATCCTGGGAGCTTGATACGGTTTTGTATATATTTCATTATTTTCTTTTTATTATTTTATTATTAATATTTCATTAAAGTAGTTTAGTTCCTTCTAAACTCTTAAGTCTCTCTTTCTCTCTCTCTCTTGCCTCCCTTCGGGAGCAGAGCAAGAGGGAGCGAGCATCTGTCGTTCCACCGGATTGGGCCAATTTGGCCCAAACCACGACACCATTCTTGTTTGTATCTTCAGAAGTGATCCAGTGTCAATGCATTGAGCCCTTCTACACAAAACCATCCTGACAGATCTGTTGTAGAATCAGGTCTTAATATTAGAAATTGCTAGTGGGAAAACCAGTTGAGTGTTTTACTTAACCTGTAAAATAGCTAGCATTACACAAATAATCAGGAGAGGAAGTAATTTAGCAGTGAAAACTGGGAGGAAACTATTCACAAAATCACAGAATCACAGAATCACAGGGGTTGGAAGCGAACTCTGGAGATCGTCTAGTCAACCCCTCTGCCGGAGCAGGGTCACCTGGAACAGGTTGCACAGGATGGCGTCCAGGCGGGTTTGGAATGTCTCCATAGTCAGAGACTCTACCACCTCTCTGGGCAGCCTGTTCCAGTGCTCTGCCACCCTCAAAGGAAAGAAGTTCCTCCTCATGCTTAGATGGAACTTCCTATGCTCAAGTTGGTGCCCGTTACCTCTTGTCCTATCACTAGGCACCGCTGCAAAAAGACTGGTCCCATCCTCCTGGCACCCTCCCTTTAAGTATTTATAAGCATTGATAAGATCCCCCCCCAGTCTTCTCCAGACTAAAAAGACCCAAGTTCCTCAGCCTTTCCTCATAAGAAAGATGTTCCAGTCCCCTAATCATCTTTGTAGCCCTCTGCTGTACCNGGTTTCTCTCTGCCCAAACTCTCTATTCCTGATACAATAATTAAAAGAAAAAGTTGGTTTTGATTACTTGGATTTTTTTTTGTCTGCACTATGTAGACATGATTTGAATTTTTTGCTACAGTGTTTATGATAAGCAAAGACAACATCTCATGCAGAGAAAGAGCGTAGACCCATCTGTATGTTATAGTACTGTATATTAGCTATGGAGGAGAGCAACTGAAAAAACCCAAAGGACTTTATATGTCCACTCAGTGTATACTGTAGGCCTAACTTTCATGGTAGCCCGTGAAGGAGTAACCCTTTATGTAACATAGTGGGTGAACCAAGCTCTTGAATGACAACCACGGATAAATTCTGTATCACTAAAATCAGGTAAAGTAAACAATTATACCACAAATGAGTCAAAGTCCAATGAAAAATGGTCAGTTTGGGATCAGGCCAAGAATAGGGTTACAGGATCAGCTATACTGAAGAACTTTTAGGCATAGTATCTACAAACTAATATAGCTAACTACACTTCCTGAACTATCAGCATAGGCCTGGCACATAAGTTTCTCCTCCTGTCATCACAACATTAATCTTTGTGTTTCAAAATTTTTTGCAGATTACTGTTTGAGAAACATTTCTAAATGAGGTAAAGCTGCCAATGTATGACAACCTGCTGCTAAAGTAATGGTACATGTTCTAGAATTTCATCTTGTCATAAGAGTGTCAATGTTGCTGTAGCTATGATCATCCAAGCTAAGACTGTGAGTCAGACAAGGGATGTGGAAAAGGTAATATATTTTATTAAGCTGAAAGATATCATTTTGGAAAACAGGCATGCCTTGGGGAAAACAAGCCCTCTTTAGGGATAAATTTTGCAGGGACCTGTAGGAGGTTTAGACATCCAAAAATGTCTGTTGTTTCCCATTTTTCTTAGTTGGTTTAATAAAATATGTTCTTGTCTTTATGTATTCAGACTCTTTAAAGGGTACAGACTGCTATACTCCTTGTGACAGCAGTATTATTACCACAGCTCATTATTGGTGTCTCTATGGCTTTTTTTGCTGATAGGGAGCTCAACAGAAAATTTTGTAGCAGATGTATTCATATTTGTGTGTATTATGCAACAGAGGTTTAAGAGAATAATATACAAAACAAGAACAGTATGGGTTATTAATCATCAAGGCAATTGTGAAAAGATAAGAATATTTAGCTACTATCAATTAGAAAACAAAAAAAAAACCACCTCAGCCTTTATTTTGTAAAGGACTTTCTAACAGTTTCCTGCAGACCGTGTTTCGTGCTCAGTCTGAGCATGAAAACACCACATGTCCTTTTCCACAAGTTTAGGAAGACTCAGCGAAATCCCCACTGAGGGCTAATGCGCAGGTGCATGGATGTACAACAACCATATAAGGAATTTAAGAGTTGGTTTGAAATAAAGGAATCACACTTGTTACATAATATTTCCTTATTACACACTACTTTTATTGCATTCTGTCTGCTGCAGGTCGCTGGACTCAGAATCGCAAAGAAAGATTATGGGAGTTCCAGTATGGATGGACTCCACTCTCCAGAGCATGAGTTGCCTCTGCCATGATGACGGGTACCTGTGTTCACATACTAAGACAAAACAAATGCTGGAGGGGCATTCTTTACTATGAGGGTGGTGAGACACTGGAACAGGTTGTCCAGAGGAGCTGTGGATGCTCTGTTCCTGGAAGTGTTCAAGGTTGGGTTGGATGGGGCTTTGAGCAACCTAGTCAAGTGAAAGATGTCCCTACCCACAGCAGAGGGGTAGGAACTAGATGATCTTTAAACATCCCTGCCAGCTCAAACCACATTATGATTCTATTCTATGACATTTTGACTGAAAGTTTATCCTAGTGATAAGCTTATATTTTCATTTCAGAAGCTGCTGTATGTGGTTGGTTGTCTGATCATTTGAGCCTATCTGTTTTCTGATTCAATATTAGGTTTGCCCAGGACATGACCATTGCTATGTTTCATTTTTAGTTACAGTAATACGTCTTACTCAATAATATCAGCTAAAAAAAAAAAAAAGCTTACCCAGGGCTGTTTCATCAGATCATAACATTGGTCACAAGCTACTAGACAACAGTAAGTTCAAAGCCATTTTTCTCTACTTAGATGTATGAATACAAATATGCCTGACAGGTTTTTAGAGGAGTTTAAAGACTTCAGAAATATTAATGGAGACAAAAAATCTTGCAAAGTCGGACTTGCAGCCTTCCTACATGTCTTTCAATTAGCAGTGAAGAAATGAGTGAACATCTTCCCTTATGTATATCTGCACAGGATCCTTTCAGGAGAAAAAACATATGAACCTGACATCATACTTTCTTCCTGAATATGTAACAGATCCAAGAATTGGTCAGTGTAGAGGAAGGCCACAAAAATGACCAGAGGGCTAGAACACCTCTCCTATAAGGACAGGCTGAGGGAGTTGGGGTTGTTCAGCCTGGAGCAGAGAAGGCTCCAGGGAGACCTTAGAGCAGCCTTCCAGTACTTCAAGGGGACTTAAAAGAAAGATAGGGACAGACTTTTTAGCAGGGCCTGTAGTGATAGGACAAGGTGTAATGTTTTAAACTAAAAGAGGGTAGATTTAGGCTAGATATAATGAATATATTTTTTACAATAAGGGTGGTAAAACACTGGAACAGGTCGCCCAGAGAGGTGGTAGATGCCCCATCCCTGGAAACTTTCAAGGCCGGGTTGGTCTGGGGCTGCGAGCAACCTGATCTAGTTGGAGATATCCCTGCTCATTGCAGGGGGGTTGGCATAGATGACGTTTAAGGGTCCCTTCCAACCCAACCCAAACTATTCTATGATTCTATGGGCTAGATGAGGAGACAGCGAGGTGGCTTGAGAGCTGGCTGTGTGACAGAACTCAGAGGGTTGTGATTAATGGAGCAGTGTCAAGTTGGAGGCCTGTAACCAGTGGTGTACCCCAGGGATCAATACTCGGCCCGTTCTTGTTCAACATATTCATCAATGACCTAGATGAGGGGACAGAGTGTATCCTCAGCNTGGGACTCTCTAGCCTGGAGAAGAGAAGGCTGAGGGGAGACCATATTCTTGCTTCTAAGTATCTAAAGGGTGGGTTGAAGGAGAATGGAGGTAGACTCTTTTCAGTGGTTCCCAGTGACAGCACGAGGGGTTACAGGCACAAGTTGGAACATAGGAAGTTCCATTCAAACACAAGGAAAAACTTCTTTACGGTGAGGGTGACAGGGCAGTGGAACAGGCTGCCCAGGGAGGTTGTGGAGTCCTCTTCTCGGGAGATTTTCAAGACCCGCCTGAATGCAGTCCTGAGTGATGTGCTCTAGGCATTCCTGCATCAATAGGGGAGTTGGACAAGATGATCTCTAGAGGTCCCTTCCAACTCTAAAAATTTTGTGATTCTGTGATTCCGTGATTCTATGCTTCTATATAAACAATGACAACAACATCAGAAATAGTTCACATTTACTCCACTAAACAACATTTGTATGAAAATTCTGCTCTAAGGGGGTCTTAATTTTTCATATAGTTTTGAATGTGGGTCTTAAAACATGTAAACAGCAATGACAGGTTCCTTGTTCAGAAAACTTCTGGAAGCAAAGCACTTGTAAAGTGGCTGAATAGTGTAGACAGGAAAACAACATAAACGTTGACATATTTTCAAGTGTGCAGTGCTACACAAAACATTTATTTGATAAAGGGAAAGAATAAAAACAAGTATAACCAGTGGAATTCACTGCTGCTTGTAAAAAAAACTAGTAAGTGCACCATCAAAACTGAAAGGTTATTTTTTATTTATATATTTTTTTTGGTAGTAATGCTCCAAAAGCTTTAAGCTCCACAAACTCCAGGTTTTTTTTGTCTATCTGTCATAGAGATATAACTAGCATAGAAATATAACAGCTGTTGTGGTGTAGGCCTAGCATACTTTCTCTCTGTCATAGCATTCTTATCTCCCTTCCTGCATACCCAGAATTATATGTCAGATCATGCTTCAGTGTAAAAGGAAATAGAATATTAATAAACTATATAACTTATATAATTATATGAGTGTATATAAATTAAATCAAAACCATCAGAAAGTTTTATTACCTAAAAGAAAGTATCTGAAATACCAGGAAGTCCTCTGGAAGTTTTGATTGGACATTAAGTATACATAGAAGTTGCATTTGTAGTTATCAGTTCTTTTTAAAGACGAAGTTCAAATGATCAAGTGAGCAACCTCATTCAGCTCTTGATTAAAATCACAATGAATCAACAGATGAAGGACTGCGAAATGGAACCAGTTTAACAATTTCAGCACTATCTGTTTTTGTATCATTTTTCTTCACAACTAATAGAACATTTTCCTGTGTTGCTTTAAACCTTGTTATTTCTGCTTCTCCTAAAGACGTATAAAACTTGGAAAAACTTGAAGAGCTTTATCAAAAATTCCCAATATTCCACTCTGTAGATACATTTTTAATAGGACTATATGTTTTTTGAAGTGTTCCAACCAATGGTGAAACAATTAAGTCATTAAGGATTTCACAGCAGAACTTAGCATGAACATCTGCAGCCTGAAAGGTGTATTCCAGTTTGTATTTCTACAATTCCGTGGAAATATGGTGTAGGCTTTTATATTTACAAATCAATGACTAGTATCTCTAGTCTCACCTCACTTCCATACATTTTTACCTTTTTGTCCCAATATTCTCCTAGCATCTTTTCCCACACTTTAGATTCTTTTCCAGGGAATTAATTAGAGTGATGGGGACAAGGAATCTGCTTTAGCAGGTATGAAAACTGGGCTCTGAGTATTTTTCTTGGGATGAAAATGAGTTAGAATGTCTTCATTTAGTATCAGCAAAACCTGTTGTAAAGGGATTTCTGTTATAAGTTGCTTTTTATTTTTTTTTTTCTTTTTCTGTTTTAGGACATGGTTAGGAAATACCCCTTTTTACTTCACCACGCTCCATTGTGTCTATGCTATTCTACTGATTCCTCCCCAAGAAGCTTATTACTCTTACGTGGATTCTATTAAAGAAGTCTATTAAAGAAGTAAAAGAGAAACCAGAGGGGGGTTACATTCCTCTCTTGTAGCATGTTTGGTTGAGCAATATGTGAACTTGCACGAAAAGTGGAGCTACACTGTGTTAGGAAATTCCATGTGCTGTGGCAGAAGAACTGGGGCACTCCTGGACTCCTGTGTACCTGGTTCCCCTGAGATAAGATGAGCTGGGATCATTCACACCCCTTGCCCAAAAGATTTAATAATATTGAGATATCATGATGATTTTATGGCACTTCCTGGAAAAAGAATTCTGTGGTGCTGTAGAAAGTTTAAGCAGAGGTATGGGAAAGAAAAGCAGATTCATTTTCACTGGTGATAACAAGAGCTGTACTGCTATCATGTATTTTATAAGTTGAGAAGATCCAGTTGTCCTCATGTGAAATGATAGTTTTAGAGTGACTACTGTCCCTTTCAAAGAATTAAAATGAAGACCCTATAAAAGACCTCAAAGAAATCTCTGGAAACAACAGATATGACCCAATCAACCTTTATTTCGGCTCAAATGCTTTCTGCTTCAAAGACCTATGGATAGATGTATATAAAAGTATTGGAGACGTTAGAAGTATACAAGGAACAATAGGCAAGATATTTATTTGATTCAGTATCACATAAATAACCTATGAATGAGAAAGAAAGGGCAGCCTTTTGCACTTCCATATTCAGGAATAAGAGATTGATTGGTTTGCAATCTCAATTAAATTTGAAATTTAATATTCCCTCCCTCATGTTTGTACTAGCAGTACCACTTCATTAGGAGTGGCTGTGGTCCAAAAATCAGAAGGATAATTTCAAGAGTAGCAGGAGGAAACTCAAGGCTGAAATTCCCAAACCTGCATGTTAAAATATACAGCCAGGGTAGGTATAGAGAAGTGGTTAAATAAGATTTTTTTAAAAAAGGAAACCTAGTGGTATATTTTTAGACTACTGGTTTAGTTCTATCGACTTTATTTTCTTTGTAAATCAAATAGAGAATAACACCACTGTATAACAAATCAGTTCCAGAAAAGAGAACCAGGAAAACAATGCATAAGAAAGCTTCCCTCACAGCAGGGACTGCATTTGCTGCTGCTGTACTTGAGCTCCTTTGACTAAAGGGTTAGCTGGCTCTTGTTATTTTTCTGCTGCTGTTGCTGTTTCTTGAATTAAGCTGACAGCTCAGTTTCCACAGTCTACATCTTTTCATGCTGAGAAGCTCAGTAAAATGGTCCAAAAATTGTACTGCCCATGCAATGGCTAAAAAGATATCTGCAAGTGTTTGATCTTAAAAACATGAACAAAATGGAATGTCAACTATATTTCCACACCCCAGAAAAGTCACTGAAGACAAATAAACAGAAAGACAACCACAGAAGAGCCTAAAAAGGCCTGTGAAAACTAATTTTTGCAATTTAATGGGCTTTAATGACAAAGCAAGACTTCTGGCAGGAACAAAAAAAGACAAGACCTTAAAGCACTTTAACAAACTGTTCTCTGCTTTCCCCTTTGAAACCCTGCTCTGTGGCTTGGAGTTTCCTAACAGAAAGGAAAGGTACATTATTCTGTGCAATTTCTACTATCCAGTGCCTGAAGGAATCAGCCTAAGAACTGTGTTACCATCAGCCTTGGTCTACCATTCTTATTTTCAAAAAGGGACTCTCTTTCATTGATATTTCCATAGTAGGTGTAAAATACTCATAATACCACATAAACTGGCAGTCTGTAAATAGATGATAGACACTTTTCGAAACTTGACAACTATTAGGCGGTTTAATGCAATGCCCATTGTGCTGACATGGTCACTGCCATTCTCACCCTTGCTGTTTGCCTCTTATCTTATACCCAAGACTGAAAACACCATCAGGAAGGAACCAGTGTTGATTATGTAGTTATGCAGTGTCTGGCACACTCTGTATTGTATGATTGTGACAGATGATGGCACCAAGTGATTTCTCCTCCACATTGATTATGAGGTGATGAATTGTCAAATGTTTTTTCATAAAACCGGTAGAGAACACCTTAAGACCTCCATCATCTCCTATATTATATGTATCCTAGGTGCTATGTTAACACTTGCTGAATGCCTTACGGCTGCTCGATGGCAACCATAATGTTGCTTTAAACAAGCAATCATTCTTACTTGACTGTTGTCTCGGGTAGCTGATGGACAAGCAGGGGATACTACAACGGTCTTTTAAAACATTTGTTCTATTCTCTCCTGTCACCTAGCTAATTCAAATTCACTTCACTCTTGCTTGGGCAACCTTTGCTGCACAGAAACTAACATTAATTTCTGGATATTTTGAATCATTTGTGTAATCTGAAAATAACCCTGATGAAGCCCAATGGTTGATGCTGTGCTGGCATTGGCCCTCTACTTCCCTCTTCTGTTTAAATATGGGAATCTCAATTTGTTGAATTTTGTGTGGATTTGTTTTTCTATTTTTCCAATGAGTTTAGTCTTTCAATGAACAAGTCGTTTGCAGAATGCTGTGTAAATGTCTTATTTGCCCTCAGAGATGACATTGAATAAAACATGCTCTGTAACATATTTTAGGCAGATGTGTTGTATTACAGTGTTACTTTTCAGTGGGAGAATTTCAAGATGAGACTGTTAAATACGAGCTAAAAGGAAGTATTCCTCTAAGCACATAGCTTATGAAACTATGGTTTTGCTCTGCTCTGCACTGCTGAAATGTAAGCATAAAAAATATGGGCTCAAATTTCCATCTTTGATATTCAAATACTGCATAAGGTTCTCCTTGGTTCCATGCTGTATTAATTTAGGTTTGCATTTGAACTGAAGCTTATATCTTCTTATGTCCATGGTAATTATAGAAGGATAGACACTTGGGCTTGGCTCCAGAATAAACCAGCTGGCTCCCAGGGTTTTCAGAGCTGTAACTGATTCCCTGATTTAGGGAATCAATGCAACCTCTGAGCCCCCTGTCTTTTTCTGCTTTTTTTCTCCCAGAATTGTTCTTTTCCACATACCCACATTGTGGACTGAACCAGCATACAGATCGTTTTTCCCCCCTGCCCAAAAAAGAAGCAAAAGCCTCTTAGGGAAAAAAAAAAAATCCACATATTTAGTTGTAGTAAAATAAAATCCAAAGATGCAACCAGAGTGACTTTATAACTTGATATTGTGTGACAACAGATTGTTTCATATATGTGTTGACTACTAGGGAATATATTGTCAGGTCAGACGATGATATAATGCCTAAAGGTGATGAGTTATTAATATTGTTTATGTTGTAGCTACTTTACTTCACATTAATTCTACTTCTTACAATGAAGTTCAAGCATTTGTATATACTGCCATAAAAATTAGATAATAAAAGTTGAACAATACAGTTGAGATGGATTTCAAAGTTGCTAAACTGAATAATTTTGATAAATGTACTAGAAATGTTCACATAATCAATTATTTACTGAAATTTACCTGAAAGATATAGTTATTGTTAAATTAAGTGTTTCAATGGAAAAATTGAAAAATCTTTATATGAAGCATTTTAATCAGTTGCATCACAGAACTTGTGCCAAAGCCTATAAACTGATTCCCTGTAAAATTTCGTACATCTTAGTGGTCAAAACATGTTGTAATTGTCTTCCAGTTTTGCTGCTGATTACCAGCTGAACTCCAGTACTATTAAGAATGTTTGGCTACTTCTGTCATCCTTAGGATTAATTAGTTGTCTGGAATCACGACAGTGGTTTCATTGCTAACTTGCCTAGTGCGTAGCCTGGAGAGCATGGAGAAAGGGTAAGAATATAGCAATAGCAAGTAACAGCTCCACAGAAAATTCTCCTGCATTACTCCAGCATTTTACAACTAAGACACTCCAAAGCCAGATGTGGATCCTTTATATTCAGTAGTCCTTAAAATTATTTTTAATTCCATGGATGCAACCTTTGGCTTTTTTGACTCTTGTAAACTTTTAACATCTACAGTTCCTTGTGACAACTTAATTACGTATTCTGTGAAGAAACACTTCCTTTCATTTGTTTAGAGTGCCACCCTCAAAACCCCTTAGTGCACCCTTTTTGTAAATGTTGTATACCTTATTAAGCTGGCAATGGGGAATACACTGAGAAGGTTAAGGGGAATTAGGATTTTCCCCTGGTTACATATGAAACCAAAACTAACCCAGATTGTCAAAGTAAGTGACTCCCAGGCTATTAGTTGGGATCTGTAAAAACAAATTAGTCCTTACATCTCGAACAAAAAGTTCTGCTTCAGATCTACTTAAATGGACTTGAAACTCACTTTGACAATCAATGAAGTGATACCTCTGAAAAATCTTATTAGTGAAGAGAGATGCTAAATAGGCAGAGACTAACAAGAAGGGTCCAAACAAGACCATGGTGTCAACATCTTTTGATGTTGCAGATCAGCACTAGCAGAATGTGCTAGTCCCTGCTCAGTAAGTGTGAAAAACTCTTCCTGCTTTTGAAAACTTAATGGAAATGAAAAATTCATATGGAGCACAGGAATTTATGGAGCAGGGAAAAGTTCAAGAAACCCATTTCTTTAGAAGAACAAAGAATGATCTGTGAGAAAACAATATAGGAAGACAAATTCCTCACAAACCATTTTGGTCATTTTTGTCAATAATATATACATAGCCTGTAAACCAGCAGCAGTATTAGCCTTAAGGGGCTGAGACAATATCTTTTCTAGACTTCTTATATCAGTCATGCCTGATAAGTAAATGCAAATTACTCAGTAATTTAGAAATTCCATCTTTTTAGTCTCTTACCTTGTTTTACACTCTTGCACATTTCTTTCCTCTCCCATTGTTTCTGTGCTATATATGGATCATTACCATTTTTTTCATTCTTTCCTTTTCATTTTTCCTTCTTTGTACTTAGAAAGACATATTTTTTTTCCCTTGTCCTTTTCAGCATTCATCTTTGACTCATTCTTAAATTTTTTCAGTACTTTTTGTTCTCTTAACCTCCTTTTTTTTCCATAGCTAGTTGCTGTTATCAGTTTCATCTCTCTCTCTAACAATTAACACATATATAGTGCTTTATAACAGTGAAAATATCCATCTTCTTGCCTGGAAGAGTGGAAAAATTCAGTCAATCCACAGAAATAATAGGGGTCAGAACTGCAGGCACTGGAGAGTTGTCCTGCCAATCTAGTCATTGCTGATTTTTTTTCCATGTCTGCAGAGATGTCCCTCTTTGTAGCCAGAGATATTACCAGCTTTTGAGAACAGGAGTTGGCTGATACACAGGCAGCTGTCTAAAAGCTGAGAGGAGGCTTGTCCTGAGTCCTGTCAATGACAATGGAGTCACCCAGTGCAATTTATCATCCTGGGTATTCCTCATATTTTGGAAAACCATCCACACAGCAACCTGACATAGGTGACTACAGAAATTCAAGACATATGAAAAGCCTCTGAATTTGGAAGAAAATTCGTGGTGATCAGCCTGTTAGACCTACAGTCAGTTTTCGTTAACAAAGGCATTGCATAGGTAAAGAACACTCACCGGGCACTTAGAAAAAAGAAAATAAAATGTTGTTGAGAATCTGTGGTCCTCTGTTTCCCAAAGAAACACTTCACTGATTTATAACAATTCCTGAATCAAAGTAAACTTCTTTAATGCTTTAATAGGTGGTGAAAGGGGTTTGGCACTTTCCCTAACAATTCTTAGTACTGCAGTGGGGAAAGTATTCAGGCAAATACAATCTATTTTATTAAAATTAAAGCTGAAAATATTCAGTAAAAGGCATGTTTTAGGCAGTATGAGTTTAAAGTGTTTATGGTGTAATGTATTGTAGCTGTGTACTGCAGTGTAGCTGTATACGTCAGTAACCTTCAGTACCTCTGGCCCAGAAGGATGCTAGAAAATTTTGTTAATGTGTTTTCTGAGGAAGTCTTGGGGTTCAGACTTTCATCCTCTTTGTATTCAACAGAGAAAAATGTGAGTTTTCAGAAGCTGCTTTAGGGTAACGTGGGTAACACCTTTGATGGGGAATAGGAAACTAAATTAGAGGTAAAAGTTTACACTGTAAGTACCTACAGTTTCTGATTAAATGAGTCTTATACAAAATGTCCGCACCGCTGGGAAGCAGCTGTCCTTCCCTTGCATTTGTCATCATATCACCTTATCTGTCATTTTATTGTTAGTCATTAAGTGTTATCAGTGCAACAATTCACTGTCAATTTAAAATTGATCAGCCTGAATAATTTCATTTCAGCAGCAAAAATTATCATTTCACTATTCCCAAATATTTTGTGAATATGTTGAACTACGCAGAGGACCTTGTTTCTTTGAACTTCTAAGGCAATTCCTCAGAGTACAATAACTTAAACATAACTTCCACAGCTGACATAACTGAAATTGTTAGGGCAGCTTGCTGTCTGAGGGCTTTGGTCACAAGGACAGTCTTTCAGATTTTGAGGGATCTATACTACCCATTACACAAGGGTAATTATATTTAAAAAGAATAAGTCTTTCCCTACAGTTAATGCTTAAATGAATAATAAATGTCATGTTCATCTTCACAAACTAGTTCCTCAGATGTAACGTTAAGAAACGGTCCTTGAAGTATACCTTCAGGGAAGTCTAGCTGAGTTTCTATTCATACGTAGGTAGCTATTAATAATGCACACACTATTGTGTATTATTCAACACTTCATAAATGGCATTACAGCTTTTAGACTATTTTGTAATTGTAAAGGAGTGTAATAAATCATTGGCTTTCACTTGGGAACTTCTCATATAGAGTGTTTCCTTTTTCATTTAGGTCAAATCAACTAACTTTTAAATTTCAACATGGCTATAGTTAGCAATTGTGATTAAAGTATTATTGAAAAGGATACCAGACAATTCATCATCTCCCACCAGTTCTGATTCATCTAGGCACATAAGCATAAGGAAATAAAGATGGTTTATCTGCATTTGGACTAGCATCTGAATTTAATGGTGAAGCAACAAAACTGTCTTTATGTGCTCCACAACGCACAATACCCAAACCCCAAACATACAGGAATTCTGTTAACACCTTTACGAACTACGTGTGTCGCCTCAACATAAGCATATGCTGACTGGTCTGTAGAATTACAGTGGGATAAGCTGGCATGGAATTTGCCTTTCACTGGACTGAATGCTAATAAGATGAGTTAAAGATGAAAGAACAGCAGCAGTGGCTTCCAGGAAAATGCCAGCGATGCTGCAGCACATCATCCATTCTACATTGCTGTGTAAACTCCAAGACTTTCATTTATCCCTTCATGGTTCCACATGAAGACTATGTACTTGAGCCTTATGTGGCTGAAGTGGCATTCCCATCTCATGAAGGTATTATAAAAAAAGGAAAAAGTGAAAATCAGCTTTTGCTTGAAACAATAGCTAAACATTTAAGACTATATCACAAATGAGTGTCACAGACCACTCTGTCCTGGCCCTACTCTGTCTAATCTAGTTTCTGCCAGTTCTATCCAATATATACAGATTCTTTGTACATAACAGGTTCAAGCAGACACTTAAGTAACAGTGATCAAATGAAGAAACAGCTTGGTGTGTTATGCCACAATATTATGATCTTTAAAGGAAAAATCTTTCAGAATACCACGTTCTCCAAAATTCCTCTGGAGCCAGCCTACATAACATAAGAAAAGGTATGGTTTTCCTTTGTGGTTGATAGAGCAGGTCCCTTCAGTACCATCACTGGGCTAAGGCAAACATATCCCCTTCACGATATTTCTGCTGTATGACTCTATGGGAACATTGTTATCACAGTGTATTCTGCCTAAATCTTAGCTGCAAGTAAGAGTTTAGGTGAGAGGTAGTTAAGTACAATAATGTTAGCGTTCCCTACTACAGTGAATTTTGCTGTTAGTGAAAAAGAAAAGCTACATGCATTATCGCTGGAAGTCTTTAAAGACCATTTTTAAAATATAAACTGCATATTTTTTACCTCAAGTTCTATATTCCTAATTTGTAAAGGTCTGCAGGACTGTAAAACATTATCCACATTTTTACATCTACATATTCTACATTTTCAAGATTTGCATGTCAGCATTTTCAGGGTTCTCAGGGCTAGTCAAATTTACATTCACGGTATGTGAAACAGAATAATTAATTATTTTTCCTTTACATGTACTTCAAGAGGCTACAAAAATGACAGGAAGTCTTGGACTTCATTGTTGATTTAGAAATGAGCCTACTGTTCTACTCCTGCCTACAGAAATCCTGTGTTTAATTTATACAAGAACATATCAAGTGTAAGGTGTCAAGGAATGAATAGAGTAACACCATCATGCGGTTAAAACTAGGCCCATAATATACCACAGAGTCTGTCTAATTAGTATCATGAAAAGCTATTCAGAAGTGTATGCTGTATCACACATGAAGTAATTTTTTCCTCATTGTTGTAGACACAATACAAAAACCAGCCAAGTTGTAAAAGCCTTTGATGACTTCATGTATATTCAACTCTAACACAGACATATCACAGTGTAGCTATCATTCCCTGTAGTATGGATAGTACTCCAAATAGTCGTTATGGAAGACACTTCCACCTTTTCTATATTGATGCAAGCTATCAAGAACCTGAGTTATTAAAAAGCAATAAAAATCTTCAAAAGCTCTTCCTAGGTTCAGATGCAGCAAATAGTTCAAGCATACACTAAATTTTAAGAGACGTTGCTACACGTTCTTATGCTTTGGTAATTAATGTTGGAATTATATGGTTAAAAGTACTATATATTCAAAGTACCGTATTGAATTAGAGGTTTTATTTCAAATAGCCGGTTTATCTATTTATTTATTTATTTTTAATTAAATTACTTCTAAAACTGTAGTCCTTTAATTTACCTTCTGGAACTTATCACCATTACTAGAGTAAGCAGATAAGAAATAAGTTCTTAAAGGTGATAAAATGCTAATATCAGCCCTAATTAAGAGCAATCTGGTGGTAATAACTGGTCAGTCTATGCAGGTGTCTACTTTGTACCCTAATATTAAGAAGAACGCTGATTGTCCTGTTATTAAAATTTTAAATAATAAATTAATTATATGCTTGTGTAATGAAAGGAAATCTGAGTTTTTATCAGTTTTTTTACAGAGGATGGCTCTTCTTCTGCAATTTCTGGAGTAAACGTTTTTTTACAGTCTTGCATTCCAAGTTGTCTAGTATCGTCAGTGCTACCACAAAATTACATGATTTGAGTTTGCTCAAAAGGTAATTTCTTAATTTATTTGAATGAATTCCTCTACCATGGTGTGCAAAAAACCCTATAATAATTGCTGTACCCATTTAGTCTCAAATAAACATATTTTCAAGTGATTTATTAGGTGAACAGGACTAAAAGCAAACTTTTTGTCTTTCTTTAACTCTTTTTGTCTTTTCTGTTTTGGAAATCAGGGTTAGCCTGCCATCTTGTTCGTCTTGCATTTCTGGTAAAAAAGTCAGTTTAGATGAGTGAAACAAAATAAATTAAGTGTCACTTAAAAGGGTGTGGAGTTCAGGCTGTGGAGGGAGATGGGGGAGTGAGTAGTGCTAGTAGAAGGAGGTGGCTGGGGAGGAAAAAATCAGGTGATGTCATAGGATACAGCCAGGAAATATAATGTAGAAGTACTATGCTGTAATCACTCCCACCCAGCGGCTTCAAGACTATTTTCTGCCTCAAGATAAATGCCATGGGGGGATATACTTTTCATTCGTGAAGCAGTGGCTAAGAGATATCATAAGTTTTCCTACAGTACCTAAAAGCTGATGAGAACAAGCTTTGGCTGATAAAGGTGTTGGTAAGAAAAATTAAAAGAGAATAGAATAACCCAAAAAATCCCAACACGGATATAAAAAATGAGATGTCTTACACTTCCCAGCAAGTCTGAGAACAACCTCTTCCTTGGTAATATAACTTAGCTATTGAAGCAATAAATTATTGGTGGGTATTTGCATCTACATCTGCATCTATAGCTCAATTTGTTTCACTTGTGTGCTGATTTTGGCTGGGATAGAGTTAATTTTCTTCATAGTAGCTAGTGTGGGGCTATGTCTTGGATTTGTACTGAAAATAGTGGTGATAATACAGTGATATTTTCACTGCTGAGCAGTGCTTACACAGAATCAAGGCCTTTTCTGCTTCTCACCTCACCCCACCAGCAAGTAGGCTGGGGGTGCACAAAAAGTTGGGAGGGGATACAACCAGAACAGCTGACCCCAACTAACCAAAGGGGTATCCCATAACATACGATGTCATGCTCAGCATATAAAGATGGGGGAAGAAGAAGGAAGGGGGGGATGTTCAGACTTACGGTGTTTGTCACACACCGTTATGCATGATGGAGCCCTGCCTTCCTGGAGATGGCTGAACACCTGCCTGCCAATAGGAAGCAGTGTATGGATTCCTTGATTTGCTTTGCTTGCGTGGATGGCTTTTGCTCTACCTATTAGACTGTCTTTACCTCAACCCATGAGTTTTCTCACTTTTGCCCTTCCGATTCCCTCCCCCATCCCACCAGGAGGGAGAGTGAGTGAGTGGCTGTGTGGCAATAAGTTGCCAGCTGGGGTTACATACAGTTTAGAAAGGCATTTTAACCACAGATTTGTTCTCTTTGTCTATTATTCCCCCAGCAATTCTCAAATAATGTCTCTCTGACACATCTACCAATGAAGTCTATGCTTCTGGTCTGTCTTTGCAGCTTATATATTAAACATAAACCTCCCACCGAAGTGACAGCACCCCTTGGGTTAAAACAGACAAATGCATTCATTGCATATGGAAGACTCAAAGCTATGAAAAAAAGTACTTTGACTCAGTTTCATCAGCACCCTGAGGGTTTTACCACCTTCACATGTTACAAAGGAAGGTGCTCAAATTAGGTTAAAGATGCCTTTCAGAAGTAATAGAACTTATAGGTATCCTCAGCTGTTTTTAATTATTCCCTCACCATTATTAATCTCTGCAATTTAAAATAACATCTTCAGAAGTCTGTTTTCTTTGTAGTACACTGTGTAGGACACTGTATAGTACACCTTGTAGTCCACTCTTTACCAAGACACAAGTATGCTAAAGCAAAGATAATACTCAATTTTGGCACACGTACTAAAAGCTACTGCCATGTTCTCAGGGCCTGCTTTCTCCACATCAGCACCAGATGTGGTTGTATTGCCCTGACAGGGAAGTGCTGCTTATTGTTCTGCTTTGTTCACTTACCATTCTAAGCTGTTACCAACATGCTTCTCACAGAAAAGCAACCTCCAGCAGGCCTGCTTCAGAGATCATTGGAATTTGATTATTTTGATCTCCACTATTTCAGTATTTATAAGTGATTCTATCCTGACAAAAATCCCATAAGCCTTGCAGGGAAATACTGTTACTAAGAATACCAGTCTGGAACATGGCAATCTTAAATGCTACGGGAAAAAAATGTAGCCACAGAAATATTTGTTTGCTTGCAATCATTTGGAATGAAGTCCTATTTCTAAGTGAAAATTTATGCCATAACACCATCTTTGAAGTCTTAAGTATTTAAGTTATATTTGAAACTGGAACTTGGACATCAAAGCAGTGCAGGTACTGTCAAAATGGCCAGCCTTCGAGGAACAGAAAAAATACAGTTTAAATCACTCTAATATATGAAGTTCTTCCTTAAAAAATAATAATAAAAAAATAAATCAAAGACTACTAGCTATATGGGAAAATGAACGGTTGTCTGCTGCTGACAAAGAATATCAAATGACTATACTATTTTTTTTTTGTGTCACTGATTACTTAAAACTCTGAACATCCCTTTGAGAAAATATTAACATCATATTCTCACTGGCATTTGTTTTTAAGACAATGGTTGGAGATGCAATCATAGACATTGCTTGTTAATACCGACTGTTTTTCCTTTCATTTATGTCTATCAGTGTCACTAGGCAATCATTACACTTTAGCAAGCGATGTTTTTTCTCATTTTAAAACATTGAAGTGTATTTTCCAACAACTATATTCTGTAGCTGTCATACCTGGAATACCTCCATTGCTAATGGAGCACACAAATATGATATCATTTCAATGTAAAAAGAATGCGCTTGGGAAAAAAAAAAATTGGGAGAGTTATGGTTTTAGCACTCCAGGGGAACAACCTGTGTTTTGAATATAATCACTGCTATTTACTATGCTGCCAAGCACTGCTTATGTGGTTAATGGAAACTTAAAGAAACAATTCTGTGGTCTCTTAACATCATGGTTTCTTTGCTTGTAGATCAGGAAGGCTGTCACTACAAGATCAGAGTATGAAAACTTACAAAAATCTTATTTAATGAGCAATTTACCACATGAACTTATGCGTCTTCTTCTTTTTATACTCTATTGACGACAATAAAGTATCAATATTTTTTCTAGAAATATTTCTTAAATGAAACACTTTATGTACAAACACTCCATGTTTTCTCTATTAAACGGCTTTGAGAGGTAAGTAGTTTTTTATAAATATTTTTCTATGTTCTGTACTGCTTGAAGCATAAAATCTTTAGTACATCTTTCTTAGACACTGAAAGGCTCAAATCACTGTTTAAGTCATAAAAAAGTTACTATATGCTAATATTAATACTATGAACAAAAGTAAATTCCAGACTATATATCTACAAGGCAAATATCTATTTTAAAATACATCAATAAGTAGCACAAAACTGCTGAGCTGTCACAGAAGAGTCACCTTTATTTACTGGGATATTTACTGAGAACATGCTGTAGGCAAATCTCCCCCTACAGGGCTTTCTCAGGGCAAAATTTTACCTTTTTAGTTCATGTTGAGAATAGTCTATATGGGAAGGACTTCTTCGCAATTTTGATGGGGCTTTTTACCATGTATGAAAGTGGAGGCAGTGGGTTAAGAAGATAGATGCATTCTACAGCTTTGGTGGAAAGCTGATGCAATGTTGTCACTGCTTTTTGAGATATGAGCTACAAGGGTTTGTAACATACCAGGGAATGCCCAATGCATTTGCCCCTGACTTTGCACTCCAATGGCTGTACATGGTATAAAATACATTCTTTACTGAGACTGTAAACACATTTAAAAAAATTTTCTTCAGGGTTATGACTTCACAGGCAAAACAAGATGGTTTTGTAACACAGTGAAATTGCATTAGAAATCCAATATGGAGATTTTCCTCTATGGTGAAGGTAAATAACTCAGAACAAATTATATTTTTAACTATTTACATCAAGGAAAAATGTCTTTAGGCTTTTTTCCACTAAGATTTTACATGACAGGAAGCTAGTTGGATATAAAAATCTATTGTCAGAAAGAACACACTACTAAACAGCCACTACAAAGAAAACATCATTGGTCACTGAGTAGGAAACAAGATGTTTCCCAGTGATCTGGCTTCCCAAGACTTTGTTTTCCTTCAGTGAAGAAGGGAAGAATTTTTCAAGGGTAGAGAGAGCACTTCAAAAATCTGCAAATATTTTTAATTTCAACAGCCTTCTAATATAAGGTGCCTTCTTTCCCCAGCCATTGCCCATGTTAGGGGTGCTTTTGCATTTGTATACCTGTGGGTTGGTATGGTTAGCAGGGGTGCCAGATTTTATTCATTCCTTTCTGAGGATTACTCGTATATAAGCTGTCATCTAAATGTTCATGTTAGATTCTCTTATCTAAGCACCTGGGAGAAATCTTCAGTTTTGTCTTGAGGAATTGACAAAGTTTAAAGACTAACAGCCAGGGTCTGAAGGGCATCCTTCTCTCTCCTCTACTGATTCCTACATTAAAAGAATAGCTGCCGTTCTCCATTGGCTCCTTATTCTCACATTGCTGAAAGCAGGAGGCAGTATAAGCTGCAGGAGACTGTCTTGGAGGTTATGCTCCATCATCCTAGGGTCAAGGTAGTGCTGAAGGGGAAGGAGAGAAGGGAAGACCTTGAAGGATCAATCAGGCAGGACCACTGGCAATTTTTAGCTCTTGTGGACTCCAGACTGACAGAGGTTTGGGAGTGTGAGGCTCTGGAGAGTTGGCAGGAAGCTTTCTGTCTTCATTCAGAGTTATGACTGTTCTGATGGGTTAGCTGCAGATCAGCTGGAGAAGAGGAGAGGAGAGGAGAGGAGAGGAGAGGAGAGGGTTGAACCCAGCCACTACACAGTTGCTGCTAACTGAAAGTATTACAACTTCTAGCTATTCATATAGGTTAGCACTTTTGAAATCTTAACTTCTCAAAAAAATGCACCTAGTTGTAATTGTTAAATTACTTAAAAAGAGATTACAAAGATTCTTTCACAGAGCCAGTTACCCTCTAATGCATCAGAGGCTGTTTCTCAGGCTGCACAGACAGACTTATTCTGAGTATTTTCTGATCCTAAATGGAGAGCTTTAGACTCTTCTCAAATTCCAGATAAGCCGTAAAAAAATCAAAATGTCTGTAAAGAACAAATTAGCAACCATAGTAGAGGTGGTTGCAGCTAGGATTCAGGGACCATGCACCATAACATATAAAATTGATAGTGTACGAATGGGAAGAGGAAGTCTTAAAAATAAATATGACCAATTGCATTATCATGACTGAAAACTTCATCCAAGACACTGGTGTCATTGACAAGAGTCTATCTGAAAGTGCCCAGTGAAGTAAGCCCTGACAAGAAATGCAAGTGACGCATGTCTCCAGTTACATATGCTAGGCAAAGGGCTTCCCCAGTGATTCTCCAGCTCTGCAAGATTTCTGATCCATGCACAGGTAGGAGACTGGTGCAAGCTTTCTCATACAACGGAGCCAAGCAGTTGGGGTCCCAGAGCAGAAGGCAGATCAGGCTTCAGCTCCAAGGCATCCTGCTGGGAAGCATGTTCTTTCTAGGACATGGTACCTCTAAAATCAGGTGACTGGTAACACCTACTGCATGACCCACTGTATGTATATTTCTCATGCAACTAGTTTCATATACAAGGTTTAGTCATTCCTCTCCTGATTGGTGTGCCTTTATCTTCTTTTGTTATGCTTTACTTGACTAGTCTCTGATTTGTCTTACTTTTCAGTGGTTTATGCTGTTTTGAACTTTCAGAGGTTAATGCATCTTAATGCCTTTCAGACTGTTGTCTTACTTTATAGAAATGTATAGAGCAATTTCAAGTGAAAATTCGTTGCTCCCAGAGAATCATTAGCAATTATTAAGCCTTTTCTCAGGGAACAGTAAGGTCAGAGCAGATGAGTTAGTGATCCTATATGTGGTTTGGGCTGAGAAAACCAAATATTTTTCCTAATGTTATTCCAGCATTTGAAGTCCACCTTGATGTCCAGCTTTGTGAAAAATTATACTGCCTCTCATAACTACAACAGCCCTGAACACTCTGTCTTGCTTAAATCCTTTTCTAACCACTCAAGGAACAATAATATAGACAAATCAATTATTGACATAGAAAACTTTGTCACGTCAATACTGTTTTGCTAGTACCTTGACTTTTCATAAGCATATGCAGAAGTAAGGCAACTAATTTACTAACTACCATTTGACTTGCTGATCAGATTTAAGACGTATATACACACAACCCCCCATACATGTTCGTATATACACAAGTCATTATTTACATTTTCAGCCAGTAGATGTTTCTTTCTCAAGCAGATGTTTTCCATTTTCAAACAGTAATTGAAAAAAATCACATTTGAATTCTGCATAACAGCTTAGAAAAGCAATACTGATACAAAAAGCTGAAGCTTAACTTTTATGCAGTGTCTCATCTCAGTATTGCTTCCTGCCTTTGTGATACTTAATGCTTAGTTTAAAAACATTACAGTGCAATAAATTTTGCTTTGTAATATAAGCAACATTATGCTTGCATTTAGTGTACTGTTGGAGAGAAGAGAAAATTAAGATCTTGGACAAAACAAACATATCCTGCCCTTACCCTTGACTTCCAACATGTTAAAATGTCCCAATGCAACTCTGAGATTGTTTACAGAGATCCCAGGCCAGGTACTAAGGAATTGGCCCCCAAAGATTTTCCCAGAATTGGATCTACAGAGATGACTTAAAGCATCTTGGTTCCAAGGTAACAAGCCATGGTGCTGCATACTGTGTTTCTGCCCAAAATATCTACTTAACTCATTGAAAGTTCATTGCCTGGGAAAAAAAATGATTCCTATAGTTACTTTTATGAATATAGATTTTGTAAAACGCATTGTATTTAACATGCTTGAAATGAACATTGAGAGGCTCAGCATTCATCTCCTGCTTTTTAAATTTACACTTTTAAAATAAAGATTGTGAGAGTAGACGTACACAAGCACAGGTCTTTTAAGAACCTGATAGCAGTGCTAGTGATTCGCAGAAAGATCAGGTGATAACTCTACAAAGGTGATGATCTCACTTCTTGTATATCAAGTCCTTATGCATTGAATTGTATGTATGAGAAATGAAAACAATGAGAAGACATTTAACATTAGTAGTTATTATTGGCATTTTGTTCACTCTCTTTACTGTGTCTCAAAAAACTGTTTCTTAAAGATTGGAAATTTAATGATCAGTTTGATTTTTTTGGTTTGCAATCAGGATTCAGTTCCAGTTATCTGATGTGCAGTCTTGAGCAACACAAAGGACTCTGTATTTAACTGCTATGTTAGAAAAAAACAGTTTTACTTTATTTATATACAGTAAAAGTCTTTTCTCTTTACATTACAGAACCAGAAGTTTTAGCTGTGGTCTAGCTCTCAACTTTTAATTACACAGTAAAACAAATCAGTTTATTCATCTCAAAGGCAAGAAGGTTAAGGTGACCTTAATTAGTTTATAATTACTTTGAGAGTAGAAGGTATCCAGTACTACAAAGCTTTTTTTGCAGTAGTCAAAAACATTTACAGATTTAATGGCTGAAAGTTAAATTCTTTAAAGTTGAACTAGAAAGAAAATTGAAATTATTAACAGAACATAATTGACAACAATGCTGTAAAATGTACATCACTTGAACTCAATCAACAGTCTATCTCTTCCTAAAATAGAAGCTTCAACTTAAAAAGAGCTGTTGAGCAAGCTGGAGAAGTCACTGGGTAAAATTTGATGGTCTGTATTTTTCAGATCAGATTAAGTGATTAAAAATTCCCTTCATGTCTTTAAAAGTTATTGAATACTCGAGTCTTTCAGTTTAAGCAAAGTCAAAAATCGTAAGAGACAACGAGACAAAGTTATGAGAAGAAATCCAAAATAATACACTATAAATAGGTAGGTAATTTATATCGTGATAGTTATTATTCTTTAATCTAAGATAATGCAGAGGTCTGAGTATGAAAATAATAATGGAGAATGCATTCAAATTATTTAGAAGAAAGAAGAATATTAAAGAAAGTAGAAGGAAACATAAGACCCTAGGTAGGAAGATTTTTCATTGTATCTAGCAGAAATGAGCAGCTTAGATTTGAAATGAACTAGTAGGGCAGTAACAGGATGATCTGCAGAAAGCCACATCTTAGAAAGGGTGGTACAGCTGGGGCTCATCTTAACTGACAAGTCAATGGCTATATAATGTAAGACATATGGCTATGTTCATAAGAATGCAGACAAGCTCAGCTGCAAGCAGGAATTCTGTTGCTGACCTCACTTAATCACTGACATCTATGCTTCCAACAGCTTGTCATGCTGTAGTGATTTAACAGCAGGATAATTTTGCCTTGTGAAGATTATCAACCCTGACCTTCTACGAAGTAAAAGAAAGATTTTCCTGGTTACAGTCATAGCAGAGCTCTAAAAGACAGACTTAGTAGTTACCTAAGAAACCCATCCTAGGGAGTAATTAGTTTTTGTAAGACATGTAGAAACAGGTAAATTTAAGATCATATCTTTTAATTGACAGGTGGCTTGTAACTATGGATTTTGTTCTCACAATGTGACAGCACATAAAATAGTATAGCAAGATGGAGTTTTTCTTAGTGCTCCTAGTTTAAACCAAAAAAGCACCAAAGGGCAGCAAGGGAGATTTCAATCTCACACAATCTGTTTTTCAAGAGATGGAATCAAAAGAAATAAGCTTGAATTCTCGTCTAACATGGTGCCATTTGCAAGTAGTGAATGTATGTCACACTTCAAATCAACTTATCAACTTAAAAAATAGTCAGCACTATATGACTGTTTAGATATGAACATAAATCTTATCTCCAGCTATAGGTTGTTTTTTCTTTATTCTCTCCGAATATAAAAACATTCTAATGAGTATTTTTAAAAATCTGATGTCGCCCATGACAGAATGCCATGAAAACCTTTTGTGCTTTCCTGTGCTCCTTTGTATTTTGATTTAGATAAGGAAGAATTTTTATATAATAATCTGTTAAATATATGTGAAAGCTTAATTTTCAATTTTCTTTTTTCATTAAAACCTGTGTCGCAGGTTAGGATATATATTTCAAATCTATGCATGGATTTTTATGAGAGATACAAACAAATGTGCAATAGACAGCTAACAAATATCTTCCAGATTTTTTCTCCTTTTGAAAATGCCCACTCTTACAGTATCTTTTTATTTATCTTCCATTGTCTATAGAAATTTTGTTGTGCTTATTCATCTTCCTTAAATTTCAGTGCAACATCATTTATACATTCTGCTACACAACTTTAAAAAGGCCTCCATCTTTAACAATGTCAGAAGAACTTGGCTGACTTGGTAAAAACAAACTCTACTTAACCCATAAAATATGAAGGCACTACTAGTCAGAAATATTCTCTTCTAGAGTTATTCTAGAACTGCACATAAACATCTAGTTTGTATTAATGGGAGTTAGAGAGGAGAAAGCAGTGAACTGATCTGGTCTGGTCTTTCTGGTCAGCTCACAAACACTGAATAAATGTCCACAGTTGCTTGCATCAGCTACTACACCACCTGTCTTCCATGTGGGACATGTCATGGAAAGGAAGGAAGTTTGATAGCTCATGCTGACTCCTTTCTTGGTATGGCCCCCCAGGAATCCAGGAATTGAGAATGTCCCCTTAAACTTGTACTAACCAAATTTCAAACCCAGCTCTTCTCACCAGACTACAGTACTGGTCAAAATGGGTCTGGTAAGAGCAGGACAAATCATTGCATATGCACAGGGAAAGTGTGCAAGCCAAGGAAGATGACTTTGTTCACTTCTGTCCCCTGGGAGTGCTGTTAGAGCTTGCTTCCAGACCTGTGGTAGTCACATACAGAAAGTGCCCCAACACTCTCGTGGACCTGGCTCTGGGCACTGCCCTATACCCCTGCCGTAATGGCTTCCATGGGCCGTCATGCACAGTGCAGGAGAATCTCATCTCTACATCCAAGCACATGAAAATTGTTTTTTGCATGATAATAAACTTATTCAGATAAATAAAGATACCCACAGACATATGTCTTCTTATAATCCAATATATCCTGCAGATCACAATCATACCTGCTTTTTGATTAGGATTATAGTGGATGTAATCGACACCAGTAGCTTCACTCTGTTCCTTTTTTCTCCCATTAACAGCAAATTCCGTCTTTGTTAATGTTTGTTTATTCTGTAGTTACACAGATAACTGCACCACACATCCTGGCTGAATTCAGTTTGGATCAAAAACACTCAATTTAAATGTGTACAGTCTCTAGATATTTCAATTTATTCCAGATATTAAATTTTAATGAAGCCTAAAAAATTGCAATGAATGCATATCTCAAGTAACAGGAGAAAGGCGCAGTTGGTACTTGTGCTACAAATTTATTCAAAACAGAGCTGGTTTTATAAAACAGATGAACGTTTCAAGTCATTTGGAAACACTTACAAAGGAAAGTGTTATAAAACACAAAGTGCAATGACATTGAGAGAACAGCAGTATTATTGGTTTCTAGAATGCAGAATTTTTTTGAGTGATTTCACAAACCACTGGGATTTTTATTATGTAGCTAACAATTGTTGCAAAATTATCATCTGAGTTGAAATTTGAGAAAATATACATGGAAGACAGTTGTTAGGTCACTATTATGTCAACCTCACTATTTCACTTTCCTGAAGTCTCAGAGTACTACTAAGATCCTTGTGAGATTGTCTTTTTTTCCTGTAATTTGTAGTGCTTTAAACTTGAGAAAGATGACTGCTTAAGGGAATTAGTTGTTACAAATTACTGATGTAAGGAATTAATACAGAGCTGGATTTGAATTTCCTGATGTGGTGGGTTGACCCTGGCTGGACACCAGGTGCCCACCAAAGCCGTGCTATCACTCCCCTTCTCAGCTGGACAGGGGAGAAAAAATATAACAAAAGGCTTGTGAGTCAAGATAAGGACAGGGAGACATCATTCACCAAGTACTATCATGGGCAAAACTGACTCCACTCATGGAAATTAATTTAATTTAATGCCAATTAGAAGTCAGAGTAGGGTAATAAGAAATAAAATCAAATCTTAAAACACTTTCCCACCACCTCCCGAGAAGAATCTCGGGCTCAACTTCACTCCTGATTTTCTCTACCTCCTCCCCTCCAGTGATGCAGGGGGACAGGGAGTAGGGGTTGTGGTGAGTTCATCACACATTTTCTCTGCTGCTCCTTCCTCCTCAGGGGGAGGACGCCTCACACTCTTCCCCTGCTCCAACATGGGGTCCCTCCCACAGGAGACTTCTCCATAAACTTCTCCAATGTGAGTCCTTCCCACAGGCTGCAGTTCTTCACAAACTGCTCCAGCGTGGGTCCCTTCCACGGGGTCACAAGTCCTGTCAGCAAACCTGCTGCAGCATGGGCTTCTCTCTCCACAGGGCCACAGGTCCTGCCAGGAGCCTGTTCCAGCACAGGCATCCCATGGAACCACAACCTCCTTCAGGCATCCACCTGCTCCAGCCTGGGGTCCTCCACAGGCTGCAGGTGGATATCTGCTCCACCATTAACCTCCATGGGTTGCAGGGGAACAGCCTGCCTCACCATGGTCTTCACCACAGGCTGCAGGGGGATCTCTGCTCTGGAACCTGGACCACCTCCTCCCCCTCCTTCTTCACTAACCTTGGTGCCTACAGAGTTGTTGCTCCCACATATGTTGCTGTGCAGTTTTTTTCCCCACTTCTTAAATATGTTATCACAGAGGCACTACCACCATCACATCACTACCACCATCACTAGCAGCTGGTCTGTCTTGGAGCTGGCTGGCATTGGCTCTATTGGATATGGGGGAAGCTTCCAGCAGCTTCTCAGAGAAGCCACCCCTGTAGCTCCCCTGGCTACCATAACCTTGCCATGCAAACTGAATACACCTGACTTCATAAATTACCTTCAATAGAACTACTCACAATGAAAAATATTCACTATCAAGAAGGCTATCACAATGAACTCCTGAGTGTTCTGCTTGTACAGTATGTTCTATTATATATGGTGTATGAATTGTGATTTTTGTTTCCTACCATGTGCTATAGACAAGAAATTAAAAATATAGGTAATACAGTGTTCTCAGCAGAGTGTCACTATGATTTTCAGCTCTGACCAAATAGAACATGTTGTGATACTCTGAAGAAACAACCTTTCTGCATTAAATGGTACTATAAAGTCAACAGCTTCTGTAAGACAAGCTACTTAAAAATTCTGTTTTTCTTCTGGCTAAGTGTTCACAATAGAACAATAACAAAAGTTGAAAAGGTTGAAAAGATTGTATTAGCACTTTTGCTTTTCCAGTTGTATAACATTTTAACGAGTGACCTGACTTTTTAAAAATCATCTACAGTACAGCCACACACTTCGGACACATACTAGAATATCGTAATAGAATAGTAATGTAATTAATTTTTGATTGAAATTCTGATGGCACTGATTAGTTCTCCAGACAACTAGAGTAATTTCCTCTTTGGTGTTCTACTCACAAGGGCAAAAGAATCAACAATATGTACCCCTAAATCCTGTAACTTTAATAATCTGTAAAAGATTGCAGCTGTTGCAGTTTAGCAGATTGCGATGATGTCCTTCAATAGCTGAAGAAATATTCTGACTTTTGAATTAGTGAGACTTTGAAAGCTGACCAATAGCTTCTATTGCTTGTTCTTTTTGACAGTCACTGTCCTGCCAAACTCCTCTTGGTTTGAACTGTTTCTTCACCTTTGTTCTACACATACAGCAAAATAAGGTGTAATATTTTGTCAAAATCTTCAAAAACAATGGTAATATCAGATCACTTAAACCAGTACAGATACAGTAGTAATAGCACAGATAAGCTCTGATCGCTGAATTGCAAGACAAGGTAATAATAAACATAAACTTATGTTTAGCATATATAGAGAAGCTATGCGTGCTTAGAATGGATTTACAGAGAAGCTAAAAGTACTGCGGCCCAAAGATTCTTAGCTGAAACCACTCTTCTGTCTTTTAAAATTGACCTTCCTGGATTTGAAATCATTACCTTCACTTGTTCCTCTACAGTATCTCCCATACCTGATCTCCCAGTCAAGAAAGTCTTTAAATGTATGACTAGAAAAATGCATTTGAAGTTTCAGTGATTGTAATGAAATGTCAGTTTGACTTAGCTATATAAGTATAAAGTGAAATAAATGCAGAAACCAATAGTGGAAATGTTTAACAGATTATTTGACCTGTATTTAAAGGTAGACACATGCTTATAGTTTTGTTGAATTGAACCTGATGATTATATCACCCTTAAGGAAAATTAAAGGCAGATTTTCCATGTGAAATAGCTTGATTTTCTGTAACAAGCAGGTTCAACTCAATAGTCTGGGAATAAAATGAAAAGCCGACAATTCAAAAAAGCTGTGCAAGTAAAAAGAAGTTTGATATTGTTCCTGTTTTGCAAAAGAGTATCTGTAAAAGTGGTATTTTGAAAATTAGGTATTCATTGTTCCCCCTGGATAGACTCTCAGATAACTCTTTTTCCTTTTTAAACATTTTCTTCTGTATTCCTATTTCTATCACTGTCATTGGCTTTTCAGCAGATACTCCACCTTCCCCTGTGTATTGATCCTGACTGGAAGACCATTGCATGTAGAGAAATTAGTGATCCACGTAAAAGTTACCCTGAGTGTGTCCAGGCCTGTGCTGTGCTGTGCTGCACATCCAGCATGGCCTTCAGGACTGTGTGGTGTGGCACAAATCCCTTGGCCACAGGATGGCCTCAGCCAGCTCCCGCTTGGTGCTGGTCATTACACCACCTGTGTGGCCTTGTCTTTATCTAAAAGTGCAGCAAGAAGTTCTCATGTGAACATCACTTCTGTTTGACTGTAGAAATGATAGATCAAGTCATTTCCTTGTAAGAAAATCCAATAATAGCTCAAATGACCAAAAGAGGAGAATGTCTTCTATGGACAGGGTCTGCATTGCATGCTGCACGTGGGTTCCCAGCAATTAAAGGGATGTAAGGTTATCTATGCTATTCTCTCATTATAGTTTTACCTCTCATTAATGATACCTTACAGAGTCTGAGTGCCTTTCTTATGGGGACCATAACGGACCAGCACCTCCCATTGCAGAATACCCTGGAAGACAGTAATTTTGTTTGCTCTTTTTCCCAAGATTACCTTAAAGGATTAAACTATAAACAATTATTTTAAAGATAAAGATCGTTGGAGTGTGCCAACTTTCAAGAAATCACTTAAGTGCAAAGTTAAGAGAGAGATTAAAAATCTTACCAAAAAAGTGTTTACTTTTAAAAAGTATTAAGACAGTAAGGAAAAAGGAGATCCAACACCACTCCTATTGAAATGAGAATTGTTTCAAGCCTCAAGACACATAAGTTACTCAAATATGTAACATGTATTTCCACAAATACAAGAAGAAAGCTGTGTGATAAGACCTGGCTATATTTCACGTGAAATATCCAGGAATTTCCAGAGTTTGGGCTGTTCTTGTAAGAAGCTAACTCAGCCAACAGAGATTCTTACAGCCTACTTTAATGTTTCTAGTTGAGGAAACTGTGTCGAATGTCCCAGGAAGGGAAAGTCTGGGCTTCCACATTTGTATCAGTTACATGAAGACGTAGAAATCAGTTCCTTCTCAGGCCAGCAGTACAGTCCATTACATGCCTATTCCCCATGGGGTTCTGCTCTGAACTTGTAATTCCATGCTGAGGCCACAACTTGTCCTTCCCTGCCCCCAAGTAATTCTCAAAAGTTGTCTTTTATTATTAACAGGCTGTCTAGGGGGTTTTGTTTGCTTGTTCGCTTAGTGACTGAGGGAAAAAATGAGTAGAGAACATCTTTAAATCAAATGAGGTAATTGTGCATAGCTGGCAACCTTTTAATAACATGCAAAGTGGATTTTCCATCCATATTTACACTCTTCTACTGTCAAAAAAGGACAGAGCAGACACAGCTGGTGTTATTTTTAGATCTGCAGCAAGCCTTGTGGAGTGTGCTGTAGAGCTGAGACTGCCACAAACTGAAGAATAATTACAATCAAGCTCATGAAAATTTAACACAGAAGTGGCTGCATTATTTAGAACATTAATGTGGTTTCAGGAAAAAAGTAATTACTGGTTATCTATTGCCAGAGACATTGTTTGCTGTCTAACTCCAGAGGTGCTGTTTATGTAGGAATCAATGCAAATCGTTTCAAATATTTTAAGTAAGTCTAGAGTAAATATTTTTTTGTGTGTTTCAGCTGCCTTTGGTTGAAGAAACTGGACTGGTACCAAACAGAATACATGTAATTTCTCCCTAATTATGGTAAATCATATTTCTTTCAGTTTTCTAGACTGATTTACATTGCAGAATTTTCCCTATTATACAAATGCCTCCACAACTCTGTTAGCATGCCAAGCTGAGAAAAATCTTGGCCTGTGCAATACATGAGGCTGCATGTATCAGGAATAAGGAAAAAATTAATTGATAGCTACTCCCATTTGCAAATTATGGCCACTTGAAAGATGAAGAAAATATGTCTTTTCTCACACTGTTGTGTGTTACAGCAACATTAAAAGCACAGCGAGAGATTTAAAAGTCTGGAAGATACGGGGTTGGTCCATGTGTTCTGTACCAGAGTGGAGGATAAGAGAGGGAGAAAGAAATGGTGCAGGGTTCTGTCTTTATCTCAAGAAGAAAGGTCCAACAATAAATGCTGTAATAAAAGCTCTGTTTTAAGAGGATAGAGCACAAATATATATAGTGAGTAAAACTTACCTCACTTCAGATGCTGGGAACCCTGCACTCACGTAGCATCAGGTGGACCCCAGATAGCTTTCCCACAGCATACTTCACAGATCCTCTCCATGGAAAGAAGCTCCTCCTTTTTGGTCACTCAGATTATTCTATAATTTTCACTCAAGAAAATGACTCTATTCATAAAAGATGTTTGCATGAGAACCTCTTACTGCACTTTTGCTTAAAAACAAGGCCATTTTTGAATAAAAACAAGGCCATGTTCAGGTCCCCATGCTTACACTCAAACTATTTAAAGAACCTAGCAGTTAAGTGGGATGAAATGTGAAGTCACTGTTTGACTTCCTTGCTTGAGTTGGCAGCTAAGACCGCATGGGCGCCCTGCCAGCTGTGTGGCAGTGAGCACACTTCGCAGGGAAATACTCCCAGCACCCACAGAATAGCTGCTGGACCAGGCTTCTGCAAGGTGAAACTCTAAGCCATTGCATCACTACTAGCTTCAGCTTAAACACCACAAAATTAACATGTATTTTTAGAAAATACCTATCTAGATGTGTGCCTGACCCAGCTGGAAGTACTCTACTGCAGTTTCTGTTCTATGTTAGAAAGTTGGCAGATTGTGATCTTGACCTTTCTTATCTTTCTTTTTTTAAAATTTTTTTTCTTCATTAACAGTATTTATAATACAATGAAAAGAATGAAGAATTATGATGTCAAGAAAATAAAAAAAAAACCCCTCACAATGCTGGCTAGAGCTGGTTAAAAACATTACATTGGAAATGTTTCCGTTAGAAATTGCTGATTTGTTAAACAAAAACATTCCAAGGGAACATGTCAAATCAGATAACGTCAGAACTAAATTAAGCTAATTGTCTGTTGGAAACACATTTTGATTCCTGATTAGTTCTAATGTCAATAACATCCTTGCTTTCTTAAATTATACATTACTTTATTTTTATAGTGGCCTAGCTGAGCTCATTTTATTATTGGAGGTGGCTTTTATTAACATCAGATAGCATACATATACTAAATGTAGGTAGTGAAGCAGTTCATAGACAATTTCCAGCTTTCCACCTCTTATTCCAGAAGTGTCCTACCATTATTTTTTTTAATTTTCCTTCAAAATGAATATTTTTTTCCTAATACTACTTCAGCTATATTGGTCTCCACTAAACAGATCTGTAAGCTCACAATAGCAAAACTGTGAAAAATCTCTGTTTTTCAGTAGAGATAATTTTTAATATGTTTTGATTTTGCCAATGAATTTGTTGTCTTGAAATTTGGCAAAAATTTTTGACTGAAACTTACCTTCCACTCTGGCTTCTGATGCTAAGTTTTAGAGATGCAAACAAGAATGGTAATGCTCTTGAGCCAAAAAATTAGTTAACACTGAACATTCTCTGGGCAGCCAGATTCCAGTGTTCGTCCTCTCTTATTTTTAAAAAAGTTTACTATTGACAAGTAAAACAGACATTAAAGATAATATGACATTGTAAAGAACATAAACAAGAGAGGAGAAAAAGTGGAGCAGAAAGATGATAAGACTGAAGTGCGTTATTCAGCTTCATTTAGTGTATGCCCTGTAAAGTGATGTACTCTATGTAAAGCTGCTATATAGTTTAACAGATGATAGTCTCATAGAGTCCTTCAGTGAGTTTAAGCGTACAGTTACTTACTATAAGAAGGTATAAATGATGAGACCAAAGTTCATCACTAACTGTTCATCAGATTACAACATTAATATGTCACATAAGTAACAGACCCAGAAAAATTTAAACTGGACTATAATGATTTAGACTAGCTACAGATTCACCAGCAGAACTGATTAAGCCCCTGCCAAGCCTTACTTGCATCACTCATTTCATTGTGCTAACACATCAGTTTTTACATCTGAGTTGTGAGAAGTCAGGGAACTTTGTGTTTGAAAAATAACCTTATGAAAAAAGAAAGAAAGAAAAACCCGATAATTTCCCTCATTTTGTTTACCATGAGGTCTTACAAATGGTTCCAGAAAAACAGAGAAAGTTGGGATTGATGAAACCCGCTTTTCTGCAAAAAAACCTCCCACATGTCTGCAACCTTAGGGTAGAAATATTCTGTCATAGGATTCGACTGCAACACAACTCTTCTTTGCTTCTGACCTTGCACTGTGAACTCTCACATTCTTATTACCTGTTTTGTGACTCTTAAAGCACTCCTTGGATTCATTTAACAGATTCTCAACTTTCCTCTGTTAAAAAGAGATTTTGTCAGTCCTCATGGCTGTAGAAAAATTAAGCTTAACCAAACAATATTGAATCCTAAACCAAACAATACTGAATCCTAAAAGTAACACTGAAAAATAAAAAACGATTCAAAAACTCCTTGAAAACTAACTTGGTATTTCTGGACATTTAGAGCTGGCAATACTGCTGATGCTCATATGTGGGTGAACAGTCAGGTCAGAGCTATTTTACGGACTGGCTACTATGACAGCTTTATACCACCTGGAGAGTTTCTTTCTGCCAACTGCTCATTGACAGCACAACTTGACAGGAACAAAGGACTAAAGTCTCATTCCTCATTTTAGCCAATTTAACCGAAAAACTGCCACAATGTCTTCATTGAATGAAAAACTCCTCTGTGACATTCTCCCTGATAAAAATAATATTTTTTTTTTAAAGCAGAATGCTAATGAAATACAATGACATTTGCAATCTACTGAGCTTTATCTGTCTTTATGGTGCATGAAGAAAGCAATAGATCACCCAGTTATTTTGGAATTTGAGCCTTCTGTGAACTCTAAAGAAGAAATGACTACACTGATGGTAATTCCAATAACCAGGCTTAGAGACTTCATGTATGTTACTAATGAATCTAACCAATGTGAAACTTGTGACAATTCTTGCTGTTTAATTGTATTACTGACTGTGCATACACAACAGTATTATGAAGATTTTGGTTGCAATTTCATAGCAAAATGTATTATCAGTCTTTATCCTTGTATTTTATGTTTCAATTTATCCTAAATCATTCTTTTAAACTGTAAAAGGTGACATCTGGTATCTGTTTTAAAGGTGAGTCAATAAGATTTTCAGACCGCGAGTATGTGGTGGCCTAACAGACCAGAAGCGGAGCAGTATCTTAGAAATATTTTTCATGAAGCCATTGAAGATGAAATGATATCACAACCCTTTTGAACAAAGAAGACTGGTAGGGCAGACAAGTGAACCTTAGCATAGGAGAGAATGAAAAAGGAAATGGTTTTGAAGAAGGAAAAGAAAAATGTTTCGATATCTTAGGTGAAACTGAAGGTCAAAAGCTGTAGAAGAGACCCTCTGTACCTCACATTACATGGTCTCATGTTGAGCTGATGATCAGATGTTCTGTAGTCATAAGATTAACAGTTGCTTAGAAAATGCTCGAGAACCGTGAAGAAATTGTACATATATTATTGATTTTGTCTACATCTATATACTGTACTTCTAAGAAAGAACACTCCAACCATGCTTTCATATTATGATATTGACCTCCACATATAGGACTTTAAAATACGTAATATCTGGACTAGCCCAGAATTAAGCAAATCCACATGCATTTTTTTCCTGCTCTCATGTACAGACTTGAAGTTGGCTGGATGAGTCTGATCTGCAAACCGAAGGCCTTGTACCCACTTAATATGGATAGCTTAGAGCTAACAATGTTAGAAAGGAAATTCTGACATCATGTGCCAAGAAACTCAGGGCACAGCAGAGTCTGGGCTTCATGAAAGACAGGAAAGCTGAAAGCAGATGGAGTCCATTGGATGGAACTCAAATGCTGCAGATGATTGACTACCTAAAAATGAGTCTTTGGGCAGGGCTTTGACAAATTTGCAGACAAATTTTCACTGAATAGTTTATTTTGATCCCTGTCATTTCATCTTTCTTAAAGGATTGCCTTTTTTTTATGCTTAGTAACACTAACATTTTATCTTCTTTTGTAAGATTCTGGAAGTATAGACTAAAAATTGTTTGCAAGGAAAAAAACACACTTTTCTGTTAAAATCAAAAGCAAGTTTGCATGTGTTTTGACTTTTAATGCAAAACATGTTTCAGAATATAAAAAAAAAAGTCTATTAAATTGTCATATGCTAATGTAGTAGGCATTTTCAATGATTTCTGAAACTGAAGTACAATTTTCCTACAGCTATAGACTATAATATTCTCCTCTGCCAAAGAAAAAACACTTGGCAGTTTGAAAATAATATTTTATGTCAAATTCATGTTTACAGAAGAAAAAATGCTTTATTCATCCAAGTTGCTATATAAAAGATTCGTTCTGTTCACACCTCATGACCTTCTGGATCTTTGGAAGACTCTTTTTCCTAAGGAGTTGAAAAGGAGAGATCTGTTGTAAAAGGAGTGGCAAAATGAAGAAGCAGGAAGGGATTCGGTGACATGTCTCAAGTGGGTGCTTTCAGGAGGTATTGAGTTATGCTAAAGACACCTACCCATATGCTGTATCCACATTTCTAAATACAATACTGGAGGATACACTGATTTTATACAGACTAAATCTATTTTACACTTACAGCATGCTGGCCCATGATTGGTTTTGCCTGGCAGCATTCCTGGTTAATGTATTATTTGTCACCCTTGACTCCATGGGAAAGATTTTAGAGTTTATATACACTGTTTTGCTGTTCAAGTGATAGGAAAATATCTGACAAAAGATATTTTAACTTTTAATGCAGCTGATTAAACTGGCAGACTAATTTCACAGAGGATCTGGCGTATTGACAATAACTTATTTCAATTAAGAAGCACTCTTCTCTCATGATGAATACACGTTATAGTAACTTTTATTATTACAATTTTATATCACTGCAGTTTAATGTTAGAAATAGTTTGGACCTTGTACTGAATTACCCTTTTTTTTTTGTTGGATTTATTGGATTTTTTTGTTGTGTTTTTTTTTTTGATTTGGGCTTTTTGTTGGTTTGGTTTTGGTTTTGGTTTTGATTTATTTATTTATTTTTCACTGATGCCATTAGTTGTATAATCACTAAGGAGAAAAGTAACTTAAGTAGAAGAGTAACATGTAAATGGATTCTTGAGTGTGGTGTTAAATATAGGCTCTCAAAGAGTACCTTAATAACTGTCATAGGTTGGTTTTACTATTTTCAGTATTTTCCAGCTACTTTTCTATAACTGTCTAGACTAGGTGGCTCACTGTATTGGCTGGAATGAATAACTCAAACCAGCTCAGCGTAGCTCCTTTCAACCTACATCATTATTGGTGACAAAGGAAAGAAAGGCTGAAGAACTTCTGGAACAAAAATGCAGATCATGTCTTTTTTTTTTTAATCTGTGTATGCATAAGTGCCTTAGCAGGAACTATAAAATGCATTTGGCTTCTTCATGCTAAAGCTTTTCTGATCCAGTTATGTTACCTATTTATAAAAGAGATATTTTTCTTTAATTAATTAATGAAGTTTCTAAATGTTTGAGCTGGAATTTTAGTTAAGATGATTAGGGAATTCATACAATCTTTTTGAATACATGAAATCAGAGTAAGCAACACCAAGGAGAGAAAACGAGGTATTTTAAAATCTGGAAATTTGTCTTAATGAATAAAGTGTCAACTATGTAAATGACTGTAAGCTTAATAATTTCTCTCAAAATAAAAGGTTTTTAATCTCTAATGAAGTGTCAGACTTTGAACACAGGTGTACAGGAAACAGAGTTAGACTTGCCTATGGAGTTATTCTTTGACACACAGAAAATCTGTGAATCAGAAAGCTCATCATAGAATGGTTACGTGAGTATCTTCTTCCATGACAAAAAGAAGACAGAAACACAATCAATCAAGTTAATTCCTTTTGTTTGACTGCTCTTAGGCTTGTTCTGAATTCAGCAAAATTGCTCATTAGTTATTAGATACTTTGTGTGTATGTAAAAGTAGGTGTGGTTTAAACATCAGAAAAAGAATATTCTTGTATCTATCAGAGCTTGGAAAAAATGTATTTAAATGTAAATACTGACTTCCTTGGATGTTCCAAATAAAGCAAAAGAACTTTGATAAGTCTCATTAGAAGGGACTTGCATTGAAATTTAATTGAAAAATAACAGTATTTCAGCTTGTTCAAGTTTTATGGAATTAATATTTTAATTAATGCTTTGTTTCTAAGGACAAATATTCCATAGGAAAAAATCCCAAGCTTTCCTGATTTAATAGGTAAAAAACCCATGGACTGCAGTCTAGCATGCAAATTCTTTCACAGAAGAACACTGGGAATGAGAATATCTCACTCTATGCTTAGGAGGAATAACAGCTTCTTTAGTGAGATTAAACAGACAATGCAAGTATTTGGGGATTTCAGGATTTGGAAATAATTTTTTAGCTTGAGGAAAAAATCTGACCTCATTTCCTTCCCATGATATTTTATTCAGGGCTTTTCAGGGGATTGGGTTTGTGGGGGGGAAAGTTTACTATACATAAAGTATATAAAGTTCTTCCAAAGTTAGGCTGGTACTATGGTATCATAATGTCATACTTCAAAATTCCTGATTGATGTAAAAAGGTGAGGAGAAGAATTTCAGCCTGATGTAGCAATATAAAAGTGCTCTTTTGCAGGGAATGTAATTAATACATTGCTTTGTCACATTTTTTTTTTCTTTCTGCATTACTTTCATGTAAAACATGCTGAATTAAGTTATGCTGAGGAAAGACTAAAAAAAAACCCCAAACCAAAGAAAAGATTTAACAGGACAGAAATAAAGTGATGAAATGATTTTAGGAATGTTTTCTACCAAAGCCTCTATTGATCACTGTTGATATCTATGAGATTTTACGCTGATGAGATCTAAAGGACATTTACTGATCTGGGAGTAGCATTTCAGGTTGCCTAGTCGTGCTTTAGTTAGCCTAGCTTGAGAGACACCTTTGAAAGATATGAGAAATCTCAATGTAACTGTGTTTTTCCATTGTTTGGACTAGATATTGCAGCTAACAAACTAATTTCTTTTCCCAGAAATGTATTCATATAATAAAAATATTAAAATGAAAGTATTTTGCTTCTTTGTATATTTTGGACTGTATATTTTTTGTTTTGCTTCATATCAGTTTACTAAATGGGAAGAAAACCGAGGATTATTAGAAGAGAGATTGTGTTTCTTTTCATTCAGGCTTGTAATTCTCGATATCAAATATTTTACTAAAACAGTTCTGAAATCTATGTTCTCTCTAAATAAACCCAACCTGGAGATTTGTGTTTTTGAAGAGTCACTTTGGCTGTGAAATATACATGTTCCTTTCCACCAGAGGAAATATATATTCTTAATAGTCTGCATATATTTTCGCAGTACTCTCAGACTGAGTATTTAACACTCAGTCACTTTTCTGCTGAAACAGGATTCTGCGTAATTTTGCATTCAGAGTTTCCTTTATTGGATTCAACCAATTTATCACTATCTCTTCTCATTGTTGTGCAAAAAACTTTTAGCTGCATACCGGCCATGCAGTGATTATCGGTCTATTGAGTGGCAATCATTAGGAGCAACTATTATACTAATTTAAGAAATAGAAAAGATTACAGAATTTTCTTTGAACTATTATTTTTGGCAGAACTTATTTTTAAAAAAATGTGTATTCTTTGCAATAAGTCTACTGCAAGAGATATCTAGAAACCCATTTAGGAAAATTTTGCTCCAGAAAAAATAAAACCTGTGCTTGAAAATTACATTATTTGGGTAGATATTTTGGTATTTTATATTACTGTTAGTACTTGTCAATTTTTTTCATGACATCTTAGTTGCAAATGCATTTAGTAAACATCATGTCACATTTTATCCTATGATTGATTGTGTGATAGCAATGTAAAAGAACTCTTAGTTTCTTTTGTGTCTACTTAATTTAAAAAATGAAGGGCAGACGTCATGTAGAACAGGTCAACATATTTTTTCAGAAGTATCATGTTGGGTATGAACTTGGACTCAAACTAGTTCAAAACATGAATATTTCCCACAAACGGAAACTCTCAGTCTCACTTAAGTCTAATTAAAAGTCTAAGGGTGCATTCAATATTTTTTTTTTTTTACAGGGGATAAAATCAGATAACAATACATAATTAATAATGGAGCACCCATCTCCTACACTGCATAAAACTTTGTATTTATATATACCTAACAAGGAGGAGAAAGGTAATTTCTGCTTGCACAGGCAGAAAGATGATGTCAAAATTTTGGGGGAGCAAAACTGCAAAATCCAGAGTTGACCCTAATGGACTGCTGAGGTTGGACCATTAATGTATGCTGCTGTCACCACACCTCTACGTTCATTTCTCTTCCAAACAACATGTACCCAACAGAAACTGTACCTTAAACAAGATTTCTATTCCACTGTATTTTTTGTTGACTTTATCTGGTTTCATATATTCAGCATTACATCTGTTACTTTCATTCTGCTACCCATGGCTTTACATGAGCATGCAAACCTTCCAGCTACTTCCCTGGGGCCAGCCTTGTTTAATACCTTTATTGATAATCTGGATGAGGGGATTGAGTGCACCCTCAGTAAATTTGCAGATGACACCAAATTAAGCGGGAGTGTTGATCTGCTTGAGGGTAGGAAGGCTCTACAGAGAGATCTGGACAGACTGGATCGATGGGCTGAAGCCAATGGCATGAGGTTCAACAAGGCCAAGTGCTGGGTCCTGCACTTGGGTCACAACAACCCCAGGCAATGCTACAGGCTTGGGGAGGAGTGGCTGGAAAGCTGCCTGGCAGAAAGGGATCTTGGAGTCCTGGTGGACAGCCAGCTGAACGTGAGCCAGCAGTGTGCCCAGGTAACCAAGAAGGCCAATGGCATCTTGACCTGTNCCTAGCAGAGTACCAACGTGTTTTCTACCTTATTACTTCTCTCAACAGCATTACCTACTTATGTTGTCAACATACCTATTATTTTTTCCTTACTAGATCTACCTATCTAATTGTCTTAAAATCAGGATGGAAATTATAGAAAAATCTCTTCCTCCCCTTTTCCAGATTTCTTACTATCCATTGTGTCAACCTCTACCCAAAGTATGAACCCAGGTCGTAAATTTCCAGTTAATCCTGGTGATTAAAGATAAAGCTAAGATTGCATAAAGATAAGATTATATAACAAGATCCTTTTTTTCTGCTTGTTTCCCAAATAACTCCTTAAAGCTTTCTCAGAGAATCAACTTTGATCTTATTCTTCATTCTAATCTTCATGTCCTTACAATGTTTTTTTCATTTTATTTTCTTTAGGGAAAGAAGGCATGAAATGAAAATCATTCTTCTCCATGGGATGTTTTATCCACCTTGACCTAGTCATCCTTCATCTGGTCAAGTAGGAGCCCAGTAGTGTTTTGCACATAGGTAAGGGAAGTAGATATTTTTTCCAGGTCCCAATACGATTTTTAAGAGACTCATGGCTATACCTGCAACTGCTCCTGTGGTCATGCACCACATACTCCCTTTCATAAGTTTCAAATGTAAATAATTTTTATTAAGTGCCCACTAGCATAATTTGAGATGTTTAATTATTTTATCTTTTGTTCTTCCTCATGCCAACAGTAACAGTGCCTGTGTAGTTATTAAGATGTATGAATGCAGTAGCAAAAAAACAAAGCATTGATTGAATTCTTTTAAAACTCATCAGAGTAGTGCAGAAGAATGTACCTCTGCGTCTTGACTCCCTGTGTCAATGTTCTGCACTGCAGGTGAGCAAGAGAGAGACAGACAATGTGGGACTCTTACTGGATCTCAGTAAGAAAAGCCTGACAACAAATGCCATAATAAAATCCCTCTTTTAATAAGGGAGAATAAAAAACGGAATATAGTTAGCAAATAAATCTTCTGTCCTTTCAGATGCTAGGAATCCTACATTCATGCAGCATCAGAGAGACCTCAGATAATTTTTCCACAGCATGCTGTGCAGATCCCATTTGTGGAGAGATTCCTCCTCCCTCCTGTGCTGTGGTGCCTTTTATTTTGCATAACAAACAAAATCATATATCTTCTTGTGACAGGCTGGAGTGCCATCTCTGCTGTAACAGCCACCGGCCTGCAGCACAGGCCAGCACAGGGTGGTCCAGTGAGCTCCCTTACAGTAGCTGCTCGTGCTTAGGGGCTTCTCAAGCCTTAAGTACAAGGCCAAATAGAGCAGGCATGGTTTGCTCAAGATTACTGACTCCTTGAACGCAATGTATTCCTCAAGGCTCCAATTATGAAATTTTGATTTTATAGGCCATTTCTTTTTTTCTCCCCC